>WEIU01010499.1:271074-343514 GCA_013389925.1 Aegithalos caudatus
CTCCCCCGCCCTGCTCACCCCCGGTGGCAGAGGAAGCCACCCCGGTGCCCGGCGGTCCGGCTCTTGAAGCCCGGTGCCGTGTCCGGCTCCTGCCGGTGTCTCACGAGGGCTCCGGTGGCTTTGCGGGCTCCCCGGGTAGCGGCGCGGGGGTCCCGCGGTGTGAGCGGGAGGGTTCGGCCGTTTCCAGTGAACGGCGCGTTGTCGGTGTAAAAGCGGGGGGCGGTCGGGAGGTGCAGCAGGGACTTGAGAGGGGGAAGAGGAAGAAGTTTGGAGTTCAGAAACACAAATGCCTTGCGGAGGAAACGTCGGTCTAAGGAGTGCGGGATAATGAAGCGTGTGAGGAGTTGGATGTTACTCGGTGTTTGTGCATCTATTGGGAACTTGAAAGTGTTAAAAATACGGAAAGTATTTCCAGAAATATTCAGGTTAGAAATTCACATGTGGCTGGTCTTCCAGTTTCATGTGTTTTTTTAGATTTAAAGAAGTTGTCAAGCTGTACAACAGATTAAAGATTTAAAGCAGTGAATTGTGTTGGACTTCGATCAGATCATATTCCAACCCGTTGTGTTGCATCTTTGCAATCTGACAATGAAACCACCTATCCCTGTTCTTCAGATTGGGCTTCTGTGAACATCTCAATCATATCAATTAAACAGTATTTCTGTAATTTACAAATGTTCTTGGACAGGATCAGCAGTCAGAAGCATAAAGTTGTGAGATACATCTCCTCTTATCCATGAGGCCAGTTTCCTTGGCATGGAAAAATTCTTTGTTTTCCCCTAGGAAGGATCACCTTCTATAAATAATGTACCTTTTCAGTTATAAAGTCTGAATTATTTTACCTTATATTTAATACAAACTTGAATTTTACATTTGAAGTTTTATACTGAAGATGTAAAATCAGCATTCCTTCCTGTTCTGTTGATTTTGAACTAAATGACAAGCTTACCTTTGATACAGAGACACCCAAAGTAACTATGGTTTTGTTTTGCAGCTGGAATTATCTCTCTCCTGGATGAAGAAGAGCCACAGCTGAAGGTAAGCTTTTACATCTTAGAGCAAATAACAGTAAATGCATTATATGAAGAGCTTAAAATCAGAAAGGAGTAGATCTCAGTTAATTTATGGTTGGACAGCAACAGAAAACAGCTAAAAGAAAGGGCTTAAATAAATGATAACAGATTGCAAACTTCTTTGTTTTGAGCATGGATCAAACAGGAGCTTCAAAAGCGAAAATCCTTAATCAGGTAAGTTCCCATCTCTCTGGTGTTAATGGAGCTTTGTTACTTAAAATTGTTCCAGAGACTGCATTTTGGCTACATAATATTCAAACCTGAAGAACAGCTCAGATTTTTAGAATAGTTTAACCAATGTAGAACAAAAACATAGTTACAGTTTTCACTTGGAAAAAAATCACAGTAATAGTATGAGAAGAAGAAAAGAGCAACAGAAATTTTCCAGTGTACAGAGGGTATGAATCCATAGAACACCAACACTGAGTGGTGGTGTGTTGATGGAACATGCACTTTTCAAAATTTGTAATTCCCTAATTGTTTTTCTTCGATACAGCCATAGTGATGGATCTGAATGATCCCTGATTTTGCTGTGAACTGATTACAAGTGGGCTGATTGTGGTTTGTTTATCATCTGAAGTACTGTGTCCATGCAGATAAATAGATTTGGCTGCTGTAGGCCACAGGTTGATTCCATGTGCTGCACAAAGGTTGTCACAATTTCATCTATCAGACACATCAGCCAATTATTCATCAGAGAGAGGCTGTGAAAAGGAAGTGAACAGCTCTTTATTTGTAAAGGACTTGCAAAGATTAGTGAATGCTTGCAAAGATCTTTTAAAATGGAATTTGCTGTTGAAATGGGCCATGATATTCATGATATTTGTCCTAGAATGTACTTCATTTTTACTGGAGAAAAGTGGTAAATGCATTTTTAATATAATAAAAACTTTTTTTTTTTTTTTTTTTGGTAGGAGTTTGCTCTTCACAAGTTGAATGCTGTTGTCAATGACTTCTGGGCAGAAATCTCTGAGTCAGTGGACAAAATGTAAGAGAAGACATTTAATACTGCTGAAAAAGAATGTGAGATATGAAGTGGATGTAGTTCTGGTTTCTTGACAATGGTTAATACAGCATGTAGCTCCATATTTCCTAGAAAGCTCTAATGTGTGTGAATGTGGGGTTGGAGCTGTGGTGCCAAACATGCAAATTGAGTCAAGCTTGTACTTGAGTGATGTGACCTTAAAGAGATCTGAGCATGCAGAGCTGATGCTCTTCTCTGCCTCCTCTGTAGTGAAGTTCTCTATGAAGATGAAGGTTTTCGGAGCCGCCAGTTTGCTGCTCTGGTTGCCTCTAAAGTTTTTTACCACCTGGGAGCCTTTGAGGAATCCCTGAACTATGCCCTGGGAGCTGGTGACCTCTTCAATGTCAACGACAACTCAGAATACGTGGAGACGATCATTGGTAAAGAACTTATGCTGCAAACGAAAAGCTCTTGTCAAAGCTGCTGTAATTTAGAAATTTTACTTGGATTAGCTTTTTTCTCTGTATCCTTCTTGCTGTCTTTGTGTTCATTTAAACCAATGCTGCAGCTAATTTTACCCTGTTTATTTATACTTTATTATATTTTGGGATTCTGTAATGGAACTGACTTTGGAGTTCTAGAGTTTTTTTTCCTATTCTTAACCCTTATTCTGTAGTGAATTCCTAATAAGAGGATTGCTTTGGCTGTTTATTGTCCTTTCTCTCATTTGTGTCCTGATGTTGTTATCAATTTCAGCATGATTAGAAATGATGCACTGGTAAGTGTAGCTGCACATCTAATTGAGAGGGGCAGTTGTGTTTATCCACCCACAACAAGATGGCAAGTCAGCAGTTGACTGCAGGTATAATTTTAATGGCTTTTAAAAATCTCATCTGTTGGAGTTGCTTTATACAGGATATGATGGAGCTGGGATGGCTTTCAGTCTCCTCAGCTGCTGTTTGCACTGAAGATAGGAAGTCTCCTACTCCTGTTTTGTCATTTATTTAACATGACACTGAAACAAAAATTATATCCTTGGTTTAATTTTTAAAATACCTACTTGATTTTAGCACTAAAATCAGGTTTGTGAGGAGATAATAGAAATGTTTTCCACTGTTATCTGTGGAAAACAGAAATGTCTAATTTCCCACACTGTACTTGCTGGTAGAACACATTCACACGCAGGCTGGTTTCTTCACCTGTACAAAACTGCAAAAATCTGGGAACTTGACTTTTCCCCCCATATTTCTTCATTATCTCTTCAGCAAAATGTATCGACCACTACACCAAGCAGTGCGTGGAGAACGCAGAGCTGCCGGAAGGAGAGAAGAAACCTGTGGATGAGAGGCTCGAAGGGATAGTGAACAAAATGTTCCAGCGGTGCCTGGATGACCACAAGTACAAGCAGGCCATTGGCATCGCTCTGGAGACACGCAGGCTGGACATCTTTGAGAAAACCATCCTTGAGTCGGTATGTGCGAGAGACAGGAGGTGCCTGTAGCCAGGCTTTTCCAGGTATGGATCTGGAAGTCAAGTGCAAGATCCACATTGCTGTGGAACTTGCTCTGTTTTGTATGAACAGAACAAGAAATAAAACTCGGGGGTATTCAGTTCAGCATGTTCACGGAAAGCAGAGCCACTCAGGAGTATCAAGTGTAGGAAGATCCACCCTGCCTTTAGGAAATCCTTGAGCTACAAGTTTATGGGAAAATACTCCCAGGAAGCTTGGCTATGTGCCCTCTTCTTAAGGTATTCCCTGTCAGCTACTGGCGGAGATATAATACTGCCATAATGTTAGAACAGCCCTTTTATTTAGTTGTGCCTGTCATCTGCTGTAATTCACTGTGGGAAGGGATCCTTAGGGCTGGGTAAGTGATTTATTTATGGCAAGCAAAGGAAAAAACTCCAGTAGGTGGGTGAGCTGCTCTAATTTTCAGTGACTTTGTGCAGTCTTGGCCTACCCTGACTCCAAGATGGTGCACCTTGGTTTTAAAATCTTTCACTGAGGGTTTAAGGTAAGTCATGTTACTGTTAGTGGCAGTAAGAGAAGCAGGCCTGTAGTTATCTGCAGCGGCTCAGCAGCTGTGTGCCATCTTGTTATGCTGTAGTATCTCAATCATATGCCAGACACATAGCTTGAATCCTTTAAATTTTACCGCTTTTCAGTTTACAACCTTTATGTATGTTTGGATGTCTCCCATTTCTCCCATATGTCTCCCATATCAGCATGAGTGATAATCATAAGGCATCCATCTTGCTTTTTTGTTGTGTTTGTTGTCCTATGCATTTAATAACTTGCCTGTTAGAAATCCCTCATTCTGAATTTCCTCTCTGAGGTCTAGTAAACAAATCAGTTTCTCAGGCTTGATCTTTTCTTGGTGCATGGTTTGTTTTGCTGACATTTTATGTCAGCGCAGTGAATTTCACTGCATTCGAAACTGATTGTTTGAACAAGAAAGGTGAAGGGAAGATAGGTATTGTACTTTTAAGTTAATATTTTGCTTGTTTTAACTTCTGAATTAAATACTGGTCCTGCATGATTTTGATAGTGTTTTTTCTTTAAACTGCAATATACCAGTATATAAGCTTTTCTGAAAATAGAAAAAGAAACTGTGAAGATTTATATGGACATTTAGTCTGCTTTTTAAAATAGAAAAAAGGTAGCTTTATTTTCCTCTCTAAATCCTACTTGTCAGTCTAAACCCATGCTTGATATCCCTGAATTCTATTTCAGAATGATGTTCCTGGGATGCTGGCTTACAGCTTGAAGCTCTGTATGTCTTTGATGCAGAATAAACAGTTTCGTAATAAAGTCTTGAGAGTTCTAGTTAAAATCTACATGAATCTGGAGAAACCAGACTTCATCAATGTGTGCCAGGTAAACTTTTCAAAGTAATGTTTAAAGATAATAAAAAGTTACTCTACTTTATGTATATTTGGCGTGACATCTACCTGTTCTCTGTCTTTTGTTTGGTTAAATGAAATATCTTTTCCTGGTTGTGTGTTTCTAACATACATCAGTGAGACCAACTTGAAAAAGAGATGTAAAGATTGCATATTTGGTCAATTTATAGAGAAAGAAATCCATTCAAAGGCAATTTGAGGACACAGACAACTCTGACAGAATATTTTAAGCCTATGTAGGGAGTATCAGATGGTAAGTCCACAGCTTGGAATTCTATTTATTCTTCATGAGAACATTTCCAGTGCTTTTTTTTTTTTTTTTGGTAAGCCATTGTCTGAAAGTGTTTAGACAACCAGTTTTGAAGTTACTCAGATGTTCTCAGATCTTTGCCAGTCTTGGTTTGCCACTTACACGCGACTCAGTGTTATGCCTGTTTCATTTCAGCTGAGACATCCCTACAGAATGACTGGTGCTTCTTCAATGTACTTTTGAAATTTCTGTGTCTAGTAGGACAAGTCTTGTTTTTCTATGAAAGCTCTTCTGAATTTTCTATTTTCTTCAATGAAAGAGAGAAAAGTTTTTTTTTCTTTGAAGGGGGTGTTCTGTGGAAACAGATGAGGGCATTGGAGTGCAGCCTTAGGTGGTGTTGCTTTCTCATTCTGAAGTATCTGATGTCTTCTCCTATTTTTGTTTGGTTTTTTTTCTGTTCTTCCCTTTCTCCTGCTCAGTGCCTGATATTCCTGGATGACCCACAGGCTGTGAGTGACATCTTAGAAAAATTGGTGAAGGATGATAACCTTCTCATGGCCTACCAAATTTGCTTTGACCTGTATGAAAGTGCAAGCCAGCAGTTCCTGTCTTCTGTCATCCAGAATCTGCGCACGGTGGGAACTCCCATTGCCTCCGTGCCTGGATCCACCAACACCGGCACTGTCCCTGGATCGGAGAAAGACAGGTGGGAAGGCTGACTTGAGAGGTGGTGGAGTTGTTTGGCTCCAGTCCTGCTCTAAGAGAGCCTCATATTCCATGTATGGATGCTTTTACAAGCTAGCAAGTTACTCCCCTTTATTTAAATAATAGGTAAGGCATGCTATTTGCTCAAAACAAAATTGTGTATTATCAAAATGTACTGGTTTTTAGAGGAATTTTTCTTTGCATTTAAGATAAGTACAGGGCAGTTGTACTGGGGCTCAGCTAATGAGCAGTAATTCATTAAGCCACAGCATGAGTTGCTTGGGAATGCTGATTCTATGTGGTTTTTGCAGCAACTTGCAGAGCTGAGGAAGGGGGGAGTTCAGGGAAAAAGCTCATCACAGCCACGTGCAAGTTTGGTTTCACATAACAGCTTGTGGGAAAAGTGAGCTCATGATACTGAGGTGTCAGCAGACCCTTTTGAACTTGTAGTTCAGAAGAGCTACTTCAAAACTTCTTTGAGTTTTTAAAAACATGTTCAGTGGTCAGTATCACAGATCTTAACTGCAGGAAGCTACTGCTACGAAAAATCTAAGTTGGCACTAACCATTTGGTCGTCTTTATTTCTTCTTTTGGTGACTTCCAGGAGAATTGGTCAATCTATGCTAAGGTTGCTGCCCAGGTCAGAGGCAGCATGGAAAAAGTTTGTTCCCCATCTGCTCTGTAATCACCATAGAATGCTTACTGGTGCTTTCACCAGACACTCATGTCTGTGCACAACCTGCTTCCTTGCGCTCTCTTTGATAGTGTGTGGTGGAGAATCCCATGTGAATCCAGGCTGCTTGAATGTAAGGGTTTATCCAGCTGTGGAGCTGAGTATAAATACTTGTGAATCAGTGAAGCAGTCATGGCAAGCATTTTCCTCTTCCTCTATTCTTTTCCAGTGAAATAAAAGGAATGACACAGAATAGTTTTTGCCAGCCTGTGAAGCATTAGAACAAGGTGCTAACAACAGCTTAATATGTTTAATTTCCATGTCAACGCTCTAGGATCCATGCTAATAGTGACAAGCACAAGGCTTCTAGGGGAGGATATAATTATCCTTGATGCCTTGTTCGTTGACCTTGTTTACTCACCTATGTCTCCATTCCCTACGAGTATCTTTATTTTTGTTGTCTCTGTGGATAGAATAAGAGAGTAGGATTTTCCAGGTCTTTACCTTCAAGTTCCCTGAAAATTGAATGGAAGGGGAGTTTTCTGCTCAGCAGTAAGCTCCAGATAGTTAGCCCTTGTTCTATCAAAGTCCTCTTTTCCAGTCATATTCCAAATCCCAACCTACTCCTTCAGAACAGTGTTCAGCCATAATTACAGTTCTTGACTTGTTGCAAGTGAAGAATTTTTCATTTTTGTTTTATTTCAGTGATGCTATGGAAGCAGAAGAGAAACCAGGAAGCACTTGTGTAGCAGGGAGGTCTGCAGAAATTGTGAGTGCTATTTCTGAAACAGACCTTACTTAGTTTTTTTTTACGTGTTCTCTTTGGATGTCTAGGATTTCTTAATTGGTTTTGCTAATAAAGAATGGAATTCCTTTTCGGTCTTGCCTGGAGGCAAGGTGGCAGATGATCTCTGAGGGCCAAATATCTGACTTAAAGTCCAGCAGTTCAGATACTGAAAGCTGTATGAGAGTGGGGAATGGTCAGAGTTCAGTAAGAATTACTGAGTTCTGAAAAAGGGGACAGAAGGATCTGGCTCATGTGTTTGCTTTTTGATATTGAAAAACTTAACTCATCCCAAAAGAAAGGGCCTGAAATTTACTGCTGCTGAGAACCTTAGGGAGTGAATTAGCTTGATGCATTTTTTTTCTTCTCTTTCAAGAATCCAGCTGTAGTTCTGGTTGCATAGAACTGGTGCTGTTCTGCAGGAATGGCAGGATGGGAGGCTGATGTAACATAGTTTCTTTTCCATGAGGGCATAAAGTTACCTCAGCCCTGCATGGTGCTGTGTTGCTGCGCCAACACAAGTTGGTTGGAATCTTTTTTGTTTCTGTTCCCAAGTATTGGAGAAAGTGAGTTCACTTCTAACATGCACGTAGAGTTGCATTTCAGCATGTAGAATAGTTAATGCAGTTTTGACTTCTTGAAGACAAGAAGTGCTAGCAGAGAGGAGGGTAAAACCCATGAGAAGTTGTTTTTTGTTTTTCTTCTTTTTCCCCAAGGTAAATGTTTGCAAACAAAACTTGGGAATCTTTGAAAGATTCTTGCAGATCACTTCAAAATTAATTAGGGGGCAAACAGAATGTTTTCTTCAAATTATAGTTGAAACAAAAGGGGATTAAGTTTCTTGCTCCAGCAAGGAACCTTGACAGTGCTTTTGTACAGGAAAGGTGTCTTGAATCAGTTTCTGCTGATTGTGCCAAGTACACAAAAACAATCTGTGTGGCCAGAAATGTTTTTTAACTTAATCTTCTACAATTCAGAATGCTGACTACAAAGAAATAATTGAGGGAATTAGTTTAAGGGCTGAACTACTCATGCTTGACTGGTCTATGACCAGCTAACAATGTCAGGACAAAGAGCTGCACTGTACTTTTCACCTTTCTCAGAATAAACTTCAGTTTCTACTAGATCAATTTTCAACTGTTCCATCATGAGGAAAGAGACTTGTCTCAAAGAGCTTTTGAAGATGAATGTACTAGTTTCCTAGTTCCACTAGCTGTTGCTCTCAATAAAGCTTGTAGCTCACAAGAATGGTGCTGCAGCTCAGCACAGGGTCATGCAAAGTATTGTAGCTTTGTGGCCCTGTCTGTGAAGGCTTCTATGAAAATACAGGTTCATTTAAAAAAGGGTTTGCTTCTGGCAGGAGACTTATTGTCTCTGTAAGGCCAAACAGCAGCTTTCAGAATGTCAGATGTCACCCATATCCTTTTGCTTACAATGAAATAATACATTTCTTTTTGAAGAGTATCTTCTTCCACCTGCATTGCTGTGCACAAAAGATTTGATTTCTGGGAGCTTTGGGCTTGTGCACCAGGGACAGAAACAATGTCTTTTTAGTCCTAAAACCTGATAGATTTTGGAATATGGTGATGGTAACATACCGGAGCTGCTTCTCATGAATTGTATTTAACAGAGCCATAGTTGGGTTCTCATTGAATTTTTGTTTTCCTTTCTGCTTGTATGTGAAGAACCCAGAGCCTAAGGACCAGATCTCAAAAATGATTAAAATTTTAAGTGGGGAAATGGCCATTGAGTTACATCTGCAGTTTTTAATACGAAACAACAATACAGACCTCATGATCCTCAAAAACACAAAGGTAAGAGTCTTTGTTAAATATGGTTGTCTTGTATTTATCTGATTCATCCTGTGTTGGTTTTGACCATGCTGCTATTGTTTTTAATGATAGGCTGCTATTAGCATGTTGATATTTTAACTAGCTTTTTTTTTTTCTGATTGATTATAGCGACTCATCTTTTTCTTACCTTTTTTTTTTTTTTTTTTTTTTTGTGGGTTTGTTTTTCATCTGTTCAGTAAGATGGGCAAAATTTACCCTTCAGCTCAATGTCAGATCCATTGCAAATGCTGCTGGTTGGGAAGGGAGGAGTCAGCCAGGACTATAGGTTACAGTATGTGGGTATGTTGGTTGAGGTGTTAGGTAAGCCCACACCTTCAGCTTGTCAAGGGAATCCTGGTATGTAGCAAAAGACCAATGTTTCCATGTTAGAGACAAAACCAGTCAGATACTCTAATGTAGACAGAGTTCGTGAATGGAGTAACTGGTTTTTTTTGGAAGGTGTTACTCAAGGGTGGGCAAATGAAAACTTTCAGGTAATCTGTACTCTTAAATACTTACTAGAAACTATAGGAGAAGTTTTTATTTGTGAAATAAGATGCACATTATCAGTAAAAGTAGTAGGGATTGCTTGTTAGCAGGTTCATCTATTTCAGATGACAGTTCAAATGTATTGGAAAATCTTTTCCATCTGCTGGTGAAGTGTTCAGGATTGATTCTGCAACAGAGTTCTGGGAACAGCCTGGAAACATCAGCAGCACTCTCTGTGCAGTGCTCAGTTCTTGGCAAGAGGGGGTGGTTCTCCAGTTAAGTGGCAATTGGAGTAATCACATCTCTGAAAGAAACTCAAAGAAAGGATCATTTTGCATGGGAAAGGTGGCTTGAGGATATGGTA
The DNA here is from genome assembly GCA_013389925.1 of Aegithalos caudatus. Taxonomy (NCBI): domain Eukaryota; kingdom Metazoa; phylum Chordata; class Aves; order Passeriformes; family Aegithalidae; genus Aegithalos; species Aegithalos caudatus. The sequence goes on from WEIU01010499.1 coordinate 281,113, forward strand.
CAGTGTATTAGCAATCTGTTAGCTGATTACAGGGAAATTGCTGGTTAGATTGAGGATCATTATAGCCCATTTTTCTAGTGTACTGGCAAGCTTGTTAAGCGACCTTGGGGCAGATCTTTTGCTGAGTGATGCTATTGATTGTTCTTGTTCTTTCAGGATGCAGTGAGGAATTCCGTGTGTCATACAGCAACTGTTATAGCAAACTCCTTTATGCACTGTGGGACAACCAGTGACCAGTTCCTTAGGTAAATCTATGGCAAGGAAGCTCCAGTGTCATTTAGATGTGTTTGAACAACATTGTTGCCCTCCTTGATACTTCCAGAGTGGTAACTGCAGAACTCTACTGGTGTTTGAGAATCGTTTCCTTCTCTCCGTCTTCACAAACTGGCTTTGTTTGACTACTAACTATAGCAGCTTGGAGGTTGAAGATCTGGAATTTCTCTTCTTTTTGTTTACCAGTTAGAGAGTTTCTGAGATGATATATCTTTTTATGGTAGAGACTGACAGTACTGAATAACTCTTCTAAGGGAAATGCTAGGGCTGACCTTATGAAGGACTTAAGGAAAGCTGCAGAAACTCTGCTAAAGTTTCTCCCAGAGAATTGGTGGACTCCATATTGAGCAGTTCTCTATCTTTCACTGAGATCACCCATGTCTAGAAGCTTGACTGCAACTAGGCAAAAACCAGGATTGAAGAAGGGGAGAGAAATGTAAAGCGGAAATGTGGTTAACTGCCTTCCCTTCTAGAACTGCTTTTTAGTGTGAAAGCAGTCTTCAGTGCTCTTAAATCCTGCTTGCAGGGTTAGAAACAGGCTGTATGAAAAACTTTGTATAATCTTTCTCTTTTCATCTTCTAGAGACAATTTGGAGTGGCTGGCCAGGGCCACTAACTGGGCTAAGTTTACTGCTACTGCCAGCTTGGGTGTTATACACAAGGTAACATTGCATTCATTTCCCTCTCCTCAGTGTAAATGCTTGACTTGTGAACACTGAAAACATGGAAATGGGGATTCTGAATGATGTCTGCACTCCAGTGTACCTGGCACAGCTATAACACGTTTTGTGTCTTTGCACTAAAAAGCTGTGTTTATATTATTTTGTCTGACATCCAATATAATTTATGTTTTGCTGAGAATCAAAAAGGTGCTAGGATAACATGGCTCAAGGAGAGAGTTTTTTTTCTAACTCTTCCTTTGTGAGTTGAACAGATTTAATAGTTTGTAGGTATTAAAATTGCAGGTGGTTTTTAAGTGATTTTGGGACATACCAAAGCTCTGTACTGTAGTAACTTTCAGTAGGTTCGAACAGTGATGTGTGGCACTCAAACACTGATTTTAGTGGAGAAAGTAATGGCTATAACACGTTTAAATATTACTTTGCTGTTTTTTCACATTTCACTTCCTGCTGTCTTCCCTTCCTGCTGGACACTCATGCAGGGTCATGAGAAAGAAGCATTGCAGCTAATGGCAACCTACCTGCCCAAGGACACCTCTCCAGGGTCAGCCTACCAGGAGGGAGGAGGTCTCTACGCCTTGGGTCTCATCCATGCCAACCATGGTGGGGACATCATTGACTACCTGCTGAACCAGCTGAAGAATGCCAGTAATGATGTGTGTACTGGGCTCAGCAGTGAGCCTTTATTTTGTTGGGAGTATGCAGGAGGGTGCTGGCTGGTTTAGTAGTGGGGGGTGGAGGTAATTAAGGAGCAGTGTGGTACTTAGATTTCCTCTGGGTCTTAAAGATTGGTTAAAGGTTGGTTTTAATAACCTGTTGCTTAAGGTTTAGCTAAGGTTTTTAGGAAATTCTTATGTACTTGACTGTAGCTTCATCATATTTACTACTTGTTATATTTACTTTGTTTTGTTAGTGGACCTGCAGCATTTTGGCACTGTTACTTGTTTACAGCTTAGTTGTCAACAAAATAAGCCACAAAATGTTTCTGCTGATCTGACCTGTAGTTTTAATGCATCTTGCATAATAAGAAGTGTTTTACTTCTGCACTTAGTGTTTGTAGACCTCTAAGAAAAATATATTTTTAAGTTGGGAATACATTATTGTCCCAGCATGTTCCCTCTTTCTCCTTGCAGAATCTCAAATTACTTTTTTTCTTAGATTCCACAAACAGATCCCACTAGTCTTACTGCAAATGTATACATTGTTAGAATTAAAGAGGTTATCAGACTGTTTTAAGCGGGTACTTTTTTATCTTTTTATTTAAAAGCTATTGTTAGCTTTTACATGGCACAGATTTATGGTTTTACATGAATCACTCAGTGGGGGAAAAGATTTTGAAGTTACTGCATACTACTTCTGTGCTATGTGTTAAGCTTCTGTTTATGATCTGTTTATGTTCAAATTCACTGTTTATGGGCTTTTGAACTGTTTTTCTTCTATTTTCTGCCTCTTTCACTGGGCTTGCTGCCTGAGACTGTGAAAGTGGTATTTCTAGCAGGTCAAGAGGTCCTTTTGGGTTGGTTTGGGGCTAAAAGGCTGCAGGTTTATATTGATGGAAAGATGTCTACTTCAGCTGAAGCCAGCCTGTTCCCTGTTTTCTGACTGAACTTGCATATGCTCCTCTAGATTGTGCGACACGGTGGCAGCCTGGGCTTGGGGCTGGCTGCCATGGGGACAGCACGTCAGGATGTGTACGATCTGCTGAAAACAAATCTATACCAGGATGATGCAGTGACAGGTAAATGTTCTGCTTTCAAGGCAAATAACCATCTGAGGTCTTATCAGGTACCTGGGGGTTTTTTGTTGTGGTTTTTTAACCCCCAGGTTCTCTGTTAGCAGCATAGATTGTTTCTAGCTGTGTTTTATTTACTGACATTTTCCTGATCATTATGGTTCTTTAATTACGTGTCAGTAATATTCTGAGATCCTCTCATGACTGGCACTGTGGCAAATTTCGGTTAGACATGCTAGGTCTTTAAACAGCCCCTTCTTGTCATATTCTGGTCATATTCTTTTTCTTTAGTGTGGCTGATCTCCAGAGCCATGTGCTTTTTTGAACTGAGAGATTGGCCTGGAGAAGCTTGTGGGAGTTACTGCTGCATTGGTGGGGCTCATAGGAAAATGATCTCAGCAGCTCTTGGCCTAAGGAAGCAATAATTGAACTTGGTAGAGAAAAGTACTAAATTGTGGTTACAAACACGTTTTGCCATGAATAATGGAGTTGTTGGGCACGGTGATCCAGAAATGATCTATTGGTTTACATTTGGTGTGATTCTCTAGATACAGTATTTATTACTTTTGGGAACAGAATTGACTTTTTTGCTTTTCTGATTTTCAGGTGAGGCAGCTGGCCTGGCACTGGGGTTGGTTATGTTGGGATCTAAAAATGCCCAGGCTATTGAGGACATGGTTGGCTATGCACAGGAAACCCAGCATGAAAAGATCCTTCGAGGCCTCGCAGTTGGAATTGCTCTGGTCATGTATGGGAGAATGGAGGAGGCAGATGCTCTCATTGAGAGTCTCTGCAGAGATAAGGTAAATTGAGCTGTGACCTAATCCCTGACTCTTGTGTTACATGGCTGACCTTCCTGTCCATTTGTGAATCTCCAGCTGTGCTGTGGTGGATTGGCTCTTTTGAACCAAAGAAGTTTTTACAGAGAAGTCTGAAGTAGGACTGTTTCACAAGTTGCTGCATTCTGATCAAAAATACAAGAACAACACTGCTTAGTTTTATATTTCTTTAGCTTTGTACTTGGTCTTCATAGTCATGTGAGCAGCAACAGGGAGTGGAACAGAATGTAGTGGTGAAAAACACAAGATTTGCTGTAGGTGGGGCATCTCAAGGCTCAGGTAGTGATCATTGCAGGTAGCAAGTAAGAAGCAGAATGACACTACTGCCCTACACTCTTTGGCTGCCTGCAGCATAGCAGGCTTTCTGCCCTCTTAACTTGGTAATGGACAACTCTGCTTTGGTGATTGTCCTGTTACTGGTTTCAAATAAACAATTAAGCAATGAGGATGACCTATGACCTGTTTGCAGATTCAAGACACAAGAGTGGAACAGATTTAGAGTTAGAATTACTGAGTCACCGTTTGGATGGATGTGAAATATTGATGCCTTCTCTTCCAGGATCCAATTCTCCGTCGTTCTGGCATGTACACCGTGGCTATGGCATACTGTGGCTCAGGGAACAACAAGGCCATCAGGCGCCTACTGCACGTGGCTGTAAGTACTGTGGCCTTAGGAGCACGTAGGAAGAACATTTGTGGTCAGGAAGCAAGCACATCACTTTGTCAGGCTTTGTGTTTGCAGTGTTGATATTATGGTCCAAATCAGAGATTGTGAAGTGATGAAAGCTTTGCTTAGTATTATGAGTAGAACTAACAGGGCCTTCTGACATTAGGGTAAATAGACTTTCAGACTTTCAACCTGGTGTCGCAGAAAAAGACCCTGTTAAAAATTAAAACATGAACCTAAACTGCTGAGCTAACAGGTTTGCAGTGAATAGTCTGTAATGGAGAAAAAATGGATGAGGATGTCTGTTTTTTGATCATCTTGCAGCTGATAATGCAAACACAGGTGAGGCTGTTTGGGCTAAGGCTGAACATGATTTTAACTAACTTTTTCTATAATCTTGATTAGCTGATGTCTGGCCTGAAACGTTGCAGAGTTGCAGACATTGTATTCTAAATGTCCTGGTTTTCTTTTTGCAGGTGAGTGATGTGAATGATGATGTGAGGCGGGCAGCTGTGGAGTCACTTGGTTTCATTCTGTTCAGGTAAAGTGTCTTCCTTGGCCACTCCTGCAGCCTTCAATTTAATGTCTGTTACTTTTTCAGAAAATGATTATGCTACTGCTTTCACAAAGTGACTCAACTGCTAATTGAATGGATTTTGAAAAGTTAAAAACTTGAGAGATTGGTTTAGAATTAGAAGCCTTCCTTCATGTTCAGCAGATGTTTAATGAGGTTTCTCTAGGTTTCTGGACTTGTGGCTTAATTGTCTGAACAGAGCTAGATGAAGTTTACAAATATAATGAAAAATTAATGTTTACAGGATTAAGAGTTAATTAAAAATTAAATATACTGTGCTTGTGCCAAGCCTCTTAAGAGCAGTAGTGCTCAGACAAATCTATCTGCCTAATGGCTATCTAAAATGTTGTGACTTCGATTAACAAGAAAAAGTGGAGGACTTTGAAATAGACTTTGTTTCTTGAAGTATCCCCTGTTAAATGGTGAAAAGTTCCTGGGATTTACAATGTAACATGAGCCCATCACAAAATCGTCACAATGTTTCCTTTGGTTGTCTAAAGTCAAACCTATTTCTGAAATGGTGTTTTGTAGTGCCCTGCAGTTCCATGGCTAAGGGATGGTTGGGGAATTAGAAGGTTCCCCAAGGACTACACCTGCATCTGTTAATACAATAATCTGTATAATCTGAGCACTGAGCCAAACTGCAGCCTTTGAGTGTGGCTGAGAGGAGCTGGTGCATACTTGGATCCATAATTGTAATTTAAAAATCGTTCTTTACGTCTTCTTTTGGATTGGTAGTTGTCCTTAAAAGCAGGATGAGAGATTCTTAAAGAAGGGGTTAAAACTTGGGTTTACTGATGTGAGCAGTCAGCTTTTCTGTAACCAAGTTGTTCCCACATGGAAGTGAGTCTGTGCTGTTCTGCTCTATCTGAAGGTTAATTGGATGTGGTTTGCAAAGAGGACAGATTCTCTCAGTGGGCAATAGGTGTCTCTCAAGTGCTTCTGCTCTGTTACTTCCAAGCAGCACAGCTCATTCCTTACTGCTTAGGGATCTCTGCCTCTCCTGAAGCCAAGGGGTCTGTTTAGCTGACTTCTGTATCTGTGTACAGAACAAAAATTCCGTGCACGCCTTCCATAGTTTCAGGCATCTTTTTTAAAACAGGTTGTGACAAAGCTCTTTTGAGCTCAGATTTCAGTGTAATTTTTTTTTCAGCGGATGCAAAACACAATTGGACATGATAGCTCTTATCAAAATGAGAAATTTTCAAGGCTCTGAGTTGAACCATTTACCATGTGCTGGCATTGGCATCTTGCTGGAACAACATAGTTCAGGGCCTGTTCTCTCCATATCCAGCAGTGAGGAAATGAGTGACATAATCTTTGATTTTTCACCTGCTGTACAGTGGTTCAGATGTTATACTGCCTCTTTTCTTCCCTTTCTGGAGACTTGCAGTCCAGAACCTACTTGTGCAATAAGTAGGAGCATTTTCTTGTAAATTCCAGTGTCCACCTTACTTGGCAGTTAAGAACTAAAACTTTTTAGCTGATTATCACTGGCTCCTGGATGCAAAAGGTTTGTGTTAGGCTGTGGTAGTTACCAACACTTTTCACTTGGTAACTAATTGTGTGCTCTGGCCCAGCTCAACAATGCCAGCCTACAGAGACATAACGACCAAGTGAGTTGTGAGTTTGTCAGATTTCATGGCTTAAATGACATTTCTTTCTTAGGACTGTTGTTTGTTGAAGTCTAACTGGATTTGCTTGTAAAGGCCACTAACACAGCTTTGAATACTGGCAAGAGTCAGTGATTTGTCAGCTGCTGGATATACAGAGCTTTTGAATGAAGTGTTTTGTGATGGGAGGTGAGCAGGTCTGAGACACACTGGGCTAAATCCCAGAAATTAAGCTTATTTTAAGTGAAGGAAACATGACTGAAAATCCTATAAAAAGAGTTCTCATTGAATTCTTTGTATGTGGTTCCAGATAGGGAACTGTGAAGTCAGGATTAAAATAAGAGAATACATTTGTTTAATGCAGTCTACATTTTTCTTGGGGAATTAATAGCATTCATGTAAGGTTGAGTGTACTGGAGGTGTGAGTTTGTCTGCTGGATTGTACACTTCAGCAGCCTCAGATGTGTGCTTCTGTCTGTTCCTCCTTACAGGAATAGTAGAATCCATATAAGGGTGGAGGTTACACAGTCAGAGGATGATAATTTCCTTAAAAGCACCATTGTTTGAACATGACAGAACTACAGCCCACAAACTCACGTTGTGTCATAAATATCCAGTTTGTTTTCTCCTGTTGTTACAACTATCTGTGAATAAATGTTCTTCCTCTTGGATTTGAACTAAAGTGTCGTAAATGTCACAAAACTGCTAATTTTAGGTAACACATCTGCATAGCAGAACATTCTGTAAGGCTTTGCTGTCCCTGTTTTCCTCTGTGAATCTTCCTTGCTATCACATACATACAACCCTGAATACACTCACTCAAGAGCCCATCTTGACTTTTATTGTTGGTAATGAAAACAGCACAAAGTAAAATGTGATAGAACATAATGTAATAAAACATGACATTTAGTTTTTAGAGCAACAAGGTTTTCCTTGAATATTACCTCTTTTATATTTTTAAGCATCTTTTCTTTTTTTCATTGGGCTTTTGAATTACTGAAAAAGTCTATAAAAGAATGTATGTGGCTTTTTGCATTATTCAGAATTCGTGAATCAAGGTTTAGATAGAATATTCTACTCTAGGTTCTTAAGTTTTCCTAAGAATTGCAAGATGAGATTTTCCAGTGTGTTAGGAAAGATAATAAATCACCCAGTTACAATCCTCCTGAGGGATTGGGGGAGCAGGGCTCAGCGCTGCTGTAAGAGTTTCACTGGGATGTTGGATGCATGCTTGCCTGGCTGTGGGTATGTCTGCAGGCAAGTCACCCAAGTGAGCAGAGCTGTATCAGTCACGCTGCTTGAGTGCAAAATATGTTGCAGGTCCTATTCATATAGCACAAAAGTGCCTTGTCCTGTTCTTGGGCTCCTCAAAGCTTTCCAGGGGACCCTGTATGTAGAATTGAACTTTGACCAGCAGCATTGCTGCTGTTAATTCTGGTTTTGCTGAGTGTTTAGAAGCACTCCATAGGTTCAGACTGGAGTGGAAAGCACAGCTTGCTGGCTATAGGACTTGGTGTGGCTTTTTTCCCCTCTTGGCTTAGTGCCATACAAAAACAAGGCACTAATAATGTATTTTAGAGCAGATTATTTTCATACCACTGTATTAAATTATCAGAAAATGATCTGGTGCAGGAAATTTTTTTTGAGACTGCCTCCTCTTTTCTTCCTTTTCCCATCCAAAAAACCAGTCAAAATTGTGTGGTGCAAAAATCTGAGACTTTACATCTTCACTCTTTTTAAAAATGACCACCTTTTACAGGAGGCACTTCTAAGTAAAATGTTATTTAAAGTGATACAGAGGCACTAATAAAGCTTGGGATGTTTGGAGCTTGCAGTGTGGATGCAGGGCTGAACAAGAAGCTGTATTGTGAAACAGGAAGAAAAGAAATGATGTATTGACTTGGCAACTGTCAGGTGTCTCTGTTTTCCCAGTCCTGATCCTCTTGCCAGTGATCACAGATAGCAAACTTACCTTATTGTTGATGTTTACATACTGGTGGTTCTTTCTGGTGAAGTGGTTTATGAAATATTTACAACTGCTGGAAAACAGCATTTAAAGCTCCTGTGATTTCTGGTCAGCTTTTTTTAAAGACTATTATGATGAGATGGAAAACATGATAAATTTAAAGTGTTTTGCTTTTTAAAAATGGAAAGACTTATTTTTATCATCATTTTTACCACTTTAGATCATGAATTGATCTTTGTTGGTATTGCAGAGCGAGATGTGATTGGATTATGTGGTCAGCCTTATTTTTACATTGTTGGAGCAGTGCTGCAGAATATCTAAACACTTTATATACAAAACGAGGAGGTAAATGTTTTATGGATATTGGGAGAAAGCTTCAGTGTTGGATGGAGCAGTGCTTGCAAGCATGAACTAAGAACATTTTATGCTCTCACAGCAGTTGTTAAATCCAGGGGAATGAGAGTCATGGGGAAGTGGGACTTGAGTTGTAGGATGCTGGTTTTGTCTTCATGCAACAGTGTTGGGAAAAGGCTGAGGGCAAGAGAGGGTTGTATGCAGCCTCTAGAGAGTCCCAGAAGGAAGATGTAGTTTCAGCTGATAAGTGTAGGCTATCTAAACATGAAGAACTCTGCATGGCTTCTGTTCAGTTTTTCATTTTAGGATGATGCAAGTGAAATAATAATGTTTCCTGCTTTTGTATTCTTTGTGTTTACATAGCCTTTGGTATTTTAAGGCTATATATTTGTTGTAAGGCAAACAGATCAGATACTTGGATTTTGTTCCAGGAAGGCTTGGACAGTTTGTTTTCTTTATATCCTCTAACCTACCTTTATCCAGAAGGCAGAGAGCAGATGATGTGGGTAATTGAGTATGAGGCTGACAGTCACTCTAATGTGATCTGCACCAGTGACTTTTTTAATGTTTTAATTGTGAAGAGGAATTCAATGAAACGTATCTACTTGTTAATTCTTGCATAGGAAAGATTAAAAGGGTTTTGTTTACAATGCTACATATTTTATCTTATCATGTTCAGTCTTCCTGGAAGAGGAGAATGAAGGTCCCTTTCAAAGAAATAGTAGCAGTAATCTTACTATAATCAGAAGAAGCCTTAGACTTTCACTGAAGTTGTGCAGGATTCAATGAATTTGAAAATGAGTTGCAATTACCTGTGTAGAACATTTGTCTTTACAAAGGATCCTTTAGAGAGTGAAAAGCTCTTGATTTTTAAGAGCATGATGTTGTTTTTCAGAGGCTGGAAAAGATCTGAATACCTGGGTGCAAGGAATCATAGCTATGTCTTGACAAATAGGGCTGACATGAATCATTAAAAATAAGAGTAAAAATGGACACTTCTAGCAAGCCACCTTTCCTATTTTTGTACCTAGCTTTCCATTGTAAAATGAAAGGGCTTCCTCTCATCTGCAGGGTAAAATTCTTCATTTTCCACTGGAGAAAACATTGTTTCTCATGGGAATGGACACTGATAGTAAACACCATGTTGTTATGCCAAGACAAAATTATGGAAGTTACTTCTCTCTTGACTATTGTTTTTGCCATGTTAATGGTTGCCTGGAGAGCCAAAGGGGAAGTGAAACAAAGGAGGGCTTCTGAGCAGTTGTACATAAGCATCTTTATCAATATGAAGAAAAAAGTCTAATGCTTCATATAATATTAAGTTAATGCTGAGAGCTGGCCAGAACTCTGGGGCTCTTGGCTCCAGCTTGCAAGGCAAAAAGCCAGAAGAGCTCTGGCAAATGTTCTGCCTCTTTGGGCTCCAGTGTCCCAGGTTGCTCAGCGTGCCTTTCCCAGGTTCACTGTGCTTACATTGCTTTACTTTTTAAGTCTGATGTTACATACAGCAACCTAGAAGAAGATTTAGGGGAGTTATATTTTTGTTTTCTTTTACCAGCTTGCAGTGATGTGGGTGTTTCCACAGTATGAAAACAGTGTAGAAAAGCAACACTTTCTGTGAAGCACTGTAAAAAATCCTATGTGCCTCTTGTGTGCAGGTGATACAGCACCAGTTTGTAGCATCAGCCTCTTATCAGTGCCTTTGCTTAACACTTGGTTTTAACTGTATTTTCATTTGAAAATTGATACTAGTGTGGCCTAGTGTGATATAGTCAGTAAGAGTTTTATACTTGTAGAATACAAGATAACTGAACAAGACTTTTTTTTTAGCTGCCTGTAAGTTTCCTGATAGCTAAAGGCCGGCAGCTTATAGATGATTTAGGACTGGCTTCACAAAATGCATTTTACATCACATCACTATAGCTGGGATTAGGTGAATTTCTTGCTTCCCTGTTTCTCAGAGGAAATTAAAGGTTGGGATATTTTTTGGGTTTTTTTTGTTTTTGTCTATTTCATGTGTATTTTGTTGTTATTTTGTTTAGTTTTTTGTAAGGTAATCCCTTTATTTGCATTTCAAGACACCTATTCTCTTAGGCTTCGAATTCCATTGTTTGCCTCTCTGCAAGACTGCTGTGTCCTTATGTCCATGTCTGTGCTGTAATTTTTAATTAGCTAGGCAGACAGAACATTGACTAAATATCTCCTAATGTATTTTAAAAATTAAACAACAAAACAACCACCATATTTGTCCATTGTTCTTCTAAAATGTCTTCCCATAGTGTTTGGATGTTGCAGATCAGTTTGACTTTTATCTTGCTTTTCAGTAGTTTAAAAAGAGATTAAATATGCCAGATAAAGGTCTTTGTGATAATGAGAAAAGTTGAACTAGGTTAAGTTATTATTTTATGGACTTTATAATTTTTTTATTTTATAGTTTTTATACCATAATAACTCTAAGTGATGATTGTATAGATACCACAGAGCTGGCCAGGTGGCTGATTTGGTGTGGGTCAGGTTCGGAAAGAACTGGCAGCATTCTGTTCCAGAGAAAGGAATCCCCTTTTTTGTTTGTGTGTGTGAAGTGGGAAGTGCATGACCCCTTCCTTCTGTAAAAATGTCTTGTGTTCGACAGCCAGATGACTGCAAAGCTTTATCAGTTATTATCTATACTGCTAGCTTTATGAAAAAAGCTAAAAAATACTATAATGCTATGAAAATGCCCTCATTTTGCAGAGAGCATATAAAAATATATTTTATAAATTTGTGTTACCTAAAGACATACTCATGGATGTAGTCCTGAGCCTCCTGTTGTGCTTGTTGATACCACATGAGCAGTGTTGTCCATAGTTACCATACAACAAGCCAGTGCTTTCTCACAGGAGCTTGCAGTGACTCTCTCATCATGTCTTACTAATGAAGGTGATGTCTTTGTTCAGATCTGTTCTTGTAGATACAGTTGCTAAAACAAGAACTGTGCTGTCCATTATGCTTTCTTATTTCATAGTTCTGCATTTTCATCTTTTTTTTTTCTTGCTCTGTCCTGTTTTCCAAGGCTGTTACCTGAATCCTCAGCTTGTTTGCTTTGTAAGTGGACAAGCTCTGAGCAAAGTCTTCTAGCACTTAGCATGGAATGCACATGCTTTCTTGTCTGATGTGTTTCTGTCTATGGAGAAATTTTCTTTCCCTGTAGAAAGACTGGATTTTTGATTAATCATTAGTCCTTTAGATTGTGGTTTGTTGTTGCTGACTGAACTCCTCATTAACTGGAAGATGCTGAGCTGTTTACAGTTTACAGCTGTTTACTAAAATTGAGAAATGTGTATACTGGCTTGAGAAAATACATCTCTGTGGGGTGAGACTTTTTCAGGGATTATTTCCTGTTGGTGGAGGTCTAAGCACTAATTACAAAGAGGCCTTGGAATCTTTCTTGTTGGGACATTTAGGGCAAATTACTCCTTGTGCAAGACAGATTGCAGACTTGACAGCTAGAACAGGGTCAGACAGAAAAGAACTGAATTACCTCTCAGTCTTTCTAGATGCTGCGAGCCAGCTGTGATGTTCTCGCTGGAAAGGGAAAATAAAAGTTGCTGCTGAAAGTAGGTGATTGCTGCCTGCTATATGAACATTTCTTTTGTTTAATGAATATGGATTTATTTAAGTATCAAGAGAGTTTTTGAAGATGACTGCTTCTTGCTTTCTGTCTGCTGGGCAATAACCCTTAGGGAATGGTGTTTGCCTTTTGGTGTTACTGCTCATGAGGGCTGGTTCCTGCATTGCAAATGATGCTTTTAAGATTTTTGCTGTTGTCACTCTGTGCATGGGTGTGATTGCACCTTCACCTGGTTCCAGAGCTCTGGGTTAAATCAGGCACTGCTCTGTGATGTTTTCAGTGACATACCAGACGTTTAAGGGTTTTGTTTTTTTTTTTTTTTTATTCCTATTCCCTCCCTGTTTCAGCTTCAAAGTGGTCTAGGTCTTATTAAAAGCATTTGATTCTCAAATATTTTTAAGTGTAGGTGACTTTTACAGCTATCACAGTCCATCCATCCTGGCTTTTAACTACAGAATCCTCTTAAACAAATTTTGACTAAGTGAAGAGAAGGGAGAGCAGTTAGAATTTACTCTAAGTGGCTAGTGATTATCACCAAAAAGGGGAGGAAGGAGACAATTTACTGCAAGTACCACAGATGTATTTTTAATGCTTTTGCCTGAAACTCTCTGGCATTTGTTACGGTAGGATCTGTTTTGAGCTTGCATATGTTTTAAATTAAATATATATAAATAAATGTTGGAAGGACATGTTATCTTTAGTACTTTCTGTTCTGCAGATGAAAAAATCCTAAGCCTCTTGCTGTACATAATTTTAGTGTAACCAGAGAATGCTGAAAACATTAAAAATGAAAACAAAGCCCAAGCTAAAAATTTCACTGTAAATGGAAACTATTGAAAAATGGTGAGATGGGTGCTTGCTGTAAGAACTACTGTACTTTGGGGAAATCAGATTTCCTTTCCCAAAGAGTCTGGAGCTGTCAGAAGTTTCTGATTTCCCAAATAACAGACTCTGGTAGCATTTATAGATTGTGAGAATCAATTCTTTCTATTAATTTTGTGCTTGTACTCAAGTCTTGAGCATGTGCATATTTGAGAGAGTGCAAATTGGGACCTGTAATTGGCCACTAGTCCAATTAAATAATTTTGAGCTCAGCTAAACTGTGAATATGTGCAGTATAGGCAATACTGTTGTCTCTGCTGTGTCTTAAATATTTGCTCTTATTTTCTTGTGAAAGACCTGTTCTGTCTGTGATTTCTCTTTCTGTGAGCTACATTGGATGAGGCTTTCTGGCTTTCACTAAAGTTTTCATGGTCATTAAAAAGGAAGCTTGTTCATATAAATTATTAGGATGTTCCAGGCATTGTGTATCCTGTTTTTCTTATGATCATTGATTGTGTATTGTGTTATTTTGATTAAATAATTCATTTTCTTAGCATGAAAAGAAAAAAGGGCAGTTTTCTGTAAATAATCTGGCAACACTGAGCTTATGTGTGTGTGAATGTAATGGAGAAAAATCAGGTGGGTGCAATATTCTGCCCATCCCTACAGTAAAGGGATAATTTCCATACATGGAGTTTTTAATCATGGCTTATGGAATGGGCTTGTACACTGGTCTCTGGAGTGAGTGATTCTGTTTGTTATTTCCACTCCCTCAGAGAACAAGGAAAGCTCCTATGTGGATCCTCAGTCTCAGCAGAGGAATGTATCTGTAGGAGGGAAAGCAGTGAGCTTGTGTGCTGTCTGTTTACAGAGATCTAAATTAGAACAAGTGAGCTTGCATCCCTCTGCTACTTCCATTGCAGGGCATCAACCTACGAAGTCTTGTCTTCTTGCCATAGCAAATGTTAGAGTAGTTTTTGTACAGAAACACTTTTCTTATGAAGATGTGCTTTGAGGAGACTGAGGGTGATGAGAATGGAAGTCAAATACTTAAAACTGATTTAGCTTTTATTTATTTCCTTCTCCATTAGGCTACAGTTCTGCATGAGTAATTTGTCATGGAATGAAGTTGTGGTTGCCACCATTGGGTTGGGGTTAAAGTAGAGGAGACTTTGGAGGAGAGTAATTAATATAAATTTATAAGATACTGCTCACATAAATAGCAGAAAACAATGGTATTTACACCCTCTTACAGCGCAGTTATCTAGAATAATACATACAGTAATGCTGTATGGACATGGCTGCTATTCCTCTATACATAGCTGACTTGTTCTTCTGTTTTATCGACCTCATTCTCGGTGAGCAGCAACGTATCCAGCAGAACGGCCGATGATGCTTGCATGGGTGAGCTCCTAAGCCTCATTGGGCTCTGGTACATAATGGGGTTAATCCCATTTCTCATCCCATTCATGACAAAGAGCTTGGAATTTTCTGCTACAGAGCTTCTGAAAGAGATCCTGCGGGAGCGCTGCCGGAGGGCCTTGATAGGCTTTGTGGTCCTATAGTTGCACGTGATGTACCTGCTGAAAGCCTCCCTAAATGTTTTGTTGAAGAGCGTATATACAAGAGGGTTCACTCCTGAGGATACATATCCTATCCAAACAAATATCTCCAAAAGCTTTTGAAAAACCTCCTTGTTGCAGGAGTTGCACAGAACTGAGCTGATGTTTGTTATGAAAAATGGGCACCACATCAGCAAGAAAAGAAAAAATACAATCCCCAGAACTTTTGATGCCCTTTGTTCGTTGGTTATCGTTTGCATGGACTTCCTCCCAATTGTGGATGTCCTGCAGCTAGGCACATCAGTGGATACAGTCTGGTCCTTTCTGGTGCCATTCAGCATGGCCACCTTTTCTGGTGAGGAGGCAGGTGTTGTGTCACGCTGAAAGACTGTGGACACTGCTGACCAGGTGAAGCGCTGCGGCGCCTTGTGGATCAAATAGGCCTTCTTGCGCAGCACTTGGATTGTCAGGAAATAAGTGACGATCATGATAGCCAGGGGGATGAAGAAGGCAGCCACTGATCCGTACAGAATGAAGTCATGAAAACGGTCGGGCATCAGGAGACACGTGATGTTCGTAGAGTTGCCGTTTCCATCCTCAATGCCTCTGATGGGGACTGGAATTGCAATGCCTGTCAGGGAAAAAACAAGTGCTTCAGCAAGGGGGAATTGCTTGCAATCGCTTCACTGGGCCTAAAGCCTCAGGGTTTCTAAAGAAAGGTAATTCCTGGGCTCTGGAGCAGGCCAGGGTGATGGACACAACGTGAAGTGTTGAGAGCATCACGTGGGTAATTGGGCAAACAGTACTTTGTAGGACTTGGCAGGCTGAGCTTTAACAGAGTGCCCTTTCTAAGGAGATTGGGCCTAACTCATAGTGATTGAGGAAGTAGTATAAACTTTTCAAGTGTGAAACACATGAATTGCTCTGACTCTGGTTATTAGAATTAGTATGGCTTTTCCCCCAGTGAAATATGTTTTCCTAATGCCATCTCCCTCTTTTTTTTTCTCTTCCCCGGGGTAACATTTGCACTTTTTGAAGGGCAGTTTTGTAAATACATAAATCTTGTCTTTCCCTCTTCTATTAACCACATCAAGTGACTGGACACAGCTGATTTTTTTCAGCCTGCTTGACTCTTTCATATATACAAGTAGCTAAATAGTTGCCAAAATTATGCAGTGTGTGTTTGAGATGGATTTGTTGTTTAAAGTCTCCTGCATATTTAGGAGTGTTTAAATGAGGCTGGCTAGCTCTGTAACTCACCACTAGTTAAAAAAAATGCTAGCAGTCCTGTCTTTAAATGAATTTTTTATAACCACTAAATTAGAGTCAGCACTTCATTTGCCAGCAGTCTGACATTACAACAAAAACAACAGGTTCCTTGCTGTCTGGTGAGGCTGATTTGTGCTGTTTTCTGATACCACTTAATGAGATATAGGGATTTACTGTATTCCTCTGCTACTCTGCTTACTGAAGTTGGTTGCAAGCAGCATGAGCAAAATTGGTTACCCTTCAGCAGCTTGATCCCTTACTTAATTAGAAGCACACCTTCAGATACAACAAGCATTTAAAATTAGGATTGAACCAAATTAACCTTTGATTTGGAGAGCTTGGTTCAGCTGCAGAGTAGTTTTATGTTAGATAAAAAGAAATTGAAAAGTACACACTGTTTAATTGGCAATAAATCACACATTAAAAGGTCAACATGTGAGTGTCTTGTCATATAAGTTTGGTGGTTTTTTTGGGGGGGAGGGTGGTTGATAGTAGCATCTTTTCTCCTGTCATCACAGCTCTTCCAGAACTTTTTTCAGCTTAGAAATTTGTGAGTTGCCTCAGCCAAGAAGGTGTATGTACCCATTCTCCTGCATCATTGGCCTTAATAATGCTGAATAATTTTATTTGGTCTTGCACACAGACCATACAGCACTAAGGCTTTCTGGAGCATGTGTTAAGTTATTTGAATTAAATGTTTTCACTTCCTAAGCTCATTTAACAGGTTCAATTTTTTAAGCATTAAAGGTAGATGAGGTACCACATGCACATCACAGAGACACTGATATCATAGAAGTTTGTATGTTGGTAAAAACTTCATATAAACTGTTCAGGGTTTGTTGTTTTGATTGTTTGGGGTTTTTTTGTTTTTTTGTTTTTTTGTTTTGTTAGACATTAGCCTTTCTCTATGCAGTCTTAACCTTCAATGTTAGCCTAGATGTTACCAGCCACTCACTTATCTTTGCTATAAAGAATTAACCTTTTTGTACTTCTTTAATGCAGCACAAAATTTTACCAACATCTATTCAAGGCTTAAAATTGTGTTTGGGACAAAATACAGCATTACGGGAACATGAAAACTTCCTTTCCCAGGAGCCATACAATGCATGCAGATACTGTCTTCTGATTTTTGAACTTTCAGGAACATGAAGAAGAGTGATGATTAATACTCTGACTCAACCCTTGGCCTTTCTGGTGAGCCTAATAAGGAGTAGTGGTTCAGGCAGATTTTTATGATGTAGCTATGTATGATCCAAGAGGTGGACTTTGGCCAGCCTGGGTGTTATGGTCCTCCAATTAATAGTACAAATCTTCCATTTTCCCTGCATTTCACCTGTTGTTTTGGACATGAAAAACTTATGTTCCTTTTCCAGTCTCCAGGTCTCACATACCTATTGAAATGAGCCAAACCACAATGATTTTGATGACTGTTGTAGCCCATGAATTGTACTGGCTGGCCTGGATTGGCTTTTTTATTGCAATGTAACGGTCCAGGGAGATGGCACAGAGGTGCATGATGGAAGCTGTGGAAAAGAGGACATCAAGGAACAACCAGATAGGACACAAGGCAGGTGGTAAAGGCCAGGTATTGTCTGCAAGAGAACAAAAAACTCATTAGAATCTAAGCTTTTTGAGAGCTTTTAGTGTGTCATTTTCCTGTGGCATCAATATCTTTGAAAAGTTCATAGTACTACAGGAACTGAGCTTTGACACTGCCTCAGATGGGTTCTGTCTTATATTTTAATTAGCTCCTAACAGCCATGGTTGATGCCATCATATTCATCAGGCTACTTGTGTACTGTAAACCTTTCCCTGTCTTTTTGTCCTTTTGTGGCAAGGATTCTGGATTTAAAAGTTTGTAAAAAATGGACCATGACTGGTTCTTGGGAGCCTGCTGTTAAATTATTATTTTCAGCTGTTTCCACTTGATATTCCTGTGATTCAAGGTTATATTAAATGGAGGAGATAATGGGTCACAACCAAAGTGTGTGTTAGTCATTGCAGAACCACTGTTGAGTCCTAGGAGTGTTATTGAAGAATCTTGTTCACACATCTTTAAAGTGAGTTTGCTCTGTCAGTTTGCCAGATACACTGGAACACTAATGTAACAGAGTAGGGCTGTTCTGTCTCAGTAATGCTTTTATAAAAATTGAAATTTTTGTGCATGTCCTTTTTGTTTGTTTGTTTGTTTGTTTTGTTTCCTCAAGAGCCATGGCTTGGATTTTAAGTCTGGCATCCTGTTTCTTAGAGTAGTTACTCGTTCTTAATATTAATCTTTATAACAAACATAGGGTCTGTCAACTGCACTGTGTCCAAGATAAAGGTTTTGTAGTGTTCAGATTTCCAAATGGCTTGTATTTTTGAGAGCTGCATCTTCTCCTCTATCAATATCTGCAATACCTAATGAACTTTAATGGAACTCTGATTATTTTTTTAACTGGTCTGTTTTTGCTCAGAAGCAGCTTCTATTGCAATTCAGTGCGAGCAATGTTCAGTTTGAGGTGCACTTCAGTGTTGTGTGTCTATAAGGATGTTCTGTAGTCTCAGGAAAGAATGTGTAAATGAAGATTTTTCTGTTTCTCATGGTAGAAGTTGATCTACTAAATTAAATGTATTTTCCTCCCTTATAAAATTCAGCTGTACTCAATCAGTAAGTACATTAGTAGTATTGCCAGGGAAATCAGTTCTTTTTTGTGTGATGATTGGGGGGAAAAAATGCATTTCTAACAAATCAGATTGGTTTTAATTTCTTTGGTCAGCATAAATAGACCTGTGTGCTGAGAATGCCAAATGAGCTAGACTTTGGTAATATTCAGTCTTATCAGCATGGTAGCATTGCAGTCATTTGAGATGAAAACGTTTTTTTGTAACATGACTGATAGATGGAAATGATAATGGTGCTGCCTTGACTTGAATTATAAACTCCAGTGGATGGAAAATTTTATGAAGACAAACATAGTGAGTACTTGTCTGCTCACTTATGTATGCTGGAAAAAGAGAATGGATGGATGGAGCCCTGAACTGAACCTCAGCCATCCCCAAAGCAGAGGGCTCCAGATGAGGATGATATAGGCAGTGAGGCATATGGGAAAGAGGCAGTCTGCTTTCAATTTATCAACCAGAAAATTTTAGTATCTACCATAATTGTTTCCTAATATAGATTCTGTGGTTGAAATTATGCTTCAAAAAACTTAGTCTGTCAGGTAGGTGTGAGAAAGTTGTAATTAGTAAATTATGAAACATTTAATCATCCATAATTTTCATACCTAGACTTTCAGTAAAGTATGGTGCATTTCTGAAACAGATTTCTTTTAAAAAGAAAAAAAGTAAATATATTGTGGCTTATGTAACCAGCTGTAATTAAAAAAAATAGAGTTAAAAGAAGTGATTTGATGGGCTTGAAATGTTTTTGCTCACTCCAGAAAATTGACAGCTTCTTTTGACTTTGTGATAAAGGATTAGTTCAGCTAAAACATGAACAATAGAAAGTGTGTTCTACAACTTGAAGGATGGCAGAGAACACAGCTGGATTTGAAGTGAGCAGCTAATACTTCTTTTGGACAGTACTCGCATGCCATTCCCTGGATTATAACTGCTTTGAGATCTGGAGAGTCCCAGTGTAAGAAGTCTTTCCTTTTTTAGTTAATTTACTGTTTGCAGAAGAAAATACTTTGCAACAAAAGGCCCTTTTGCTACTTTGAAATAAAGATACATTTAAACAGTGATCTGATACAAAGCAGCCTTGTATATTTTTGAGTTTTAAGAGCTTTTGTAAGTTGACAAGTGAACAGAGAAATTTATTTTTGTCTAGTTTTGAACTGGGTGTAGAAGTCAGTAGGTTATCACATTCATGATAATAGCATTATGTCCTGCTGTATTTGTGTGTAAGGGATGCCAGTTTTTCTCCAAACAAAATCAAAGTAAACTTTAAATGCAGTAACTGATAAGGACTGAAGATGATGGTTATTATTTAAATGAAACAAATATCACGAAACTGATACTTTAAAGTCCAGAAGAGTCACACAGTTGTCTAGGATTCATTCTGTGGTGTATTTTGCTATTACTTACTTTGATTTGTAGGTTGCACCTGCATTAAAAGCTTTGTGCCTGTTTGAGGCAATGCTCTGGGCTGAGCTCTTGTCCTTTTCTGGTGATGGTGGTGCTATGGTTGGCCTATTCTATTTGTTTAGGATTAGGGAAATAATGGAATATTAATTACCTTTCATGACTCAGAAAGCATCTCTGACCCTTGAACATGATGGTGACCTGCTTGGTTGTTGTCCTGCTTTATAATTCAGAATGTAAAATTACTACATCCTGCCAAGTAGTGATACAAAGCTGTTAGGAGGTCATGCTTAGTTTGGACTGTTCTGATTCCCTACTATAGATCTACATTGTGTAAACAGACCAGAGCATTTACAGGGCAGAGGTTCTCCACTCCCATTTTCCTTGAGAGCTAATAGGGATTGGATTTTTAATTTTTTTTTTAATGCCTTGGTTACCTGACAAAGATGCCTGCCTGAAAATTTGTGTGGTTTCTCCAACTGTTGGGTGGTATTAGTTAAAAAGAAATTTCTTCTTCCTACAAACCTTACCTCAGATCCTCCCAGCACTGCAGCAGTGCTGCTGTTGCAAGTTTTGCTTATTTTGAGTCAAAATAAAATCGAATACATGCTTTAAGATTCATCTTGCTCCTTAAGAGAAGTAAAGTGAGCATTTACCACAACTGTCTACCCTTGATTAATCTTTATTTAAGAAAAGCTTTATTTATAGGAAATACCTTGGAAATGTGTAATCCTTAAAACAAAATACAGTATAGAAGCTGCTCTTGCTGTAAGCCAAAATGTTTTTGGAAAGCTTGAGAGAAAGCACTGCTTGTGTACATGTATAAGTATGATTAAGAGAAGTCTTTAAATAGACTTGGAAACCAGTTGTTCCTCTGCTGTAAGGGCTGCAGAAATGTGTTACCTGTAAAGGGTTGGTTGTTGTATATAATGATGCTTTTGCTGAGATGGAAATGGATATTTTCAGCTCCTTTAAGCCTAAGCTTCAAACTTCACACTGGGGTGTGTGTCTGTAGCTGCATGTGGGGTGTTCACCCTCATGGCAGTACTTGGCTTCGTGGGCTGCCAAAGCCTGGTGTCTCCAGGCTGTTCTGTGGGGTTTTTTTAATTTATTCAAAGTATTTTTTTTCAGTTAGGCTTACTTTCTGATAAACTCTTGTTTTCTTACTTATCTTTAGATATGAGATTTTGGAAAGTGGTCCCTGATTAAAGTTTTCTCTGGCAGTTTGCACAAGCAAGAAGGGAAAATTTGTTGTGGTTCATTGTCAGTAATGAAGATTAGGACTGATTGCTTGTGATAGATTAAAATAATGGTTTGCAGCCTAGGATGATCAGCATTACTTTCTGGTTTTAAGTGGACAATTATCAGGAGGAGAGAATGCATTTTAAAAGATGGTACATATGTTGTCTTCAAGTAGCCCATTGCCCACCAAGCTGTGGACATCAGACTTCTTCCTGCTGCAGGCTTTGCAAATGGGAGGATCTCTCAAGTTTGTTTGCTAATTTCACTATTCCATGAATTTCAGTAGTTTTTAGTCTTATAAATTTGGGTAACTGCTTTGAAAGCTAGATTTCAGAGAATACAGTTGTCTCCTAGTGGGCCCTCCTTGATTTTTTTAAACAAATGAGAGTAATTTAGCAAGCTATAAAAGCTATGAAATATTAATGTATTCTGACACTCCTAAATTAAAATTGCTGTGTATGCTTGTATCAGAGTACATTTTGGTTGCTCTGCTGAGACTAAATCATATGCTGCTCATGGCATTACACCTGCAAGTGAGTTTACAGATTCATTTATTTACTTAATTTTAAAAGGGGCAGCTCTTTATTACAGACACAGTCCATTAATGCAACTTTTTTGTTGAATGTTCTTTCAGGGTGTGGAGCCAATATCTGCAGCAGGTTTTGATTTTGAACACCCTGTGACACATTAGTTTGTACAGTCAGGATCTTAATGTGACTGCACTTTAGTTCACACCTTTTCCTTCAAATCTTCTCCACAATTAAATATCAATCCCAAATCGGAAGCATAATATTTGTACTCTGTATCTAGAAGCTGCTTTCATTATTATGGAAACATTCCTGTGTGGAGGTGCCAGGAGGCTGGATGTAATTTGCTCTGTGGCTGTCAATGACTACTCTTTATTCAAATACCTTTCTGGCTAATGTAGCTTCAAGATTTAGACTTGTTATGTATTTAATGTGTGTTCTGTCTTCAATCCAGTAACTCCTCATGTTTTACTTGTGCTTTGAACTTCTATAAACACCTCAGCATCTTCTCCCAGTTGGTGAAGAGGCAAAGCAGTTTTTCTGGTTGGCTGCCAAAGAGACTTGTATGCAAGAAATTTCAGTTTTAACCACTGTTGTGTGGAAGGCTGGTTGTGGTCTTAACTATTTTTTACTGATTTTACTACTTTCTGGTAAATTTCCTGCACCATGAAAGACATTTTTGTTTGACTTTTGAATTAAGATTCCTAGCATGCTTTAAACTGTTGTAACCAGGGTTTAGAAGTAGATTAATTGAGAGATTAAGGAGCAATAGTGTCCTTATGAAGTTATAAAAGAAAGATTTGTTAGTCTAGCAGAATGAAAATAATAATTAAAAAAAAAAAATCCAAGACAAGGAAACTCCACCACTCCCAAAAACTTACTCCATAAAATCCAGAATTTGCCTTCCTTTTTTATTGATTGCTAGTGAATACTAGTGCTTCTTATGGCTAGTAACTTTATTGTTGTTAGTAATAGGACCTTTGGCAGGCTCTAAGCAGTTACAGCATCCATGTGTGAGTATGGAGATGCTGTCTGCTTCTTGCCTCCCACACACATGCACATACATGATGTACCAATGTTTTCTATAAGTGACTGTTTTTTTGAGTTAGAAATCACTGTCTCAATTATGTACACTCAGTTTTCTTTTTAGAAAATGCTGCTTGAAAAAAAATCCCTGTGCTATGGTCTCAATGCTGAATTCTGACCTCTTGTTCACACTTCTGTTTAGGGAGAAGAAGTCTGTAACACACAGAAATTCTCAAGGCATTTAATGAATAAACACATTTGTTAGTAAAGTGATACAAGTTTTCTGTGGCAAACAGAAGCTACTGATGGCCTTTCTGAAATAAAGTTTATAATTGTGTTTGCATGTTGCTCAGGCAACTCCTAGAGTCCAGCCTAGGAAAAATGAACTCCTGTAGCCTTTCTTAGGACCCAGTGTACCTGAAAGGTAATTATGTCAATCTTTAACTTTATTGAAAAACCTGTCTCATTGATTTTTTTTTTCCATTTATGATATGAAAATAAACAATTTAAAATGTGTTCTTCAAGAAAAATTGGCAGTAAAAGAGAGAGACTTTCCCATGCAGGTGCCTTTAATTAGTTGTCAGAAGCAGTATCTGAAATAAAGCTGGGTGTGAGAGACTGTGGAAAAATCATGCTTGTTCTGTAAGGACTAACGAGAAAGCAAATGTCACATCCAATGTTTGTTCATGTGAAAAAAACCTATTTTATTTCTTATGAAGCAGACTAAATGACAAATATGTATCTCAAGCATTAGGTACACAGATAGAGGCTTCCTTGGCTTGTCAGATAATTTAATTGTGATGTCTTATGAACCTGTGGCTTTCCCCAGAGTAGGAGAAGGTCAGTTTCTCTGAAACCAGTAGTGGTAAAGTTTGTTGTCACTGATGGTGCCAGGGATCAATTCTGACTGACCATGTAAATATATGACTGCTCATGGAGTCAATACTCAGGTAAAATCAGGTGCATTACTCATAGAAAGTTCAAAACGTGTTCAGTGTACCGAACAGATACCTAGCCTTGATTTCAAGTTTTTAAAGAGAATACTGCCTGCAATTAGTGCAATATAATACAACAACAGTATAATACCCGCATTGTGCTGATGTTAAAAATTATATTACACTGTACAAAATGTAATTCCCTGTGCTTCAGCTCCTATTTGAATATTTTTAAGTCTTGGATGATTTTCAAATGGTTTGTTTCAAAGGAAAGAATATCCACATAGTTGTACTTCCCATAAAGACATTAGGCTGTATTAAGGTGAGAGGGAGAGATTTAACAACCCTCATCCTAATGATTTTTTAAATTGTAACTCTGGAAAGCAAAAAACTTTTCTGTTTAAATTAGACCTCCCAAAATTGTACCCCATACGCAAACCTGATGAAACAAACATGCTACACTTACCAAATAATATTATGAGAAGGGCAATTGGCATCACAAACAGACCCACGAGCAAATCTGCCACCGCCAAGGATGTCAGAAAGTAGTTGGTAGCATACTGCAACTTTTTCTCCAAGGACACCGCCAGAATGACGAGTATGTTCCCCCCAATAGTGGGGATTATCACCAGGAGGATCAGCAAGGCTGCCCAGTGCACTTTGTTTCCTTGTTCCTCACTTGGGTAGTCCTGCTTGGGTGCTCCTGTTACTGAGAGAGGCGACAAAGTTCCATTGCCAGCTCCAGATCCGTCCAAGGGCTGTAAAGGATGGGACATCTTTGTGTGCAGCGGAATGTCTTCAGGAGCTGTATTTTGTGCAGAAGTTGTGTACGATGTAAGAGTTCTCTGTTCCTCTCTGGTCCAGGATGGTCCTGAAGAAAGGCCAGCATGGTCAGTATGGTGAACTGGTCATCTGCTATTTTGAGATACTATAACCACGTCCGAGCTGCTATCCAGTTTTTTATTCTGTGCCTTGCTGGGCACAAAAGAGTCTTAAAAATGAAAGTCCTGTATTGTGTCCATCTCTGGTTGGTAGAGTCCAGGTGTCTGGTCTCTCCTTTATAGTGGTGTTCAGATTTCAGAAGGTTATAAGGAAAGAAACAGTAGGTGTCAAAAATAAGCAGTGCATTAGCTTCCTTTTTTTTTTCTTTTTTTTTTTTTTTTTCCCTGCAGTAGTAGAGAGTGATAGATGAATCTGAATGTGGAATGGTTCCCTTTAGGTGCAGTCTGTGTAGATTTCCTCCTTCTGAGTACAGACTGATGCAGAGGCAGATGCTGGAGTTGTGTATGTACAACTCCTCCTCTCCTGAATGTCTAGTCTCTAGCAGTATGTGCGTAGGCAGACAGCAGTTCCCATATTTCCCCTTATTAAGAATCCTATTTCTCCTCAGAGGGTAACCCCAAAAATATCTTCAGAAATTATGTATGAGGTTTCCGTTTTAATCTCAGCACTTCCTAATTTATCAGGTGAGGGTCAGGAAGCTACAGACAATAAAACACTGCTGACAGTCTCAAGGGGACCGTAGAAATTTATCGAACAGAGACATCTAAATTTACCCATTACTTGAAGGGGTGGGGGTGAGTAAAATGCTTGTTTTTGTAATCTGAGCAAGGCTTGTATTAAGCACAGCCCGTTCTCTCCCTCTGTCTTTCTTTCTTTCTCTGTCTCTGTCAACTCTGCTAAAGACTTAAGGCTTGCATTTCCCCCTTCAAGCAGAGACTCAAACAGCTGTCCTGACATTAAGTTGAACAAATGCTCAGTTACTGAGAAGATTGGATGTGTTGCAGTTTTCAGGTGAAGAAAGCCTTACCTCTTTCTCTTGCACTTTAGTAGAGTTCACTTTGCATCTAGGAAGATTCTTTTTAATTTTCTTTTTCATCATATGGTGAAAGTTCCGATTTTTCACTACTTTCTGGAAAACAAGTTGTTAATTTGCTTTTGACTTTAGGATTTCTGAAGCTTGTCTCTTTGTGTGCCTTTTTTTAGCACATTTCTTCTATGACGAAGATTAAGAATTTTTGTTTTGGGAAAGCTGTATTTCTTCTCATCCAGGTATTTTCTCCCACTCTGAAATGGAGGAGAAGAATAATTCTTACCACATGTAAAAAAGGATAGAAATAAGGTTGTATTCTCTTTTGCTGTCCTTTAACTTCCATTTTTTGTTGATTCTACTGAGGTGATCAGCAGAGTCTGTGTGCAGTTCTCTCTTTGTTCATAAGCCAAGCTCGCAGTTTGCTGCTACCCTCGTTCGTTGATTGACTCCTTCCAGCGTATCCAGCTCCAGTGTTGGAAAAGCAAGGAAGTGAGTGGGTGGGGGTTTGGCTGGAAATGAGACAGAGAGGGTTAATTGTTTCACTGCTCCAGCACTATAGTGTGTGCTCCCTGTAGCAGTTTCAGGATGTGCAGGTCCTGGAAATGACCCTTCACACTACAGCATTCTGTCTCTGTGCACCGCAGCGTGTCTGTCTGTCTGTCTGCTGCCTGCTCTCTGGGCTCGCTTGCTCGCTCGCTTTCTGGATGGAAGCACAGTTAACCCTGAAAAGTTCTGCAGCCCTGTAAACGCTCCAGGTTTTTTCTTGCCTGTCTTTATAAAAATATTGCCTAGCACACTTATTTTAAGTGTGTGCACTGTTATTTTAAAACTCCTTCTGCAGCTGCTTTTTATTATCCTGAATGTTCTCTTTTCTTACCTTCCAACTTTCAGTCAGATGTGTGTATAGTCTCAACATCATCTTATAGTTCTGCATTAAAATGGAAATAGAGTTCAATTCCAAGTATATTAGCTGCAAAATTGTGTAATAAGTCCTTGAGTAAAGGCCAGAAGAGACCATGAGATCATGGTCTGACCCTCTGTATGACACCAGCCATTACATTCCATGAATTGCTAGTGCTCACCAGCCTTGAGCTGGAAATCAGGTCCTCAGTGAACTGTACATCATTTTATATTTCTTTAAAAAGAAAAATATTCTATCTCTAGAATGCAGGTATTGTGGGGCCAAAGAGAGAAGGCTGCTGTTAGAAATTAACAGAAATACTTAAAGTGTATTCAGACCATGGCATTTTCAGTAGTTTTCACTTGTTCCTTATTTTTCCTGTTTAAAGGAAACTCAATAGGATTCCATGCTGTATTAATTTACAATTGAGTGTTGATTTCTTTATTCATCATATAAGTATATATTAAAAAATAAAGATTAATCCAGCTATGGTAATACTGTTTCCTTATCTGGCCACCTCCTTATTGTCACCACTGACAGTACTGAGAGAGCACAGCACATAAAAACATACAAAAAGTGGAAATTGAGACAGGACAATACCTTATTTGGCTGATGAGCATTAGGATTCAGTTTCTCTTAATCACAGCTATGTGTAATCAACTTCTGGCTTATATTTTATAAATCTTGAAGGATATCCTGCCATTAATCTAGCTGTACTTGAAGTTTTTACTGCAGATTGTTCTGATGAAAGCTAATTAATACATTTATATCTAATTGAAAAGGAAATTATTTTTTAAATACAGATAAAACCAATTATCTTAGGAACTTTCAGAAGATGATACAAGTTTAGTGGTATGTTGGCTTGCAAGCATTTTTATGTCTTTGGGGCATTGTTTAATTTCAGAGAGATGAAAAACATACTTGCCCTTTGTGATGTTTTCTGAACTTTGCCAGGTTTGAATCATTTGAGAAGCACGTCCTCCTCTATATCTATTATAGACCTGAAGCAGGTTCTTCACTGTATCTGCTGGCCAGGCTTTTTGTGCCACTGTCCTTCCACTGTGTCCAGCTCTTCTCCTGTGTTAAGGATGGTAAACCTTAAATCATGCTAGACCCCACTCCTGGTCTACTGTAAATTGAATATTTGAGCCATACATAGATATTATTTTTGTTTCCCATCCCTTGCTGTTACTTTGTTTTCAAATTGCCAGTTATTTTATAGAGCCATGTCTCCATCAGATATGAGCTGTCTCTGGTGAGTGCTGTTCAGTCAGTATATATCCCTCAAGTTCACTTGCTGTGTTGTATGTGAGATATTTGCAGGAAATTCCTGGTTTGGGAATAGCTGGGATCATTTTTGTCCAGAGAGACGGGATGTTTAGTCTAACTGAATATATCATTTTGTTGCATTTTTCTCTGCAGGTTTTTCTGTTTTCTATGTATTTCCCTTTCTGTTGCACATCCCCTCCTCCAGAAATGACCACAAACTGTGTAGTAAATATCTGCATTTCTCCTTTGTTAACTCATTCATGGATGAAATTAAACTTCCATTAAGCTTTTGTTTTGTTTTGTTTTGTTTTGTTTTTTAAATTGCCACTACACCACTAAAACAACTTGTGGAAATAGTTCTGTATAAAATGATTAATTAATGACTAATAGTTTATAAAAGTTTTATTTAAAATATTTAGAACCTTTTGAAATATGACTAGGGACATTTAACGAGGAATCTAGAAGATATATTTGACATTGTTCTTTAATTCTCTGACGTTTCATTTTTCAATGGGTTGTATAGTCCTTAAATATTTAGACTAAAAAAGAAGTGCATGTTAGTGATGCTTCAGATGCTTCCATTTTTAGTCTCAGTCATGAGTCCAGTGTGATGGGTTTTTTCAGTATTCTGTATATTTACTTAGTGATGCTACCATATATATATATATATATGTATTTATGTTGGGTTTCACGTTTAAAATTTGCTGAAATATAAAGAAAAATAGCAGAAATGCATTAACCTTGAGGATGTACAGCTCAGAGTATTGGAGATAAAGAATGTGCGTTTAACTGGTCTGTGATCTAAAACATTGGAAGTGGAATGTGCTCCAAGATATGGCAGTCTGAGTTTTTAGTTTATGTTGGTGCATACCTCATAGGGAAAAAAAGATTAGAGTGGATTGTTAATAGCCAAAGTACCTAACTGTGATACTCAGCTTTCAGTAGCCTAATAAGGCTCTTGCAGGCAAAGCCTTCTGAGATGTATATCTGCAGATGTTGCAATTGTAAAGACTTTGAGAAAAAAAAACAGTTTAGGCCAACACCATGGATAGAAGGGGAATCTACCACCTTCTCTGTCCAGCTGACGTGGGTGGGGTTTTTTTCACATTAGTCTTTGTTAATATTCAACATCCTGGTTTTCATTCTGTTAATTTTTGCACTGGAGGCTTCACAAAAGTTTTCTTTCATCTCTCTTTGGAAGTAATGAAGAATTCAGAACTATCTTTGGTTTCTCAGAAATTCTAGGCTACTTACAAGCTAAGTATCAGCTTTTTATGGAGACACTATGATATATATATATATAAATGTCCTTATATATATCCAAGAAATAACAGTCCCAGAAAGGAGTTCAGATTGGAGGGTAAGGCAGTTGGGCAGGAGTCAGGCAGCTCCTCTGTGTTCTTACTGGTTCTAGTTCCTGGGAGATTCAAAATCCATAGTGCAGGGTATTTGTTTCTTGCGGAGGTTTCAAGAGCAACCAGTTGGTGAGTAAAACTAAAAAAATGCCAGCTGTTACGTTTTGCTAAGAATCTCTTATTGCTGTCTTGGTGCATCTTTATTTTTCTTTATGATTTTGTTTGACTTTTGAAACAAACCAAACTCAATCTTGGAGGAAGTCCTTTATCTGCAGTCCATTTATCACAACAGTAAAACTTATCCTGATATAGGGTGGAAACAAAGCTGTAACTGACTACACTGTTGAAGTCCCATGGAAGAAACTTCTTGAGATTTTTGGGTTCTTTATCCATTTAATTTCCTGGTAACAGAACAAAGTTGAAGGTAGTTATGATGTTTGTTTTTTTTGTGTACAGGTCTGGGTTCACTGACGTCTGTGGTTTCATGGCTTATCTAGGAGCAGCTGAGCAATTTTCAGATGAAAATGAAGGAAATAATTGGGCCATTTTTTGTCCTCATTTTGCTGTTGTAGTAAAGTGTAATTGCAAAAGCAAACTGCTTGAGCAAAACCAGTGTTAGGAAAAAAGGAAGGAACCAGTGCATTAACGTTAATTTGGTTTTCAGAAATAGACATTGCCTATCCTTCTAAGATACACAGCCCAGTTTAGAGAGATGCCTTAGGCTTTAATGTAGGAATTTCAAGATGAAATTACTGGACTGTGTTATGGGAAGGTCATGCTAGAGGACTATGGTATGTTGCTTCTGTCCTCAGAATATATTAAATCTACTGCAGGCGTAGAATTTTTACTGTGACTTTAAAGAGGGAAGGAAAATTTTGTGTCTGGAGATAAAACTTCTGCCCACTGAATCTCCAGATGTTATTTTGGTATTTTATGTGATGTTATTTTCTGTATTTAACTTTCAGTAATGACAGATAACTGTATTAGCACTGAGTAGGAGTAGCAGGTTGCTAAGTGTGAGTTGTGACAAACCATTTCTCTTTTTTAGTAGTGTTAATAAGATTTCTCACACTCTTCACCTTTTCTCCCATCTCCCACCAGTGGTTTTCTACTCTGTAATCACATTGATTCAGCCATCAGCAGTCAACAGAGTGGTGGAGATCTCCAGCAGGGAGCCAGAAGGGTGGACTTGGTTTGGGAGCCTGTGTGGGGCTTGGTACCAGTGAAGCAGAGACTTCCTCCATCAGCAGCAGGACTGTCCCTCTGGATTGTGCTGAATGTCACATCAGCAGCTCGAGGGCCTGTGCCCTCAGTGAAGGGCCAGGGGAAGGAGAACATGGTCATGTTTTAAACATAGTCCCCAATGGGATTACCAGATGGAAGTAATGCCATGGGAGCAAGTTGCAGCCTGTGACTGCTTATGGGGGCTTTTTAACTTTTCTTTTGATCACTTGACAGAAATGTTTTGAGTTTCATAAATTTTATGGAGCGTGGGTTTGGGTTTATATGGGCTGACCTTTGGCAACGCTGTGTAGGGTTTTGTAAAGCATCTCAGCAATAAAGGAGCAAGCAAATGTTACTGCTTCGGCACTGATGCCAACAGTGCTCTTGTGCACTGAGGTCCTGTGCCTCTGATACACACTTTTGCAAGACTCTTTTCCAATTTTTGATCTGCCTTCTAGTTCTCTGTTAAGTGAGAAGACATTTTTGAAGATTAAGGTTTTGAGAAAACTGAGGAAAGTGATAGGACCTGTTAAGTTGCTGCGACTTCCAAAGTGGATTTATGGAAGCCTCCTGTCAAAATGTTTGACTGTTTTATGGACAGATTTGAGATAAAAGTATTTCAAATAATGGCCACAAATAATTAAAATCTGGCCAAGAATTCAAAAATCAATTAGTGCACATTAATCCTGATTTTATAATAAACTGTGTTAGAACTTCGGAGCCTGCAGACACAAATATGTGTCCAAGTTAATGATTCTATAAAATCCAGCTTTCTGAACAGGAATTTAATGATTAATGCTTCAGAGAGCATAATCACATCTTTTCCAGAAAGTGTTTTTCTCTTTTTGGCTCACAACCTGCCTGTTTAACACTATATGAAATAAAGCAAACACAAAGGTGTTAAGGGTCTTTGTGCAAGAGCTGAAGTCGTCTGTGCAGCTGAATGCTTTGACTCATTTATTATAGGATTTGTGTCTCCTGGTCTCTACATCAGTTAATTCTTAAAAAAACATTGTCAGCATCTAAGCTGTTATTTGAGCAAGAAACTGATAGGTAGTTTTAAATGTGTCTTTTAGTTTGTCATCTTCACTCATAGGGCACATCAAAATTTTTCTGTTGCCCAGCTTTTCTCCCTTTCTTAACATTTGTCATCATGGCTGCATCTTAGAGGCAGCAGTTTCCAGTGGCTTTGTGTTTCCTTCTCTTTTGTGGGTTTTTTTTTTGCTGCTGTGGAAGGCCAGGGGGGTTGTAGAGTGATATTGGTAGATGGGATTCTTTCCCCATGTGCATGCTTTGGGAAGACTCAGATGGAAGTGGTGGGTGGGGGAAGATGTGGGTGGGTACTTGCTGCCATTGCTGCTGAGGCATTGAGTAGCATCTGAAGTGTGGGTGCCTTTGGGTCCCTTCAGCAGTTCTGGAGGAGGACTGGAGTCTGTGTGTGGTGCTGCCTGTCTGATCAGCTGGAGTAGGAGAGAGGAGTGCAGAGAGCAGTTCAGGACTAATTGTCAGAGGACACCATGGGAAAGTGTTGATATGGGAATAGCTAGAGTAGAAATTAATTGATTATGTGTGTAGGGTATAACTGAAGTATGTGTGTCATTATATGAACGTCTTCTGTTCCCCATCACAATGAAAGAAGAGAATTAACTAGATTATTGCTTAAAGTCTTTTTTATTCCTGTTTTCTATGATTCAACTATTCATTTAGATAAAACCCATGCTGGACTAAATTCTAGAGTGATTTTTCTCTCTTGAGTTGTTGAGTGCTTGACCAGCAGTGATTTTACATGATGCTGTAATTCCTGTGTACAAACAGGTACTGCTGCCACCCTCCAACCTCCATCTTTCAGTGTAACAAATATAAGAAGGGAAGCTAAAACTAAGGTGTTTGTGACTTCTTCCTAGGTACATTTTAGTATGAAATCAGTTTATTGCAGAAGTAAATGCTTACAAGAATGCTTATAGTATTGTGAATGTGACAATTAAAATGCTAGTTTAGGCTGCAAGACACAGTGAGATGGCATGAAGAGCCAGATGATATTCACTATATAAACAGATATAATGAAATCACTTGCAATTTATAGTTTTACATTTTTCTTCTTCATGACCATGACTTACCAACTGCATTCCTGCATTGCTCATGTATTCACTGTGCCATGAGACTTGATCTGCTGAAATTGGCAGTGTTCCATATTATAGAGTGGTTTGTGTGGCATCAAAATAAAAGGAGGAATAAATATGACCATGAAGACAGGAAAGAAATCAATATATTAACACCTGTGAATTCTGCACTACTTCAGAAATACTCAATATTTACAAAGCTGTTTGCATTAGCAATGTGTGCTTCTGGCTGTGGGAAATTAAGACTCTCTTTCATCTTCTCTTTTGTTGTTGTAGTGGCCAGCGGGACACTGGTTCCCAGCTGGCAAGGCACAGAGCATATACACGCATTTCAGATCTCTTAAAAGGCAGCAACAGTCCCAGCATGACACTAAGGAGGCAGCAGTAGATATTGTTCATAAACTGATTGGAAGTGTGTGTTGTATCAGCATTTCCTCCCATGCTGTGATTTACAGCAGTTGGTGGGGGTGAGGGGGAGTTGGCAGAAGCTGTGATTGCAAAAGGGAATTTGGGACCTACCAACCTTGAAGGGTGATAGAATACTCAAGGTGAGTTTTGTGTCTACTGATGGGAAATTTAGTAGTATGTGTCTCATGGAGGGTAAACCTCTGCTAGTGGAAAGCCTGTCAAAAAGGAATGATTTGTGGAGATAAAGACCTCAGCCTCAACAGATCATTCTGCTGGGTGATCTTTTAAAGGCAGAAAATAAGCACTAAGGAAGACTTCAGTAGTGGGAGCAGTGTGTGATTATCTGCAGTGATAGGGAAGTTTATTAATTCACTAATTAATCTGTTCTCTTAACCCATTTGTTCCTTCCCTCTGGTTAAGTTTTGAGAAATGAAAAAACATACAGTGTGGAAGAACAATTTGAAATTTCCAGGTGTGAACAGAGTGAAGTCACCATATTTTGAAGCACAATACCATATTTTGAAGAACACTAATAATAAGCAATTTCCTTTTTTTGCCTTTCTCTAGGACTCCAGAGCAGTGTCCGAGTGTGGTTTCTTTGCTGTCAGAGAGCTACAATCCCCACGTGCGTTATGGGGCTGCCATGGCTTTGGGGATCTGCTGTGCAGGCACTGGAAACAAGGTGAGGACCAGAAAGAAGCATCTGTGGCCAAGGCTGTTCCTGCTCCCTCCTGCCACAGACAAATTTGTGTGCAAACATCACACATGCAGATGGATTTCTCACACATGTACACTACCAGCCAGCTGGAGTACAGCACTGCTTTAAATGCTTTAACTTTTCTGGGCATAGAGTTTCTTTTCCTGTTTGTGGAGAATAGATAAATTATAATGTTTTTATTCATTATTGCCACATTCTTGGAATTTTGTCTTCAAAACTTTTCTTAGAGTTTTTCTTACTGTCAAGTTGCCACCGAACTTTAAATGTATGTTCAGTACTCCAAAATCAATACTCCTTTGCCCTTGGAGTGCCAGTGAGAGGAAAACAGCAGGTGTTTTGCTTAACTTCTAGCTCTTTTCATCTTTCCTGTGATACACAATTCATGGAAGATGCATGTAGTAAAGCCAAGTGCAATGAAATTTAATTAAATTTCTTGTAGTTTCAGGAGTACATTTTATTCTCACTTTATAAGTATCAGTGAAGGTTAATTCTCATGGATGGTAAGAGACCTTTTGTAGTAGGATTCCCGCTTCTGCTGTGGGAATTGAGCATTCACTGGAACAAGCGGCAAGTAAACTTGGGAATAAGCTCCCTTTGCTTCTCCCACATGTGTATGTGGGAAATTCCTTTCCCAGAACCCCCTTAACCAGTGCCAAGGTTGAAAATGATGAGCAAAGCTTGCAGCCTTTTCTTCAAGGTTATTTATTTTATTTTATCTTGAAGTTTGCGTGCCGCCCGGCACCAGGCTTTGCACGCTGGAAACCAGGAGTGGCAAAAAGCCACGCAGTGGAGAATCCAAGGCCTTTTAAGGACATTCGAGCCAATTAACTCTTAAAACTTACTATTTAGACTTACAATTCTAGACCAATAACTGACCCATCCTAAACACATGATTTTTACATCAAATCTATCCCACCAATCCCCTTGTGCTACCATCACAGCAGAAGATGGAGAAGAAGGAAAAGGAGAAGAACATGGGTCACTGCACAGAATCCTCCATCTTGCCTTCATCCGCCTCATTCTAAAAACCCAATACTACAAAGTTTTACCCTGTGACAAACTAAACTACTGTTTATTTCAAACCTTTGTTGTTCTTAATTCATCACTAAGTGTTGGGAGATTTTCCCATGGGTTAAAATCCAAGACAGTGCTTTCCTGGGGTCTCAGCCGGGGTCTCGGACCCCAGGGCAGCTTGGAGTGTTTTCCACATGCCCTGGACTTCAGCAGTGTATAATAATCTGTAGTGGAACAGAATTGCAGTTTCAGAACAGGTACACAGACAAAGTAATATGTCATGCTTCTGAGTCTTTGATGAATCTTGTGCTTATCTGTCTCATCTCTTCCTGCATTAAACACTTGGTCTGTGGCTCTTGCGTGAGCGCTCCCATGTGTTACTTGTGCCGCCAAAAGCACAGAACGCTGACGTGCACTGCTTGCCATCTTTAGAAGCTAAAGCATGCAGATTTGAAAGCAAATCTGAGAATCCTATTTTTATCCAGGTTGCTTTATTCTCAAGTGGAAGGTGGAATCAAGGAGTTAGTTATTTTTAACCTGCTGCATCTGACAAGTTAAATTAAGTGGAAAGGCTTTAGTCGCAAGAATGAGTCTTATTTCCAGATAGATTGTGTGATGATCTAAACCATCTCATTACACAGGGACCTGTCTTCCAGAGTTTCTACTCGTAGGTTTTGAAAGCCCAAATTAAGATTACATTTTGGAGATCAAAAAGTTCAGCTTTTTGTCGTAGTGGGTGTTTCATCCGTGATAGTGAATGCTTGCCAAAGAGTGAATGAGTCACCTTCAGGTGAAGAAGCACAGCCTCCAACACAGCTCAGATGGCAAAAGCAGTCTCAGTAAAGGCATGATGTTATTTTAGAAGTGGTTCTTTGAAATACTCTTCTGTATAAAATGAAATTGTTTTTAAAAGCCTCACCCTAATGGAAGTAACACCAAGAGGAGTCTGAACTGTGAATCTCTTGTACTCTGCACTCAGCTACATTTGCTCATGTCCTCAGTTCAAGTATGGATAGAAGAGCTGAACTCTGAACAAGAGATTATTCAAATGATGCTAAATACTACAGGTTCTAACAATAAAGTATAAGGCCAAGAATTTGGAATCTAATGTGATGAACACATCTGTTGCTTATACATGTTGTTTAGCTGTTGCTCTGTTTCTGCAGATAGATCTTGTTCCATCCATCCATCACTTATTTTTAGTGTTTATTTTCTTTTTCTTCACAATTTTCAGATTAAAATCTACAGAAATACAGATTTCTGCATCATTTGCCAAGAACAAGCAAAACATTTTTAAAGAGTATCTGATAGCATCAATGTGATAACCTTCCATTGAATTGAGAAGAGAGAATTGAATCCTGGCATACTAAAAATAATATTATTAACTCCATGACTCTGTATTTTTTCATTTCTTTTAGGAAGCAATCAATTTGCTTGAGCCAATGACAAATGATCCCGTGAACTACGTGCGTCAAGGAGCTCTCATTGCATCTGCCCTAATCATGATCCAGCAGACTGAGATCACCTGCCCAAAGGTAGTGTGTCACACCTCACATAGCAGCCTCTCAGGTGGGAAAACAGTCTTGGATGCCAAATCTTTAGTGCTTGGCTCTGCATGTAAGCATTGGCAAGAGACTGCACATGTCTTGTAAAGAGCCAGAGCTGAATGTACAGGGGGGAGCTCCTGCTTGGATCAGAGCATGTGCTCTGAGTGATGAGAACAAGCCTGATGGATGGCAGCATGCTAACCCTGGGCACTACAACAATAAATGCTCTTCTTTAAAAGGTCTCTTGTAATGATAGGAAAATGACTGTAAAGACATTGGTTTCAATGATAGTAAGCTTAGTTTTGGATGTGGTCACCATGCCGAGAGGAGGACCTGTTAGAACAGTATTTCCTTTGTAGTTAGTCTTACATTTTTCAGGTGAAACATCAGAACTGTCAGAACTGGCTTAGTGAGCTGATAACAAATACTCCATATTTTAATGGAGTTTCCTGCTCATAAGGTGAAAAGGGTTGCATATGCTGTGTTTAGCTTTTAAAAGTAGGTTCCCTGTAAGTGTGTGACAGGTGATGATATGCAAACATTTGTACAGACTAAAAGTCCACATTAGAGGAAGCTCTGAGGTTCCACATTTCACCTGCTCTGGTGAGTGCTGAGGCAGAGCAGTAGCTGGTACTTTGCTACTCATCTGCTGCATATTGCTTGCTTTTATTGATGTCATTTTAAAAATTGAACTGTGATAAAAACAGACACTTTTTAAATGCATTTGGATCAGAAGAAGGACAAAAGCCTCTGTCCAGTGGAAAATTTTACTTGGGAAAGTCAGAGAAGGAAATCTACAGATGCAGGTGTTTGGGTATTTCTAAGTCACGGAACATGAAAATTTGCTGGCAGACAGTTTGTTCCTTCGAATTGTTTAAAAAAAAAAAGAAAAATGTTAGTTTTCACTGAGCAGAACCTGGGAATGTTGTTTATATTATCAGAATTGTAGTTCAACTGAATAAGCCAAGAATAGTAGTTCACTTGAATCAGCAATGGAGAACACTAGACTTCTAATGGATCCCCTTGTCTTCCAAGATACAACACTTCTGTAACGTGAAGTTGAATTATCTCTCAGTGGAAATAAATTAATTATTGTTTTATTGTTTGTTCCTTGGTAGGGTGATTGGAATTCCAGGCCTCAGTATAGGAGATCAGGTTTAATCATTCTGTGGTGCTCCAGTACTGGACAAATTGTATAGCTCTCATGTGCCTCAGTTTCCCACCAGAAAGGATTAAGGATGATACTTTCATATATGAAAAGACATTATGGGAATTGATTCATTTTAGTTTGCAAAGCACCCTTGGGATGGGAATTGCAGCCTGTTCTGAATCAGTCAGCCATCCTAAACCATGGATCACTAGCTGAGTCTGCCTGTTGGAATGTCTGACTTTTTGAGATGATACGTGATGTCCTAAAGAAAAATGTGGATAGGAGAATAGCTAGTGAAAACGCAGATTATTTGAGGTGTGTAATAAGGCAGATCTCTTTTCCCAAAGAGGCCTGGAAACCTTGACTTCCATGTCATGTGTGATACTTCTGCTTGATAAAAGGGTGGTTAAAATAGCTGGCCAGCAAATACTGGATGAGATGTACAGTCTGGGAGTCAGTGGCTTCTTTAAAAATGGGGCCAGAAACTGAAACAGCTAATGCCAAATTGTTACCTGATATAGAGAGAGAAGACAAGTAATTGTCTAATCATAGAAGCACTACAGATATTAAAAAGCAAACAGAAACAAAACTCCAGATTAAAAAATAATAAATAATACCTGAAATATTCTGCCAATTCAGGAACTAAAGCTGAATATACAAATTTTGCTTTTTATAAACACCCCAGAAGTTAGTTATAACCATTATTGTTTCTTGCTTGAAAGTAAATAAAATATTTTGAGGGATATGCTTCCAATTAAGCTATTTATTATCCATGGGAAACTTTTTTTGGAGCTCTCTGCCAATCTGAAAAAAAATTACTTAACTCTGATGTGAAAGGGTGGAGTTCAGAAAAGGAACCATTTTTGGGTTGCCAGGACATATTTTGGTCTGATTAGATTCCTGAGTGACATGCTGGACACTGTGTGCCAGAGGGTCTGACTTGATGGATGTGGGCATTTGCATTGCTGAATAAGCACCTAGGAAGAGGAGTGTGATGATTTTTGTATCCCACAAAGTGTACAGTCTTGATGGGGTTAGACAGAATCTAAATTTTATGTATCATCATCTCACTGCTTCTAAATACTTAGTGATGCTTTGCACGTGAGAGATTTTAATAAAGGCTGTGTCATAGAGCCTGGCTAGCTTCCTGTCATTGCTGCTCAGTTTTGTCTCTTCTGGGATTTTTTTTTTTAGTTAACTTATTATTTGTGAGCTTTGGGCTGGAAATGCTTTCAGTTCTCTGCTGATCATTTGGTGTGAACATGGTAGCAAACAATCTTCCTTAAGTAGTTCCAGATTTTTCTTTGGAAATAGAATGCTGTCAGAGTTTTGAGAACTGAGCATTGCAATGCTGAAATTCCAGGAATAAACAGAGATTTAAGAATCAAAGTATTTTGGTTTAAAAAAGGGCCATTTTTATTGTGAGAAAAGGGTAGATGTATGTATGCCTTTGAATTAACTTCATTGTGATCTTCCCTTTGTGTTTGTCCTCCTCTTTGTTGTGCTCAATCTTTGTTTAAATTAATAATTCAAAGAATTTAAATTTAAATAAAGAGTTTAAATGAAGGATTGTGAAATAAATAATTGTAATTGCATGAACTCCTTGAACTTGCAAGTTGCTTAAGGGAGAAAGAGAGATAGCAGGTGTTGAGTAAAGGTGGTTTGGTCTCTTTGGAGTTGAAACAATTCCTTTATGTGCAGCCAACATGATTTCTCCTGACCTCTGTTGATAGATTTAAGAACCATATTAGTGCTGGATATAAAATATTAACAAGTTTATTTTGTGAAATGGAATCCTAAATTACAGATGTGATGAGGTCATCATAATAGAAATCAATGACAACTTCATTATGTGTTTGTGACCTGCAGGGCAATTAAGTCAGCGGTTTTGGAGACAAACTACAAATAAATTCAGTTCCTGGGTTTGAGTTAGGATAGTCATCTTGGAGAAATGAGAAAATAGTAAACAAGGTCAAGCCTTTCCCTCCATCCTCCTTCAGTCATAATGGCCTTTTTCTCCATCTTCCTTCAGTCATATTGGCCTGTTGTTTTTAAGATGTGAAGAAACCAGGACCAGATTGCTGTTGGGAATTTTTTTTCCCCATTTACATTAAATGCTAGGTCTTGCTAGGGTGAAGAATGATTTTGCAATACTCTGGTAGCACCTTTACTTTACGAAAGCATGCTACTGTGAGATGCTTCTGCACACACCTTCAAGAGGGCAAGGGTATGCAGAATAACTTCATCTTTTGAAGAAGATAGCTACAACATGCAAACAGTTTAAAACCTATTTTATTAGATTTTATTAATGCTCTTGTTCTTAAGAGTTTGCATTTGCCAGAAGCATCATGCATAGCCTGCCAGTATTTCCTGTAATTAACTGTTTATAAAATCTTGTTCTTGACAATCTTCTGGGCTTCGTGTGCATGAATATTGACTGCTGGAGGGAGAAGTGGTAAATAGCCTGATAAATGACAGCCCTTTGTGGTTGGAAATGGTGCTGTATCATTCTCTTATCTCAAAGTCTCTGTTGTTTCCTCACTGTTTCCAAGGTTCTGTGTTTGGCTTCATTTGAACTCAATGCCATGTCATTTTGGCCAGCACTAATTATCAGAATGGCGTGTATTTTCTTAGAAAGATGAAATGAGTCATTGTCTATATTTTAGTGTTCCTCCTGGAAGTTGCCCAGATAAATTTCTTGGTAGTATTTACAAATGCTGTAGAATTTTTGAAGTGCTTGAAGATTTCAAGGGAGAAACAAACTTGTGGGTTTCTTAGCCCATTAAACTTACACAGAAGTTTGAGTTGTGCTTGTTGCTGTGGTTCGAAGGAAAAATAATAGCAGATAAAAGGACTTTACTAGACAAACTCTGGCAGGTTTTGCTTCAACATTTGAAGAAATGGCTGGCTGTTGACATGTTGCTTCATTTGTAGGAGGTGAGGGCCCCAGCACCTTCTCTGAAGAGATGGAGCATTTGCTCCATGTGAGGTTAATACCTTCCCGAGCTGCCAAAGCTCCCTGCAGCAAGGAATATTTTCAGCTGGGACCTGATCCAGCCAAAATTCCCATTCCTGTGAAGCATTTGCTTTGTAAGAACAACCTGAACAAGCATGTGGGCCTATTATGCATTTGAGTGTTGAGACCTTTGGTCTCAGTCCTTTGTTCTGGGTTTGCTTGGGTCCCTAAGGCTGAGCAGGATAGTCTCTCACCCTTTCATAGAACAATTTTGCTTCCATTGACTTTAAACTCTGGAAAAGGCACACTTTCTTAAGTGTATTTTCCAGACCTGGCAGTGATCCATGGCTCACAATGCACAGATAAGCAGAATTTATATGAACACAGAATGCTCTTGAGATGGAATTACATATCTTCAGTGTAAGCTTTTATAAATAAAAATCCTGAGAGCTTGAAAAAGCATAAATGGAGTGAAGCAAGATCAGAGTCTGGTCTGTAAATCCAGAATAAACCCTGCATTGTGTGTGCACTCTCACCCAGCCACACATCTTCTCTGTGTGGCTGTCCTGATAATTTATGTTGCCCCTTTTTCTTAGTTTTAATAATTGCAAAGTCACCTTCTTTGGGAAAGTAATAACTAAAAACATTATAATGCAAAAAGGAATTGGTGAGTAGAGAACTCATATTAGCACACAAATTGTTGAATTGAGCCAGAAAAATGGAAATAGCTGCTGTTTTCCCTTGGACAGTTCTAATAAATGCATCCTGCTCTACTAGAGAATTGTTGTTTTGTTCAGCTTTGCTGGTTTAAAAGTGCTTGGTTGGTCTGGTGCTTCATGGTAGTGAGATTGTCCATTGGTGTGAAACAGAGTCATTTTAATGGTCCTTTTTAGCAGGACATGAATTGCTTGTATGAATGTTAATGTCTTCTGGTATCACAAAGAGGCTTAATCAGGTTAGATGCCATCAGTGCTGAATGAGTTGAGGTGACAAAATAGTATCACTGAGTTACTGGCTGAAAGAGTGAAGGCAGGAAAGATGTCACCTAGGGAGTGTCTGCTCATTTAGGACACCTGTGTTTTAAGTGGTGTGATGAGTTACCCTGCTCTGAAAACTCTTTTGCAGAAAATGTGATCTTATTCTGAAGTGTCACTGGGTGTGCAGGGCTGCCAAGCAGAGCTGCAGCTCTTGGGCATAATGCTCATGGGTTGGAGAGATGGTCTCTGTCTTTTGTTTCTATCTCAGATACTGGACATAATCTCTCAAAGGTCTGGTCTCAACTTCTTACTGCCTCTGGTCAAAAATTCACATGTGAAATGCTCTGCTAGCATTGCCTTGGCTGCAGGATTACCTGGTGGTTCTGATGTTTTACAGGAGAATGTGAACTCGTGCCTTGCTGAGAAACCTCTGCAGTGTGATTTATCCTCTCAGACATCTCTTCATTCTGTTCCGATGTTTATTTTTTACCTTGATGAACCCAAGTTTAACCAAATGTTATTCTCAGCACAGTTCTCATGTCACTGACTCAGTAGTATGAATGGATGTTTTTTCACAGGTGTGAAAGCTTTCTGCAAAACTTTGAGATTCCCCAAGCAGGCCACTTGTGGTAGGAGTGATGCCTGAAGGCTGCTCCTGGTGCTGTGTGCCAGCCACCCTTGGCACAGCTCTGGAGCTCAGTGTCCTGCGTGGATGGGGGCCAGCAGTTTTTTCTGGGTGCTGTCCTGAGTGTCTTGGTCAGTGTTTAAAGCCTCCTTCCCAGGTACATTGGGGCTATGGAAACATCAGAGGCTGTGCCAAAGCCCCTTCCTAGTGGTAGTGTTGAAGCTTGGTCTCACAGGACACTTGTCACTGAGCAAAGGTTACTGGTGTCCCTGGAGAGCAGAAGCTCTTTGGATGAGAGAAGTGTCTGGGCTTTGTCTGGTATTAAGGTTTTATGCTTGGAAATTCAACTGTGTTTGCAATTCTGGAAACTGCTCGGTGTCTCTGGTGGCAGTGTCTGGCCCTACTGCCTTGAGCTAGAAGTTTGTCCTCTCCTTTGTGGCTGCAGATGTAGATAGAGAATTTGGAATACCAGGAACAAAGTGAACCAGTGGTGGGGAGAAGCTTGTTAAAGACATCTTGGAAGAATTCTATTCAAAAAAACCTCCTTTGATTTTGCGAAAGTCAAATGAAGGCTTAGTATGTAAAGAGAGAGAAAAAAAAAGACAAAATGTCACATGAGTATCTGGATTAAAATTAATTTTAAAGAGATGAGAAATACTCTCCCAGATATGCTGTGGGTGTGATGCAGCTTCCCAGGTTTTGACTGGATTGCAAACCAGGATTTTCTGGCCTGCTTTTTTCAGCTACAAAAATTATAATTGAGCTATATTGATGCTCCATTGTGTGTATTAAAAGACATAAGTTATGAATTTATAGTAAAACCCTAGATATTGCTGGATGTGATGCTGTTCTGTCTTTTCAATACTATGGACTATTTGACTCATGCAGTCAGTTTTATAATCTCTCTTTTTTTTCCTTTTTGTTGTTTTTAACCAGGTCAGCCAGTTCAGGCAGCTCTATTCCAAAGTGATCAATGATAAGCATGATGATGTTATGGCAAAGTTTGGAGCAATCCTGGCACAAGGCATTTTGGATGCAGGTAATTCTTCAAACATTTAAAGCTGCCAAAATTTCTTCAACTTGTTTAGTTGCAATCACTGTAGTAGTAAATTTCATTTGGGAAATGAGGTGCTGGTTTTATGCCTGTCATGTCATAGTAGCAAGAAATCTCAGTTTTCAAGTAGTTTTAGTTAACTAAAGAAATAAACTCTGTTTTGTCGTTTCAGTTTGTATCAGCATGTTTCTGTTAGGAGAGACTCAGCCCAGTCATTGGTACAGAATTCATGTCCAAAAGTCTGGACAAATACAGTATTTTTTTCTCCAAGTCTGTTTTGTCACCCTGAATGTTGACTTATTATAGAACAATAGGTTGCTTCTTTATTTTTCTAAATCATCACCTGCTCCAGAAATTTGGAAATCATGTGATATCCAGTCCTCATATTTTTCTTTTTCTATTAAAACTTTACATAACCAGTTTTTTAAATTATATCTAAGTGTTTATATATATATGTCTTTAATAACTAATTCTTCCTACTTTCATAATTATTAAAAGAGGAAAAAGAGGAAGAGTAAGAGGAAGCACAGTAAACTGCATCAGTGTTTTTTCAGCAGACCCAGTTAGTTTCACAGACTACTGCTACCTTTTTCTAGCAAAGAAAACATAATTTCTTGAATGTTAATGACTAAATGTTGAGTCAGGAATAGGTTTCTCTAAAGCCATCAGCATTTCACAAGGGCTGAGTTGCAGGGCCCATTAGAGAAGGTTTCTGTAAGCAAAGAGAACAGACAACGTTTCGAATTTTTGCTTCTGCTGAGGTAACGCTCAGCACACAGTGCTGTGTCTGTCAGTGGTACCTCTTTTGCAAGTTTCCAAACACAATTTCTCCCATCTGGTCTCTTGCCATGCACCTTCTTATCCTCTGTAATAGGCAGAAACAAGCTGGTTTTTCCTGTGCTCTTGAGATCAAGAAATCCATAAGCAAAGGAGCCTCAGGATTTGTCTCTGTGCTGTAGCTCAGGCACAGCAGCCTTCAGTGTGGGTACGGTGTCTGTGTGAAATCTCTGCATCTCCAGGCTGTGTGGTG
Organism: Aegithalos caudatus; assembly: GCA_013389925.1. Lineage (NCBI taxonomy): Eukaryota > Metazoa > Chordata > Aves > Passeriformes > Aegithalidae > Aegithalos > Aegithalos caudatus. The sequence goes on from WEIU01010499.1 coordinate 325,027, forward strand.
AGAGAGAAGAACATGGTGCTGCCTTCATTTGCATGGAAGCAGGTTTAAAAAGCTTTCCTGGTGGCCCTGTGACTGTCAGGCTGCTCTGTCACAGATGACCAGGCCTGCTCAGTAACAGGCACCACCTTTGTGCCCCTCCTGGAGCTCAGGCTGAGCAATGTTCTTGGCACAAGACTCTTAGAATAATTTTGGTCATTCCCATGCTCTAGCTCAGTTGCTGGGAAGTCAGAGATTAGCTGGCTCTGGGAGTTTTCTCTCGGCAGTACGGACCTGTTTTGAATTCTGACCCTTAAGATTAAATCATAAAAATACAACTAAAACCTTATTTTGCTTCCTGTGTCACCCATGTATTGTATAATGATTTGGAAACCTGAAATTCCCTGTTTTAATAAACTTTATGGGAATCTGTGCCAACTTTAACCACATTTTTTCATGCTTAGAGACTCAGGGAAGGCTGTTAACTCCTTTTCTTAACCTATTGCCACTTTCATTAGAGCCTCCTAAAAGAACAAATTCGTTTTATCCTTCCTATACGGTGAGTTATAGAATTTAATTATCACTACCAGGAAGAAAAGGTTCTTTGTGTTATTTGCCACATTTAGGGCAATTGAATTTAGGTTTTTTTTGTGTCTTTCTTTCTGGGGCGAGGAGAAAAGTCCAGTTCCCTTCCAATGACAGGGTTTGATTAGAAGTGCAAGATTTCCAGTGTACAACTTGGAAATGATGCACTAGAGGTGGGATTTTTTGCTCTGACACTGAGGCAGCCATTTAGGCTGGTAGTCTAATGGAAGGAGTGGGGTACCTTGGGAGCACTGAAGTGGAAATGAAGAATTTGATCATTGCCTAGTTGATAAGTCCCAGAAGCAACATTTTGACTTTAATAAAATAAGAAAAAAGTAGACATTAAATTTAACTTAGTGTTTGGGGATTTTCCCCAAACCTTCCTTGCCCCAGTGCCAGTGTGAGTTTTGGGAGATGGACCTTATACCCAAGGATCCCTGAAATTTTTTCTTTAGTGTTTTTTGACATTTTTTTCTAGGCATCATGTCACAGTTTATATTCATCCAGCCAAAGATCTGGAATGTGTTCCCTTCCAGGCAGTCAGGCTTGCTATTTATTCATGAAGATAAATCACAATTGTGCAGTATTATGTCTCCCCACCTTTCCTGCTCCCTGAAAAATCCTGGGAGTGAGGGTGGATTGTTTGTGGGTATAAAACAGCACAAAGAAGTAGCATTACAGCATCTTTTGAATACTATTTTTCTATATTAATATGATAATTATATTAGTATTTTATAATGTTGATATTATTAATAATTAATAATGTTACTATTAATATTGTTGTCTTTTTGAATATTAAATTTCTCATTCAGGAAATTCCAGAGATTGGATAATTGTAGTTTTTATCTGAATTATAGGTTAAAATTTTGAAAGTGCAGAAGTTTGATAAAGTGCAATTAAGCAGCTTGTGCAACATTCACTGCAGGCTGCTTGATTCAGAATATCTACTGATAACCAGGACCTAGTCCTTACACAGTGATGCAGTAAAATAATGTTCAAAGTGAAGATGGGGAAGAAGAGCAGAAATTTGAGTGTGCAGTGCTCAATGTGTTTAAGGATAGCACAAGAGCTCAGGCAGTCCCTCCACAGTGCTGCAGCAAATTCAGGTGAAAGGCAAGAGATTGCTATCAGAGAAAATACTAAGCACCAGAGCAGACGGAGCAGTAGAAAATGACAAGACCATATCTTTGTCTGTCTTCAAAGATGTAGCAGAAGTTTTCCTGTCAAACAGCAGATCTATTACTACCACAAAAGGAAGAGGAAGGAGATAGAATTGTCGGCAGAGTGTCCTACAGAAGGGCATCAAAATGTCCCACCTTCCACTGCCTCTCCTGGGACTAACCCTGACAGATACCCAAGATGACAACACTGCTTCAGTCAGGGCTTTCATTTGTTTTGGCAGCAAAAGAGAACTCTGTTTGTCTTTAAACTCAGACAGCTCCATTTCTGTCTGGCCCTGCTGAGGTGGCTGTTTGTGCAAGGCTGGGAAAAGCTACTCCAGTTTGGGATTTTCAGCTACAAAGTGGCCTGAGTTTGCAAGGAGTGGGTGTAAAATTAACCTCCCAGCACCGGCTCTTGTCAGTGGTAATGGACTTGCCTGGTGCCCTCTTCAACTCAATGCACTATGTTCATCACTAGGCAGAAGATCAGATTAACACTTTCTCACACTCTCTGCAAGTCCAGTCTTTCAATTTTGTTTCTAGCTGGGTGTTTCTGCACTACATCAACATAGGGAGTTGTTTGGGTCTCTGCTTTGCCAGTACAAATCTAAGACTTGGTTTTCTGGTAGAAATGTAATTTTGCTGCAAAGGCTGCAGGAGTTTGTACAGCTTAGATTGATAAGTCTAGAAACAACTTCTGAAGTTGCTGCTGTTTACAGATTTTTTTATTAAGTTGGTGTAGGATAAAAACCTAAGCATATTTCTTCTGAATGAATGATAGTTCAGGGAGGCAGAAACAGAAAGAAAAGTTTCTATATGCTCGGCTTTATATGCACTGTGTTCCTCCCGAGCCTTGTCTTTGGGATCATTTATATGCCATGCTTTAAAATTGATTGTGGCAAAAGTTTGCCTTTTTCTCCCCCTTTCACTGCCTGTACTTTTGTCTAACCTGTATCCTGGCAAAATGAGCATGGGAGAAGGGCTGTATTCCCCGATTGTGTTTGGGTACTGTAGAGCAGTGTGGTCGCTGTGCTCACAGTAAAGCTGAGTTCACAGTGAAGGAGGGAGGTGTGTTCCAGAGGAGGAAACTGGCACCACTGTGGCCTGGTTTGCCCTGTGCAGCCCTTTGACAGCAGCTGTTTGAGATTCATTGCTCAGCTGTCTTTGTGGAATACCCAGGAATGAATAATTCACTGACTTCTATGATTCCTTACAGGGGGCCATAACGTAACCATTTCACTGCAGTCAAGGACAGGACATACTCACATGCCTTCTGTGGTGGGGGTTTTGGTCTTTACCCAGTTTTGGTTCTGGTTCCCTCTGTCACACTTTTTGTCACTGGCGTTCACCCCAACCTGTGTCATTGGCCTTAACAAGGATCTTAAGGTACGTAATGAGAATAGAGAAGAGACTGAAAAGTTGCTTGGAATATTCAAGTGGTCTGCAAGGCATGTTCATGGATTTGTTGGTTTTCTTTGCATGTTTCCGACTTGTTTGTGCCAGAAAAGGTACTAGCTGGAAGAAATGTGAAAAACAGGCTTAAAATGCAGAGCTGGTGGTGGGAATGGGAACAAGAAAAATGTAGAGAGCAGACACTGACCTCTTTACTTCAAAGTAGCTTAAAAAGAAAGGAACTCTATTTAAAGTATTTGGGCAGAGGTCACCCCATTATCACTCTTGAAGGTCAGGGTTATTTTTAAAAAAAGTGTGTTGCCCCCCATGTCTCCTAGATAAATTATGTGATGTTCTCCCCTAGGAAAGCTAGCACTGGGAAAAGAGGATTTGTTTGGATTCTTTGGAGAGTAAACATTAAACTGAGCAGCCATGGGTACGGCACTTTTCTTGTGCATCTGTTCTTGCAGCTGTCAGCTGTGGTACAGCCTCTGTAAGCTGTGTACCATGCTGGGTCTCCTGTGCTGAAGAACTAAGCTAGGAAGTTCCACAAAAAGGCTTCTGGATATGGCAGCATGGGGGTGTTTTAACAACTTGGACTGGCTATCAAAAGATGCTTTCTACCCTTGCTTAAGTAGCCAAGAGTAAGAGAATGTGTGACACTGGTAACTCACCCCCAAATGTACAGTCCTTTGGCAGGAAGGGAATGTCAGTGCTTGGTCTGCCCTCGCGTGCACTGACAGAGCAGATCTTCACTTAGATCTTAAACCAATTTTGTGTTCATACACACAAACACAGCAACAACATCAAAACCACAAAAGCTTTGAAACAAAGAAAACAAAGCATGGTGTGAATAGGATGGAGTGTAATGGAGAGGGCTAGGAGAGGTTGCCAGAGTCAAATTATAGAATAATTAAATAACATTGTTCTAGTTGAACCACTGCCACTGATAATAGTTTCTCAGCTTCCGGAGAGGGAGAAGGGGAAGCTTGTATTCTTTAGAGGATCTGTGTTTGTCTCTGCTGGAAGGAAAATGAAGCTAAAGTAATTATTCTGCTGTGGATTTTTCCCCTGGTTTTCTAGTTTCTAACATTGTTTTAAACTCTTTGTCTTAGATGCCAAAAGTCCAGTACAAGTCCAACTGTAAGCCGTCCACATTTGCCTACCCCCCACCTCTTGAGGTACCAAAGGAAAAGGAGAAGGAAAAGGTATTTGAGCTGGCTTTCTGTGTAAAGACTAACCTCCCTCCTAGTATAAACATTGGCTTTGGTGGTACTGCTAGAGAATCTAAAGAGCAAAGGAAAAATTGGCAGGTGCTGCAGTCTCTGAAAGAGAATTCTAGGTAAATTTTCCTGCTGTGCCTGGGACTGTTGCTCATTGTGGCATACAAGTGCTTTGTTACTGAATTGCTGCAACCTCCCTCATCTGAAGTCTGGTCAAGCAGAAGTATTGAATAAAAAACCTGCTTCCCATGCCCTACTGACTTGTTTATGCAGCACCCAGCATAGCAGGGTCCTTTCCTGTGACTTAAGCTCCAAAATGCTGCTCCAGTGCACCCGTTGAGAATATTAGCTGGGACACTTCTCAAATAGTCCCATATGGAAGGAGCAGTGGGCCCATGTGCTAGAATAATAGCTGTCAACTCCGTGGATTGCAAAAAGGTAACGGTGGCACTGAGAACATCTAGGCATTGAAAAGGAGAAGATGAGACCTATGGGGTCACAACTGGGACAATAGGGGAAGCAATTTGTTTCCTGGCACAGGATGGTGAAAGCTGTTGAGCAGAGCACAGCAGCGGGCAGAGCAGCCTTAGGGAGCAATTGCAGCAGTGGACACCTCAGGCATGTCATGCTGATGAATGACATGGTGTGAAAACTGTAAAACGTTTTAACAGAATTGAATGCTGGACAAGACAAATTTCCAAGCCACTGAGGAATCTAGAAATTAACTCTGATGAAAGGCAAAGCTCACTGCGTCTAGCTGTTTTCTTGCCCTTGAATAGGATATAAATTGGGCAAATCTTTTCTCTAAACTTCCCTGGCCAAAAGTTAAAATGTGCCAAGAGCCCACATTTATTCTCAACAGCAATGTGACAAATGCTGTTGCTCCCTGACCCTCTCAGAAAGTTGCTGCCCTTTGCTCCCAAAAGATTCCAGCCTGGGGGACTGAAACTCAGTATACAGGGTTAGGTCACACTGAATGCCTCATCTGTTGCCATATCCAGGTTTCCACTGCTGTGCTGTCCATCACTGCAAAAGCCAAGAAGAAGGAAAAGGAAAAGGAGAAAGAGAAGAAGGAAGAGGAAAAGATGGAANAAATGTGGAAGCTGTGTCATGAAAGTTGGCACCCACTTATCTCTGTCCTCTTGCCACCTGTGTTATGAGCAAAGCACTGTCACACATTGCTGGTTAGCACCTTTACTCTGTGTGCACTGTTGAAAGCAAGAGATGCTACTAATTGTGAATCTGTTATTTCTGAGAAATAAATCTTCCTCAGTGTTGTTAAGTAACTGACTTCCCTAAAGGCAAAAGCTCGCTTTGACAGGTTTATGTGCCTTCAACTGCATGAACCTTATGAGTACTACTTCATTACCTGCTGATTTTAGACCTAGAGGAATTTTACCTCTTATCCATGTAATTTTCTTACTAATGCAGAAAAAGTCTTGGTAATTTCATGTCCTTGGGACCTCTGACCTTGTAAAAGAAGTGTTGTAGCAGTTGCTTGATCATGTCTGTATCACCTTGAGAGCACTGAAGAGTTTAAACTTTCTGGTTTTGCACATGCTCAACCTCCTATTCTGAAATGTTCACCTTTTTGGCAGCAGTCTCTTATGTGCTTTGCCCATCTATCAAAACGCCAAACATTTATCCACACCCAACTCAGAACCAGCTGAGGCTTGAGCAGAGGTTCCATATGCTGCCCAGTAGTTATGGTGATTGCTTTGGTCCTCTGATGATTTCTTTCAGCTCACAGACCTGACACTGGAAGTTGTCATCCTCCTCTGTGAATAATGTGTCATCCTGGAGCAAGCTGAGTAATGGAGAAATGAATTTTTGGTGGTTGCTGTAATTTGGAAAACATATGGCAGCTAAAATTTTTGCAGTACTGACAAAAGACCCTTTCTTTTGTGCCCTGCTCATAAATGCAAATATTCCAAGAACAACTGTATGCTGAAAGTGCATTGTGGATCCATAGAATTCTTTAGGTTTGAATGACCTCTCCGTCCAACTTAACCCCAGCAATGCCAAGGTCACCACCAAACCATGTCCCCGAGTGCCACATCTACACATCTTTTAAATACCACCAGACATGGTGACTCCACCACTCCCCTGGGCAGCCCAAGTGCTTGACAATCTTTCTGAAAAAGAAATTTTTTCTTATATCCAACCTAGAAGCTCCCCTGGCACAACCTGAGGTCATTTCCTCGTGTCCTGTGTCTTGTTACCTGGGAGAGTGACCCCCACTTATCCCCACCCCCATGTCAGGGAGTTGTAGAGAGTGATAAAGTCCCCACTGAGCCTTCTTTTCTCCAGGCTGAGCCCCTCCAGCTCAGCTGTTCCTCACAGGTCTTGTGCTCCAGTTCTATTGCCCTTTTCAGGACATGCTCCAGCACCTCAATGTCTGTGTTGTAGTGAGGGGCCCAAAACTGAACCCAGGGTTCAAGGTGTGACCTCACCAGTCCCAAGTCCAGGTGACAGTCACTGTCCTGGTCCTGCTGTCCACAGCACTGCTGACACAACTCACAATGCCACTGACTTTCTTGGCCACCTGAGCACAGGCTGCCTCATGTTCAGTCATTGCCAGCCAGCACCCCCAGGTCCTTTCCCTTTTGGCCTCCTTAATTTAAATTTTAGTCTAACAAACCCCACACATGTGGCATAAGATCACAGATTTATGTGTAAAATAACCTTCCTAGACCTACATAGGTGTGGCCACATTGTAGTCACTGAATGCAGCTGGCCCAGAAAATTAATCATCTCATGCATGCAAGGTATTATCTCTGGGTTTTGGGTTTTTACTCCTTTGTCAAGTTTCCTTGTCACCAAACATTGCCTTTTCTTTGAATTATTCTTACAGTTCTATGTAGGAAGCAAAATGTGCTGAACAGATGCATTTTTCTTCTAAAATTGCTACAACCTCCATTTAAGTGCAGGTGTTGAGAGGAAGCAATATATTAGAAGGGGTTCACATGTTGCGTCCATGTGTCCAGATTTTTGAAAAGTTTCCTTGGCTGAATCAAAAAACAAGGATAGTAAACAGAGAGCTTGCTTCCACCTGCTGTATTTGAGTGTTTTGCCATTGTCCTAATGTTTTAGAGATATCATTGCTTTCCTGTTTTCCTCTTATACCTGTTATATGACTAGTAATCCTTAGCTTCCAAGGGATCTGCACAGCAATGAGCAGCTGCTGTGCCAGAGAAAGTCCTGTCTGCTGTTACAGGAAGTGCCATGCATTCAGTGGTGTTCCTAATAGTTTCCTATTGGTTGTTCCCATCTTTTCTGCTTTTTGTTTGTTTGTTTGTTTGTTTGCTTGCTACTCAAATGTTCCTGAGAAAGAGGGAAAAAATGACCCAATTTTTAAGTATGTAAAGGATACTGTTTTTTTTTCTTTCTGCTTTTCATCCCTAGCTGTTGAGTCATTGGTAAGGGAGGGATTCACTTAATTCCCTAGTGAGTTGCTGAGGTCAAGTCATTTGGGGTGAACTGGTATCACTACCAGTAGTGTGAAATGTCAGTGACAGCTTTATAGCTGCAAAAATACAAGGGCAGCTTTTGGAAATTTTCATATGCTCAGTAATGATATTGAAGAATCTTCAGTTGTGACAAAAAGTGGTGAGTGAGTTTACAGAAAAGGTAGGAGAAAGGGAAGGCAAGAGGTTAAACTGTTCCACTGCTACTTTTCACTGAACTTGCTTTCATCTGCAGCTGAGAGTGAGGCATTGCCTTGTCAAGAGCACTTAGATCCACATTGGCATTTTCTCTGCCAGCTGATAGATAAATTTTAGGGTGTTCCTCAGGAAAAGAATGGCTTCTTACCACACTTTAGAATTGCTGCCTGACTGTACCTTACCCTGCTGAACTGTGAAAGGTTAGAGATTACTGCTAAAACCATGTTGATCTTCTCCCTCCACAGGATGAGAATGAAAAGAAGGATGAAAAAGAAAAGAAAAAAGAGCCTGAACCCAACTTCCAGCTTTTGGACAACCCAGCCAGAGTCATGCCTGCTCAGCTCAAAGTTCTCACTATGACAGAGAGCTGCCGGTACCAGCCTTTCAAACCAGTAAGGGTCACCTTCCTAGTCCATGTGCTTGGCAGAGAGTTCCCAGAGCTGGGCTTGTGTGTAAGACCCAGAAATCCTGTGTGTACACAGCTGGTGCAGCACTGGAATGTGTTGCAGAGATTTGCAGCTTTGCTGTTGTCATATTTTCTTTTTTAATGTCCCTCTCTGCAAATAATCACATGCAGTTCTAGCTGAGGGTTGTCAGAGCTGCTGCAACCTTTTCACCATGCTAATGCTGCTTTATTTTTCTTTCTTCTTGTACCTGTGTCAAATGTGCAGCATAAAAACCAATCAGACATACTCTGTGTATTAATGACATTGCTGGGAACATAAAGACCAAGCCACAATCTTGAAAATAGCCTGAGAAGTTGTACAGGTTTAGTGTCAAAGCAGTGAAATACATTAGGACTAGTGCTGCAGCTTTATTACCCTGCAGTGGGATCTATACCTAAATGGAGGTTTTTTTCATTGAACATATTTCCTATTGAGTTACATGTGGCTTTAGAAAAGTTCTTCAGCTCCTGTAAACATAGAGAAGAGAGAGCATGTGATTGTCAGATGGAGAGCGAAGAAGGTCTTTTAGCAATCAGCCCAAGGGATAACTAACTTCTCTGAGATGCTCAGATATATTGCAAATCTGATAAGGTTGCTCCTGAACTGTAAATCTCCTGAGTCAAAGTCTTCTGCCCTTTATTTTTGTTCAAGAAATAACACTCTACTACTTAACCCCATTTCCAGAATTATGCATGGGAAAATGGTGTTCAGTAGTAGTAATACTTTTTCCTGGAAAACAGTAATGTTTTAATAAATGGATTTCCTGGAATTCTATCAGCACATTGGAATTCTCTGTACCCTGTTCCCTTTTGAAACATCTCTTTTAGCAAAGCAGTGGAAGGGTTTTTTAGTTATTACCCTTTAAAACTAGGGTGACCCAACTGCTGTTGGATTGGGAAGATCTGCTGTGTGTTCCAGTAAGTGTCCACTCACTGAAATGTGGACGTGCACAGCTGTTTGCTTCAGTTTCAAAAGAAGCAGAGTCCTTGGTGGGGAAGTTCAGTTTCCTGCCTTAAAGCCCCATAAATAGGTTTTGAAGAGAAGAGAAAAGAACAGTGCAGTTTTTGCTGGGATTAGGGTGTGTAACCAAGGAGCCTCTTGGAATGGAGCCGTTCTGGACCTTTGCTCTGCTTTGGGGAATGCCAGAGTAAAAGACCTCTTTGAAATGCTGTTTATAGCCTGAAATCCTGCTGTGGCCAAAGCCCTGATCCCAGCCAGGCGTGACACAGCACTGCCTCTTTGTGCCTTGTGTTTCACTCCCGGAGGTGCTTCAGCCTGCCAAGATGTTTGGTTGTGATCTTTGTAATTAATTCCCCTTTGTTTTTGTGAGGTTCTGCTAATAGGATTCCTCACTTTGTGGAAGCTGGTGATCAGATTAGTCTGTTTCAGAGAATCTCCTGGGAGGCAGCTACACAAGAGAGGCTTCACAAAGCATTGTAAACCTGAAAAGATGAGTCTTATAAAGCAATTACAGTTCAATTAGTTTCCATGTGGAAAGCCCCAGACTGGGAATGGAGTAAAGCTGTGAATCCAGATGCCACTTTCCATTGAACTGAGACTTAGATAGACGAAATATAAAAAGTAGCCTGGAAAGACTCTGCTTGTTCCATGTCCTTATCAAGCAGAGATCCAGGTGACTGTCAGATGCTTTGCTCTCTGAAACTCATTCCTGCTGAGGAGTCTCATATGGCCTATGATAGGCTCTGTGGCCACAAACACTCCACCATGAGGCAGAGACAAGCAGCTCTAAATGATTATGGCATTTGTCTTGCAGCTTTCCATCGGAGGCATCATCATCCTGAAGGATACCAGTGAGGATATGGAGGAGCTGGTTGAACCTGTGGCAGCTCATGGTCCAAAGATTGAGGAAGAAGAGCAAGAACCTGAACCACCAGAGCCCTTTGAGTACATTGATGATTGAGACCTGAGGTACAGTGTAGTGTGCAGAGTCACCTTTTTAATCCAAATGAAGGAAAAGCCTCTTTGTACCAAATGAAGCAGTTACCAGCACGCAGCACTCTTGGTTTAGCTCTTTGACAACTTCTGTGTCAGATTTAGAAACACATCCTAATTTTAAATTTGGCAGCTTAGAAGTCCACAAGTCCCATCTTTTGGGTTGGGCCTGACCCAGTTGTACTGATCTGCTCTCTAATTTGGCAGGCTTACCTACTCTTGAGTAGAGCCTTGCTGGGCAGAGCACAGTACAGGGGTCACAGGGACTAGTCAGCTCCTGGAAGATGGTCCTCAAAGAGGGGCAAGTAGTTTACATAACAAAGCTGTCATCTACTTGACCTCAGGGTGCCAGGATTTGTCAAAACAGAACTACTGTTTTGCTTCCTGGAGTTGCCTTGTCTTCCCAGCAGTTCTTAGCAGAATTTAAAGGCACTTCAGTCATGAGCTCAGTGACGCTGTCTGAACCCAACATGATAGTAGTAGATCTGTTTCAGGAAATAAATGATGCAGTTCTCAGGTTCCTTGGTTAAAGTGCCTGAATGGATGTGCAAGTTTCTCACTGAGAGGCAGCAATCTGGTTGCTTTACTTCCAAATATGGGCTGGCATGTCTCAGGGCTCCCACAAGCAGAGGTTATGCATTGAATTGGTGGATGGGCAGGAAAACAAACTCACTGACACTGTTGTGTCAGTGACAGGCTTGGAAGGGTGAGTGTGTTGGGCCAACCACAAGAAGCCTTAGTTAAACACATTTGATTTTCTGGTTTCTCTCTCCCTCCTCTAGGGTCATGTCATCTAAAGAAGACACTATGCTTGATATCAGAAAGACAGGCATGAAGACCTCCCTATTGAGATCTGATGTTCAGTGCATGCAGCCCTAATCTGTGCTGAAGCTAAAGCTGATAGTCTGTGTTTTATGGCTGAAAAACAGATATATGCTATTTAGTGTACTCTTTCAGAAAACCTTGTTTTCAAATAAATATATTAAAAACTCTTGACAGAAAACTTGCTGCTTAAAACCAAAAAAGGAAGGCTAACAATTTTTGCTCTCCTGAGATGTTAAAAAGTAGACTCAAGTTGTACATCCTTGTCCAGCAGAGATTGATTGACTGCCCCTCTGTTCAGTCATCAGGATCTGTGCACACCTCTGCACTTGTTGAGGCTGAGCTGGTCACAACTGCAGCCTGGCCCAGCCATAGCACTGATGCTACAGAGGGCAGGTTTCTGCTTGCCAGCAGCTGCACAGATGAGGCTGCTTCCAGATTCCCTCTGTGATCATCCCCCTTGCTTATCCTGGTAGGTGTGGGGCTGACAAAAGGGCTCTGGATGTTAATGATGGGGAAATGGGGGCATGTTTTTCCTTGTTTCACAGAAACCCTTTTCTTTGGTGTGTGTGCTTTCACCAAATATGAGCAAAATAGCTGATACAAGCAGGTTAGTTTCAGGCCTTGATGGAATGAACCCAGACATGTAACTTGTCACACTGATGTGTATCATTAGCTAAGGGGGAATTTTAGTCAGGGATTTGGAATGAGGAGCAGTCAGAAGGAAGGAATGGTGTTCCACCATTCACTATTTAGCTGGCCCTTCACCTTTTGGGCTGTAACACTTCAAAGGGTGTCTCAGCAGCCCTGGTCTGCTGACAGCAAATGCTGGGTGAAGCTCCATTGTTTGAAACAGCACATAAATGGAAAGAGGTTTATATTGTATGTGTGTGTTGGGAGAGTATTTTATCCATGTGAACATACCACAATCTGACATGCATTGGTAATAATGGAAGACAAATCTTGCATGTAGTGCCTGAGAGCTTTTCCAGCCTATGGTTTATTTTGGTTAATGTTGCTATAGCAGTGGGATAGTCTGCCTTTGTTCTCTGCAAAGCTAAGGGATACTGGATAGAGGTGTGGGACTGAAAGCCAGTTTTGAGTCCTAGGCTTCAGACTGAGGTCCCTCAAGTTGAAATCTCTCAGGTTGCTGGTTAGAGCTTGCAGTTCTCAGCATCATCCAGATCTGTTCTCCAATGGAGTGGAGTCAAGAATGAACCTGAAATGGCTACAGATAACATTATTGTTGGAAAAGCTGGAAACAAAGAGGGAACCACTATTCCAATCCCATGGTGAAAGACTTGGTATTGTGGTGCAAGAAACAGAAGTTGGACAAATGTACACTGGTGAGTCTCCTGGTGCTGCAATTCCTTCCATTTGAATGGATACTTGCATCCCTTACTCCAGCATGTTCTGCCAGTGCCAACCAATATTGTGTGTGCTGTTTATCAGGTAATTTGTTAGTAATGCCTTGTGTTGTAAAATACTGTGGAGGGGAAAGGACACTGGGAAGAGAAAAACCCCTCATTTCAGATTATTCAGCAATCTGCCAGACACCCAATATTGCTAGAGGATTTCTAAAGTCCAAGTAGAAATGTTGGGAACAGCTGGCTCTGAAGGACCTAAAATCCTGCATTGGTTTTTTGGCCAAGCTGTGAACACTGCTGCTTTTCATGGGGCTTTTGGCTGCATTTTTGATATTGCAACAGATTTTTCAGGGTAATCAAAAAATACCTGATGCTTGCTGCAGGTCAGTGAGGCTGTGTAAATCTTTATGTGCAGAGCAGCTCCCACCAAGCCACTGGAGGCACCATGGAGGACTCCTGATTCTTGTGTTAAATTATTCTCTTGTGCCTGTAAGATCCCTACTGCCTCTGGCAGTGATGTTTCCCCAGAGCTCCCTTACCACAAGCAAATGTAAAAACCTCAGTCCCAAACATGTCTGAGCTGCTGTTCTGGGGGCACGAGGTAAGGTTACACACAGACAGATTTTTAGAAGAGATTTTGGTGACTGTGGAAGAAAAAGGCCACGTGTGCCACGCTGGGGACACCAGGAGGGAAATGGGAATTAGCCTGTCCTCACTTCCCCATCTCTGCAACTTGTGTTTTTTTCTCCATTGTGTAAAAGTAGTGAGAAGTGTGGCTTAGGATTGAGAACTCTCATAGAAAAGCATCCACTGTTTTGTTTTTCTCCCCCAGCTGTTTTTTCCTCCTTGGACAGGAAGATGGTGGTCTGTGTCTCATGAGACACATGTGTAGCTCAAGCTGTTTTCTTGCAGGACAGTGCTCAAAAGACTCCAGATAGGCCTAGAAATGCTTCTACAGATTGCTTTTGAGAGTTTGTATTACAAAACATGTCCAGACTATAGAATGATCCCATACATGCAATTTTTTTTCCCCTAATTTCTTCATAATTCCTCAGTTTACTAATCAGGCTGCTTTGTGACCACTTGAGGTCACATAGTGCTTGAATGAGGTGCTGAGCTTTGCTCAATTTCCAGGGAGCCACTTGGGAATATTCGGAAATGGCCAACCTGTGAGTGTTGAAAACAAGATAAAGAGGCTTATACAGCTCTAAGAGGGTTCCAGTAAACCTCTAGGAAAGAGTCTAGGAATGTTATGGAGATACAACAGGAAACCTCCAGAAAGACTAGAAAAACATCAAGGAAATGGCCAGGAAATGTCCAAAAATCTTTTGGAAAGGTGCTAGAAAGCCTCTGAGAAGGCTCTGGAAACCTGTGGGATCCTGCCCCCATGCTGAAGGGTCTGACCAGTTTCTCTTGGGCAGATGAAGCCAATAACTGAGGGACTGGCTCAGTGCTTTGAATCATGTCATTTAGTTTCAGTGACTCATTAGTGCTGATTTCTAAGGAAGTGCTGCTCTCCAGGGCCTGTCTGGGGATGCTGTGGAGGAGTCCACCCTGATTGTTTGTCAGGGGCTAATTGGACCTAAATACTCCTGACTTTGCCAGAGGGAGAGGCCAGGGTGACAGGAAATGTGCTTCTATCCCTCCTGACTAATGGATTTCATCTCAATTAACCCTTGTGAGAATTAAATCACTTCTAAAGCATGCTGCTCTGACAGATCCCAGAGTCCCTCCAGGCTCTGAACATTTCCTTAGCCTCCCCTTTCCACTCCTTAATTCGGGTGCAAGCTCCCTACTTGGCACCATGCTGGGGCCTGAAGTGGTGATGGAGATGTTGGAGGTAAACTCCCAAGGCAAGAGGTCTCCTGAGAGCCCTACAGCCCCCCAGCATTGCTCTCCCTCCCCTGCAGGCATTCAGTGCCTCATCCTCTCACCTCTCCCCATCACAGCACTGTCACCCTCCCTATCTCTCCCCTTCCTTCCAGGGCCAGGCAAAGCTCTTCCTCTTGCCTTTCAGTGTGAAGGGTGGGCACTGCTGATGATTATGTTGGCCATTTATCTCCTGCATCCTGGCAGCTGAAGCACCCTCCACCCTCACCCCTGCCAGATACCAGCTAGCCCCAGGCTCTTCCCTTGCTTGCTGCTCTTGGCATTGATAGGTTGGGTTTTCAGCCCAGCTCTGGGGCTACCCTGAGCCTGCAGCGGTGGCAGGATGGGAGTTGATAATAATGGACATTTCAGGACTTTGCAAGGCTTGTATTGTTTGCTTGTAACCTCTGATGGGACCAATGGGCCTGAAGGCCTTCACCCAAGGGTGGTAATCTTTCCCCAGGGTGGTTTTATGTGGAAGAAAGGGTCTTTGATCCCTCAGTGAAAGTAACTTGGTTGGGCAGACCTAGTTCAATGTGTTCTCCAGTGCTTGTAGGATTAGCCTGGGCCATGCTCTATGTCTTGGGAGGAGATGCTGCCCCAGCCTCTGAAACTGGCTTGACTTGGCCTCTGAAATCCTGTTCTTTGTGGGCAAATGTTCCAGCTGGCAGCAGCCAGGATCTGGAGTTCTGTTTTGAGCTCCATGCTCCAGTTCCTGGCATTGGCTGCACAGCTAAAGCTCTGGGTTTTGTTCAGAAGACACCTGCAGGTGCTCAGGTGAGCCATCAGTGTCTCTGTCACTGGGGAGTCAGCGTTACCCACCTATGGCAGAGAGGGGACTCAATCCCAGACACCTCTGCCCTGTGCACTTAGTCTGATGGGCCCTGCTGCCTGACAGGCTTTGGTTAAGCAATGTGTGTGTCTGGGTGCTTTGTGTTTGCAGAGCACGAGCAGAAAATGGGCACAGGAAGGTCTACACAGTAAGGGTCCAAGTGAAGCAGGTCCTGAGGAGTAGGGCAGGGTGCTTGGGGGGACACTCTGGGCTCCCTGCCCACTGGTGCAGGTTTGGCAAGGGGAAAGACAGTGGTCTGGTGGCAATAGCATCCCTGGCCAAGGGTATAAATAGCTGCTCTGGTGACCCAAGGAAGAATGGCTGCACAGGCAAGGTTAATTGTCAGCAGAAATTATGGGGACATTGTTCCTCCCAAGATAACCTGCAAGGGATGAAACATGGAGCAGATTTTTCCCCTTCAGAGTGAAGGAAAAAGGGCCTGAAATATTGGTGCAGTGTCTTTGTTCTCAGTTTTAGGGTGGCTCTACCATTTCATTGTTTTTTTCCATTCCATGTCAATGAGAACCAAGATGGATTAACTTTTTGTCTCCCCACCGTGCCCTCCCAGGAGTAGCTGAGATAGCTCCTGCAGGGCTGGGCATATTCTCTGTTTACTCTAACCTCACACTAAGATCTTTTATATTTTTAGTTTAAGCGTGAAATCTGGGGTTCAGGAGTGGACAATAAGCAGCTGAAAATAATTTGCTAGAAACATCTGCATTGGACAGCAGAGTTCATGGGCTCCTTCACAGATGAACCTGATGCTTGCTCCTCTTGCAAACCTGGAGGTCTTGCAGTTTCTCCCTGAGTGGTTGGGCAGGTGGTCACTGGCCTGTGCTGGTGGCAGCACCAAAGCTCTGCTGATGGGATGAGGGCAGTGAGGCTGGCTGGGATGTTTCTTCTGCTGCTCTCTGTCCTGCAGTTCCCAGAACATTTTGTCCATATTCTTTTTTTCTAATGGAGCATCTCTAGCTCTTCCTTTGTTCCAGCCCCCTGCTATTTCTGGCTCGATTGCCTTGCTGTTCCTGCAAACCAGCTCTCACACATTGGTATTTACCTTGGTTGGGAGCTTATTGACCATTGGAGTGAGGTGAGCACATGCCAGAAAGCCCAGCTGGGGCCCCTTTTGGGCTGGAGGCACTGAGCTGATGTCATTCCTAACAGAGGCACCCCCCAGCCTCAAAAAAGCAGTCCATCTCCCCTGGATGTCAGCTCTTTTCCTGTAGGGAATCTCTGAAGGGTGATCTCTGCTGGAAAGGTACCATCAGCTGTTTGTTGGGATGAAGGAACAGAGACAGTGCTGGAGGACTCCCTCCTTCCACACCAGGGTGGTGGCAGCAGCAAGAAAGTTTTGCAGAGGTTGGAGAAAGCATCATCTCCAGAGGGCAGTTGAGATACACAGGGGGCTGACATGGCAGGGGAGTAGGCTGAGCCCTGGATGCTCCTTCCTTATCTGTGAAGTCCTGGTGGGAGAAGAAAGCTCTGGCTCTTTCAGCACTGGACTGCAGGTGCCAGGGAGCCTCCTTTGCTGTTTTGCAGTAAAGCTGAAAGGAGCTTTTTGGGGACCCACCAGGCAGTCCCTCCCTCTCTGCCCTGCATTGAGCAGGCCAAGAGGTGTCTGGATCTTAAGGAGAGCTGAATTCAACCTGCACCTCCTTCATGCATCCCAGGACACAAAATCAAAGTCTCGGTTGTGCCTCTCCTGGTCAGGACTTGGGCAGGAAAATACTGAAGAACAGTGTGATGTAGCTAACCTGACAAGCTCACTGAATCTTCCTTGGGAGAGACAGAGGAGACTGAAACCTGAGGCTCAGCATCCATCCAATGGAGACCAAGCAGCTTCATGGCAGCCTGATGCTGGGGAGAGCAGAGAGGTTATGCAATTCCATTGCCTTGGTTTTCTGTGCAGGTGGCCCTGGGAAAGCGGTGCTGTGTAATTCAGTGTGTGAGCAGCATCTCAGCAGCCTCAGCACAGGGCATTGGTCCAAGCAAACCTCTCTGTCCCCAGCCAGTCCCAGTAAGAGCCAGTCTGTGCTCCAACCTGACCAACAACATGTCATCAACTAAAATCTCAAATAACTTCCTATTTATTTATTGCCTCAAAGCTCCTTCAAAGTATCAATTGAAAGTCCAAGCTGAAATATTTTTTGGTGATTAAGAGCTGAAGTATGACACAGAAAATAACAGGATGTTTAAGCTTTGAAAAACGTTTCTCTCTTCCCTGCTTGCTTTTGTTTTCAATGCAACCACTTGGAACGGCTACTGCATGAAGAAATTTCATGCAAAATCTTCCACTTGGGATGTGCATCAGCCTGAAAAATCAGACTCTGTAAATCTCTTTCTTTGGCCACGAGCAGTGCCTGATCATCATCAAAACAAAGCAGGTGAGAGCAACACAGGCAAAAGTGAAATTCCACCAAAAATTGGAATTCCTATAAATTCCAGTTTAGGAATTCCACTTTAGCAGACTTAAAGGAACAAAGATGGTGCTGCACTGTGTCCAGTTGTGGGAGATGCAGAAGAATGGGTCTTTCTGTGGAAAACAAGACTGTAGGAGGTGGAACCCAGACTCTGGGCAGGACCTAACTGACCATACAATGTTGTTTTACAGCGCAGAGCTAACGTTTGCTGGAATCCTGACGTTAAAGGGAAGAAGCACATTACCATTGTTAGATGAAAAAGGGACAAAGGGGACTGGCTTGGCCAGTCCTCCCCTTTGCTTTGGTGGGGCTTCCATCAGGGAAGGATTTGTCGGACACACGTGGTCCTGGCATAGCTCATCCGACCGTGCCAAGGCCGGGGCTCAGCCTCCTCCCGCTGTGCTCGGGCCCCGCAAAGCTCCGCCCTCCTCCCCCGACATCTCTTTCAAACGAAACTTCCAAGCGAGAAGTTTTTTTTTCCTTGCCCAAGGCGGAGCGGGGGCAGAAGAGTCCCTGTTAAGGCCATTTGTTATTTAACACCCGAACTGACCCCAGACCCTGCCGGAGACACCTCAGGCCGCAGAACCCGGCTCTGCAGCTCCGCGCGCCGCACGACAGGCGGCGCTGTCCGCCCGACAGCCGCGGGCACGCCCCCGTCACGTGACCGCCGGTCCCGGGTGACGATTGGCTGGGAGCGGTCACGTGCGCGGGACGCGGCGCGGGGGAGGAGCCCCGGTTGCCGGGGCGACACCGGCGGCGGCTGAGGGGAGATTGGGAC
>WEIU01010499.1:343946-362289 GCA_013389925.1 Aegithalos caudatus
TTTTTTAAATGATTCTTGCAGGGCAAGATTTCTCAGTGTTTGCATTTAGAGTCAGACATTGTAACTGAGGTCTAAATTCTGGAGTTATTTATCTGGCTTAGTGTTGCTACAGCCTGAAATCATTGACTCCTGTCATGCTCTGTCAGTTCAAAAGGCTCAATGTCCGTTAAATGCCAGCAATAAATTTTCTTCTTTGGTTGAATGAAATCACTGGTTAAACCAAGAGGCATCATTCTTTCTGGGTGGGTGTACTCAGTTGTCTCTAGACTGCAGAAGGAAATTGAGAGACAGTATTTTCCTACCACGAGGTGTCAGCTCTTGGTTTATCACTTTGCAGTCCTTGGCATTTATGGACCATCCTGCAGAGAAACTTTGGCATTTCATGGGTCATTCATTTAATCACCTAAAAAAAGGATTAATAATTTATTGAATCATTAATCATCTAACAAATGTCATTCCTTTATGTTTTTATCTTGCAGTATTTGGATTTTGCTGGATTTCAAGAAACAGTGAAAGTACTTAAAAAGGAATGTAAAATAAAAGGGAAGCCACTACCTAAATCAGCAGATGTTTCCTCAGAAGATTCATCGCCTGTTCAGGTAATGCATCTTTTACTTGGAGTAATAATGAAAACAGAGGCCACTAACCACCCTGTGAGTTAATACAACAGTGAACTGTCTGCACAGATTCTTGCTTATTTGGGGGAGTCTCCTGGTAGTCTTCTTCCAGCACAGAAACCTCCAAATTTGGGGTTGGGGTTATTTTTTTTTTTTTTCAGAACTGCAATCATTTTGAGCTCAAGACACTAGTTTTGATTTACACTAGTTTAAGTTTTTATTGATATGCTTGAAAATTTGGGCTTTCCTTCTTGTATTCATGGTTGATTCAGGTTCTCAAAGATATTAAAGATATGTGAAGAAAGAATGTGTGGTCATTGAATGGTGGGAGATTTTTGAATAAAACTTTTTTAATTGGAAATGTTCAGATGGCACTGGAATTCTTCATTCACTAATCTACTGCTGAGAAAATCTGGCTCCTCTGTTTGGGTTTTCACTTGATGCTTTTCCCTTTCACAGGAAGAAATACTTAGAGCATTTGAAGATGGTGATCAGAAAGTTTTCTTCCAGCTCTGGGAGGAGCATGTTTTGTCTTCAGTCCATGACAGTGATCCAGTTGCTCAGAATCTGGAGTTCTATCTCCACATCCACTTTGCCACCTTCCTCTTGAAACAAACTATGGGAAAGCCTGTAAGTTTAGTTCACAATTCAAACCTCAGATTGCTGTTGTTTGTTTTAATTCATTTATTTGTCTTTAGTGTGGATGAAGATGGGATATTTTCTAAGAATCATTCCAGGAATATGTATCCAATTTTGGCCACAGTCTTCATTTTCATTCAGCCAGATCCTTTGTATTGTGGAGTGCAGAGATGGGTGTTGGAGCTGTCCTTATCCTGAAGTTCCTTAAGTATTCCAACTCAGAAAATACCAAAATGGCATTACTTTCACACTTGTAATTATAGATCATAGCAGATTCTTAAAACATGTACTTTGCTCTGAGTTTGGACTGATGCTGGGAGAGTTGAAATATAATAATTTCTGATTAAAGGGGAAAGCTCAGTTTTGACCAGCTCAATATAGCATGCTGAGAAATATAAATCCCAACATGTTATAAAATAAAACATTAGGTGGGACTCCTTTGATGAAGAGATGTTTAAGTAGCCTAGAGTCAGCCAGATCAGCCAGGTCTTAGTAGCTCCTGGCCTTCACCTGTCAGCTGCTGCAGGAGTATTTGCATACCTGTGGTCTGTTTTCCAGCCTCTAAGGAGCTTTTGCTCTGTTCTATGTGCCTGCTCCACCTCCCACTGCTGTGCAAGTGGATTTTTTTGTTGCTGCACTTACTACTGAAATAAAGCATGTCTAAAATAGGTGTTTTCTTCCTGCCCTGAGAATAGCAATTGCATTTTTCTTTAAAAATTTAGCCTGAAGTGAACAGGAATAATTTACATGGAAAAAGCAATTGTCTGTCTCTTCTTTCTTTGGACTTGGATGACAGAAAAAACATAATTGGTTTATGTTTTCCTTTATGACTGCTGAAAACATACAGTATGTTCTTTAGGTAAATGAAGACTGGGTTTTAGATGACAAATACTGGAATTTCAAACTTCGTATTGATATACTTGGGTCTCCTCTTTTATTTGCCAGCTTCACAGTGCGTTCATAATGGTAGTTTTCTAAATTAAATCTGCTGCTTTATTTCCTAGGACAAAGCTGAGCTTCAGGAAAGGATTTCTTATTTCAAGGCATACCTGGAAACAAAAGGAGCTGCACTGAGCCAGACTACAGAGTTTCTTCCCTTCTATGCTTTGCCTTTTGTTCCGAATCCCATGGTACATCCTTCATTTAAAGAACTTTTCCAGGTAAGTGTCTGTGTTACAGAGATGATTTTATGATGACTCACACTGAGCACTCTCTGCACACATGCAGGTGGATGGTTAGGAGATGACTTCCAGAGCTGTGGTTTGATGTTCCAAAGTGTATTGCTGGCAATACCTGTGGGGAAGGTACAGCCACCATTTCACCTGCTAATGGCTTGCTCCTGCAGTGCAAAACTGCACCTCATTTTCTCTGTTGTGCTGGAAATGTCTGGCTGCACTTGGACTGGATCAAGGAATTGCTTTCTTGCCTGTGACTGTGTGTGCAAACAGCTCCCACATACACGTACCCAGACGAATTTGTTTGTAAAGCATGTACAGTGTTTTTTAGAGTTATTTGCTCTGAATGCTTCCCTGACCATGTGGACAGTTGTGCTGGCCTGGCTGAGCAGCTGTGGGCAGCCACTCTGGTGCAAGGAGACATCTTCAGCCTGCATTGCTGCTTTTGATACCAAATCAAAGCTTAAGTGATGCTTGCCCTAGGGCTGACTTTGGATGTACCAACTGATGAGGAGCTCCAGTTTAACACCAAAAAAGGCATATCCTGCCATTTTCCTTTGGGACTAGCTATAAATAATGAGATGGACTGGTTGACCTCAAAGATGGAATATGATTACTGTTTTTTAATTATACTTAGCAGAATTTTTTTAATGCCTTATCTAACACAAGATCCTCAGGTTTATTCTGAGTAACCCAGTGTCCTAGCTCTTAGTCCACACTCACTCATACTTTCTTGTGGGAATTGTTCAACTCATTCCATGTTAATGTTGAAACACAGATTGTTTTATGTTTGAGCAGCAGTGAGTCACTAGTTTACTCAGCAGAGTTCTTATGGCATATATTTTTCTCAGGCATCTGATGCTTTATATAGCTGGAGTTCCTGTCAGTTTGTTTAATACATCTTGAAAAATCATTCTCCCCTCTCTGTAGGAGACAAGGTTCCTTTGGTAATATACAGCATGGTGTGGTACACTGAGTTGGTGAATGCAACAAGTAAATTCTGTACACCCTCCAGCATGGTGAAATAAGGGCAAACCTGAGCTGTGAGAACAGCTTGCAACATATATGTATACAGCAGTAAATTTAGGGAGCTCCTGCAAGTTGTTGGAAGACAGCATTTTTTTTTTGTTGGCTTGCTTTTCCTCAAGCAGAAACCAGCTTCACTGAAAGCTTGAAATAGAATACATGACTATTTGGTGGATTCCTAGGTGTAGTTTGTCTTTTGTCCTTAACTGTTATATTCTTGTGCATGTGAGACGCTATGTCAGGCAGACAGCATTCCAGTTAATGCTGTTGGTCTGTTCTGCTGGTCTGGTTTTCCTGCATGAGCTGTTTTTCTCCAGATTCTTATTTTAGAAACATTGTACCCACCAGTGTCATGTCATGATGCTTGCAGTAGTTATTGACAAGACTTAAAATTCCCAGATCTTATTAGGAGCAAAGGATGAAAACTGAGCAGTGCAAAATTACAAACTTTGTACTCAATTTATACATGTAAAAATAATTTTTTTATCTTTTTGTCAAGTTGCTTGTCTTTTAAAGGTTCTTTTACTTTTGGGACAATTGTTGCATGTGCATACAAGGCACCAACATATGTGATAGTTTTGTACTTTAAATAAAGCTACATTGTGTTTCTAGAGCTCTTGTCCAGGAATAATACTGAACTCCCCTCTGACTTCTGTATGCTTTTATGGGGAGTGAGCAAATACATTCACTTCAGTAACAGTGAAGGGAAAATCTTTTCAATCCAATGCTGGCTGCCTTGTTTATTAGTGGGAAGTTGCTGTGATCCAAGCAGTACTTTCTGCAGAGTGTACATATTTGGTGAACAACTGTCATTATTTGTTTTTCTTTTCAAGGATTCTTGGACATTGGATTTAAGGACAAGATTGGAAAAGTTCCTGTCTCTGACTCTCAAAGCCAGACAGACTCCTCGGCTTCTCACTATATTTGTATCCTTCTAAGAAAACACTTTACAGATAATTAGAAATACTGTAAAGAGGCAGATTTATTGCAGAATTGCAGTAACGTTGCAGTTTAGTATTTTTATGATAGGAAACATTGCTTATATTCCACATCTAAACATAAACTTTAGAAAAAGTCATATAAAAACCATGTACAGATCCATATGAGCCCACATGTTTATCATGTGGTCATTCTTTGTTTCCATTAATACAGGATACCCAAAGGCACCAACCTGATCTGACTTCTTTCTTAGCATTTCTAAGGCTGTTAGTCTTAAATTAGTGATTTCAGGGGCTAGCTGAAAGTTTTCCAGGGCATTTAGGGGTTCTAAAAATTATTTTCACTCATAGGTCAGCAAAAGATCTCAAGTCCTAGGCAACATTGTGAGTTCTGCACTTAGGAGATTTCAATGTATTTATTGTTGATTTATGTATTCTGAGGAGCGTCAGGCACTGGCTGTTGGCTGGGACAGTAGGAATGTTTGGCTTGGTTGAGTTTCTCATTCTGACTCTCTGGAACATACACTGAAAAGATGCACATTTTCCTGAACTGCTCTTATTCTTGCAACAGAAGGAGAGTGGACAGTGCAACAAAGGTAAATACTGGGCTGTGGTAAGGATGTTCTGTAAAATTGTTAGGGGCTGTAAAAGTAGTGGGAGGTTCACCTGCAGGGATGGGGAAACCAGTGATGCATGGCAGAAAGTCCTTGGAAATCCAGATCCCAGCTTTGCTGATAGCTTTTCAAGCTCAGTAAGGTGCAAGCAGTCAATAAATATCAATAAATACAGACTAGAAATGGGAAAGGGCCTAGTACTGGGATTTGTACTAAACATCTATTCTGTCCTGAAACGTGGTAAAAACAAGTGGAGAACTCCATACAAAGTGCATAGCAGCTCTCCTCTTCTAGTTCTGATGAAAGAAAGTTGCCTCAAATTCCTTTCCTTTTTTTCCATGTTTTATGTCTCATTCAGTTGTTCTGATGACTGTCTGATGATCTTAGACAAAGTTAATTTTTTTTCCTATTTACTCATTTTGTTTAAATAGTACCTCCTAAAATAGTGCATATTAGTATCTCCTGAATAAAAATTAAGTCTGACTGGCTGATGTGTTGCATTTTGAGGTAAGCTGCTTATACACACTTTATTGTGTTTGTGACTTGGGGCCCTTTAGAAATAATGATTTCAGCACAGAATCCTGTTAGATGCTGATAACACTTGTAATATGTGCCTTTTAAAAATCAGTTCAATAAATAGAACTTAGGTTTCCAACTACCTTGCATTCATTTTTTCACTTGACTTTCTCCATTTACTTTCTGGTTAGAGACCTCTATGAGACCAGTTGAATCTTAAAATTACTTTTCCTCTTGAGTTATTTTCATCTGTAGGTTTACCCTGAAGATTTACCTTTTGTAGATTGAATTGAGCATAAAGTTAGGTTTTTTCCCAGTGTGAGTTCCATGTATTTTCTTTGTAATTTTGTGCTTTGTGTTATTGCATTAGAATTTCACTGAATAATAGAAAGGTCTTTTGGATTTTTATTTTCCAGAAGTTAACACTTTCCTTGTGGAGGACTTTTCTGAAAGCAATATAATCCCATGCTCTTATTGAAAGGAAATAACTATGCAATTGGACCTGACTTATTTGGGGCCTAATTTTTTTTAATTTGTGCAGGTTCTGTGCTTTGTACAGGGACTGTCATGAGATTCAGTTCATGCAGGTCAGCCTTAATTTGCAGATGTGTTATGTGCCTTGGAGGCTGAGTCAGTTTGGATTTTTCATAAAGGTTACTTAAGGACTGTCTCATGTGAAGGTTTTGGATCCAAGAGGGTTTTTTTGCAGTATTCTGCTCACATCACATGGGATCCACAGCACTTACTCACTGCTGGAGAATATTTACTTTATCAGTGATGGGGAAATGCAAAGAAAATTTATAGGCAATACATGAATGAAGAGCAGTATGGCAGAGTCCTGAAAACAGCCTTTTGTAAATAGTTGCCAGTCATCAGTCTGACATGCTGGAGTACTTCAAGTTTGGGTGGGGTGGTGTAAATGCTTTTAAGGGTGTCCTGGAGTTTTCAGTGTGTTTACCTTGACTGATTTACCTGCTACAGTCTGGCTTTTTACCCATTTGCTAAAAATTTTCAGTTCCTGTATGACTTCCAAAGCTACTAGTGTGGCAGTTGTGCCTAACTTACAGTTCTCCCATAAGTTTTCAGTTTGGCTGGAAAGGAAAAAATTGCAGGATGGTTGGCATCTTGCACAGAGAGCTTCAGACCTTCTTTGTGTCCTGTCTGCTAACAGGAACTGAGGAAGTGAAGTATGTGGAAGTGTGTTCAGCTGCTGTCCCCTTCACTGCCTCATTACAAATCTGTGGATGAGTTCACAGGCACCCTTCCACCATTTTGGGGAGGGGGAGGGTGGAGTAAGTGTGTCAGGCTCCTGCACTAGAGAAGGTGGAGTGTGACCTACCTGTCTGTGAAGATTTGCTGAAGTCTGAATGACTGTTTATGTGGAAAAATGTCAGATATGTCAGTTTAGAATATGGATAGTAATTTTTAAGCAAGAAGGAGACTCCTGCTTCTCCTAAGAGTAAGATTTGGCGTCCAACAGCAACTCCTGCAACCTGTAGCTCCTCTGCTCAGTGCTCTGCTTCACTGTGTGCAGGAACTCAACTGCCTGGAGTCAGTGCTTCTGGACAAGTATGTGAAGGTGGGCTGAGATTAGACAGAAAGAGCAAGCACAAGATCAGGAGGTGTTTCAGGTGTAGGTAAGTTGTAAAGGAGGACAACCAATCTCTCACTTGGAGAGAAAAGGTTATGGAGTTACGTGCCTCTGTGTAACTCTGGCTGCTTGTAGGAACTGGTGTAAGAAGACTTGACAATTACACACATGAGAGAGCAGGCAAGGATTCTGGTAGAAACATGCAGTAATTCAGATGATGCCTAGTGCCAGAACCTTCATTTGGCAGAGTCACAAGCTTTACTGTATCTTGTATCTTCCTACACCAGGAGGTTAGTCCTCTGTGCTGTATTTTTCCCTCTTTTCCTCCTCATATGAATAATGTTTCTGGTAGGTATTTTGTCCAGAGGTCTTTTTTTCCTCCTCAGTAAGCTTATCATACATGCAAAGCATTTGTCAGTGCTGGAAGTTGTGTCTGGGAAAGAGAAAAGTCACAGTGTTACTCTGATTCCTGTAATGATGCAATTTCATCACTTTGCAAGGTGATGTAAATGTCAGCTGAAATGCCTCTGGAAGGTACCATTTCCTTTTACCAAATCTGGACAGGGATGGTGATGATTTACTGTTTTAAACAAGGAATTTAATACTAATTTTTACCTGTGCTGGTAATTCCCAGATTTGTCTAAATGAATGCTGTTATGGAGATACAGCAGGAATGCAAGGAGGGAATGGGGCAGCACAGGACCAACTCCTCTAACAGCTGTCTGAACTTGGAACAGCTGCTTGCCAGTGATGAGAGCTTCCTGCTCTTTCAACAAGAGAAGCTGTCATGAAAGACTTTCCCCTTTTCAGTAAATTACTTATGTGTGAGAATATAGTGATATAAAAATGCAAGATATGCCAGATCTTTGAGGTTCCCCTTGGACACAGTATATTTTTTATAATCCCTAGATTTAACAGCCAAGGGGTAAAATTGGACCCTGTTTTTGAATTTCCAAGACTTGTGTTCATGAGCAGCATTGAGTTTTGGTTATGTAGTTTTTTCCTGCTGACTGCAGTTGGAAAACATATTTTCATCACTGGAAATTTTACCCACTGGGTTATGAAAAGTGAGTAAACTCTGAGAGGGTTTATGCTTTGTGATTTTTTGCTTCCAATTTTCCTCTGAGTGAAAGTCACGCTCTAGATACATCCATTGGAAATTGTTGAATTGAATGTGTTGTATCACAGTTAAATAAAAATACATTCCCATTTCCTCATCTAGGCAACAGAATAAAGTGCTGGAGTAGCTAGTTTAGTGCAATGGTTGCTCTCGGAATCTTTGTTAGTTTAGGAAAATGTTCTTGTTATGAAGCTGTATCATATTAAAGCTGTGGTAGCAGTTTAACAGTCATGGCTGTGAAATTTTAAAAAAATCATAGCTGAATTATTATCAAGGCTAAATAATTTGGTTGTATTTGGAAGATGTCTTAACTCTTATGATTTTTAAGTTAATATTGATTGGAGTTGAGATAATTTTAACGGCTTACAGGATTGTAAAAAGCTTAGCAGTTTCAGCAGGGTTGCCTAATGTTACTGTTCTAGTGGTGTTTTGTTTATTGATCTGGGGTTTTTTAAGTGCATTTTGCTGGATTTGAACAGGATATGTGGCTTGTCACAACTTCTGTTCCTATTTCACATCAGGTTTAGCCCCCTCCTAGGAAGTGTGGGAAATATCATTAGGGTGGCTTGATTTGCAGCCTGGAATGAGGTGTCAGTCACAAACCCGGCAGGTGGTTCATGAATGGTCCTCAGAAAGCAACCATCCTTAGAGGGGAGGAGGCTTTAAGAGTAAAATAATTGCCTTGGGTTTTTTAATCCTCTTAACTGGTAGAAGTATGAAAATATACCTTCTTGTACCCCATGTTTCATATTAAGACTGTTAGTTTACAGCTGTTTTATGGCTGATGTCTACCAATGCACATTTTCTCTAGAAGATCCCATTAAAAAGATAACTTGTTGTATTTTCTGAAAGCAAAAATAGGCTGTTCTGCCACCTACTGCTTTAAATATCAGATAAACTGTGTCATCCTGGATTGTTTAAAATGCTTTACTTTAACCCAGAAAAGTTTTAAATCTATGAGAGGGAATTCTACTTTTCTCTGAAACTCCACAGTCAAGCTGATTCCTTCCCACTGTTTAACAAAACATCCCATGGTGAATATTGCATCTGTTTGCAGATGGGCTCAATGCCATTGTCACAACACTGAAGCAGTACTGGCTTCTCAGCAAACTAATTTAAAACATAATGTTCTAGCAAAATACACAACATCAGCCGTAAAAATAGAACTATTGTGCCTCCCTTCATGGTTTTGTCTGGTCACAGAGATGTGCACTGTGGACCACAGCTCCAGGTTCCCTGCCCAGTTCCATGCAGAACGCTGCCTTGGCTAGGCCTGAGACTGGGGTGGAGTACAGAGATTCTGGTACTCAGTTTGCTCTTGTCTCTAAAGCAAGTGAACCTGAAGTAGCAGAATGTATCAGAAATGTAACTTTTTTATTATTCAGATAGAAATGAAAGACAAATCTGAGTTATTTTCAGAAACTGAGGGTATTAAAAGCTATATCGTTTACCATCAACCATTAAATAATGGATTATCCTCTTCACAAGTTTATTTAATGATGTTTACTGCCTTATAGTTGTGTTACTGTAACTGTGAAGCAGTTGGTTCTTTGAACAATTAAGGCTTAATAAATACTTATAGATGTTGCAATGAAATGGAATCCTACTAGAGGTGTGAAATTATCCTTGTAGGCAAATTCCACGCCTCGGAGGTTGTCCCTTCAGAGCAGTAAAAATGCTTGTGGGTTCTTTTGTCCTTCTGTTTGAATAGGTGATGCTATTTCTTTTTTTATTATTCTCTTGATGCAGAAATGATGCAACATCTTCATCAACAGTTAGTGAAGCGTGAGCACAGATATGTGACCAACCTGAAACGATTTCACAGACTGCAGATGGATTATTACAATCTCCTTGGAGTCACTGCAGAGCTGGTGGATTCTTTGGCAGCCACAGTCACAGGCAAAATGGTAATAGATGACCCAGATATACACTTGGCTTCCACACCCCCCAGAAAATGGAGACCAAAGGGTGAATTAAGCTTTGTAGTTATGAGTATTTCTGTTAAAGCTGTGGCTCTTTCTAATGAAACACAGCACTCTGGATGAGCAGTTCTCCCATTGCCCCGGTGAAGGAGGATAAAAGAAGTGCAAAAAGTGGGTTGAATTTTACTGGCTCAGAAATCTTGAAAAAATTATCACCATCTCACAAGTCATCTCTTGGGAGAGTCTCCTTTTGAGCTTTGGCATCAGCAGTGATTGGAGGGCATTTCAGTTTTTACTGACTGCAGTCCATCCCATCAACAATTGTGTATTTAGAACTTCAGTCAGGTCTGTTTTAAATTCCACAGTAGTGGAAACAATCTTCTTATCCAGAATTTTGGTGAGGAAAAGCTTTGCTCTCTGTTCTGCTGAACTGCACTTGTTTGTTCCATGTCAAGTGGGTCACGTGTGTGACTGGAGAAGGTACAACTTTCTTAGGAGTATTTTTTGTATGAAGTTGTCTTTTTCATGTGTTGTGCTGTCTCCTCTGGGAGCACAAGTTCTGTGTAACCTGAAGTCTGTTCTTATGACAGATGTTAGTGGCCTCTAGGTGCTTTTAAAGGAACTGTGAATTGTTAGCAGGGAGAATGACCTGGCATTTCCTGTGCTGCCTGCTGAAAAGTCAGTATGTACTTTCCTCCTGTTGTCAGCCTGAACACCTTATGGTTTGTTACTCTGCATCTGGGATCACTGCTTGCTATTACTGCAGGGAAGAATTTGTCTGTAAGAGTGGATTATGCTTTACAGCAGATATGGGAAGGTGTCAACAATAAAATCGCATTCATTTGCTGCCTCCCATTTCACACCTCCGTGCTCTCCAGGCGATATCCAGTTACCCTCTGTGGTTGGGGATGGGACTCTTCTGCTTTGGATGTTCAGTTCCCATTGTGAGCCTTGTGCTGGGCACTCGTTTGATGCTTCCCAAGTGTGTCCAGCTGAGGGTGCTCTTCTGTTATGGATCCTGGATTCTGTCGTTTCTGAATCCAAAGGGAAGTTGGGTACTGAATAAAGTGATATTGAAGTTACAGCGTTCTGAATTTGAAGAGGTTCATTGTCCTGCTGAAGGTCTGGGAATATAAGAACTGTCCCCAGTTGCATTTCTATGATCTTGATCCTCTCATCTCTCTTCTGGGGAAGGTACTAACTCTCCTGAAATTAAGCTGTTCTGCTGTGGTGTAGATTTCCCAAAACAAAAAAAAACGAAACCCACTGAGATGTTTTGCATTGAAAAACAAAGTGCTGTAGTGTGTAATTCATATTTATTCTCTCTGCTGTACAAGACAGTTGTGTAAGTTCAGCTCTTTAGGCAAACAACACGTCAGCATTGTTTCAAGCTCAAAACTGCTTAGTTTTTTAATTTGATTTCATTTTGAACTTTTTGATTCACAAAAATCTATACAAATAGAGGTGTGACAAAATCTGTTTTTCTCCTAGACTCTGAAAGTGTTTAGCACTAGTTTTGTGAGTAGCAAAACAATTCCCAGATAAAGAGAATTTACAGTTTTTAAACTTTCTGTACAGAATGGTAGTTGCAGTATATACCTTGTGCTTGTCTCAGTGAGCCTCAGGTGTGTGATTTTTTTACTCTTTAAAAAAACCAAACAGCCTTTAATATAGAAACACTTGTCTTGATAGAAAGTGTAAGTTTTATGTAATCCTATTCTCATTTTGTTTCCTAATTTTTAGATTACACCAGAGTATCTTCAAAGTGTTTGTGCTTGCTTGTTTAGTAATCATTTGAAACAAACTGTAGCACACAACATCGACTTCACAAGGCCTGGAACTGTAAGTATAAATGCTTGGCATTTTTACAGTAACTATCTTAAAAGCCAATACTACTTAAGCTACATATAGGACAATAAATGTTCTGTAATGGGAAAGACAAAGCATTATGTGTTCAAGCTTGTATAAGAATACGGCAGTACATTGTTGTGTTGGTCTCAGATGCTGGTCAATGACCTGGTTGTGTAGTTAAAGCTGTGTAAGTATGGTTAATTCTGTTATTGTGAGGACAGTAAGATTTGTACCTGTTAAAATGCTAACAAAATGCTTTAAAAAAACCCAAACCAAATACTAAAACTTAATGTTCTGAGTGTGGTTTGATGGCACATCTTAGCCAGTTTAGTTTAGCTAAAAAAGGGAGTGGGTGTTGCTCAGCTCTGGACTCATGCTCTGTTCCTTTCTGTTGTCAGTGATGCTCCTATAACTCTAAAGAGAATTGGCTTAGCCAGCTGGAGAAGCATCACACAGGATCATGAGAACAGATGTGGAAAAGAAGAGGGAGAGCCAGTTTTAAATGAACAGTTAGCTGATACACCTAAGCTAACTTACTGATATATGTGATGGTCTTTTAACATCCTATCAAAGAAACTTTGATCTTATTGATAAGCAGCTCAGGATCCCTAGAGCTGGTTTTGCCTACTTGACCATTCTCTGGTTTCTTTTCAGATGACAGTACATCTCACTTATTTATGTTCTGCTCAATCCCTTCTGCCTGACTAGGATGAGAGTTTTGAGGTTATTTTTCTGCAACAGAACCAGCTTAAGATGGTTTCTAGTGTCTATGAAACTATTCCTGTGAGATTTGAAATGAGTTA
This sequence comes from Aegithalos caudatus, assembly GCA_013389925.1. Taxonomy (NCBI): domain Eukaryota; kingdom Metazoa; phylum Chordata; class Aves; order Passeriformes; family Aegithalidae; genus Aegithalos; species Aegithalos caudatus. The sequence goes on from WEIU01010499.1 coordinate 356,759, forward strand.
ATGATAGTGCAAGAGCTGTTCAGTGGTACAACTTCTTCTAATACCTCGCTTGTTCAAGTTTTTCAAATAGGCATTAATCATAAAACTACATCAAAACATTTTACTAAGAAAATATTGTATACCACTGTTTGACAAAGACAAGCCAAAATCATGAACTGTGCTTATTGTTTTTGCCATGGCAAGCATTCATGTGTACTTAACTTTGTAGCAGGGGAACTTAGTGAAGTGTCAAAGGAAAAGCAGAAGAAAATAAAATTCCTGCTCCTTATTCTAGCCAAGATTTTTAATAACCATGATGGTATGGGTACATTTTGTTCCTCTTGAAAATTTGCTACAGGAAGATAAGGAGATAATACAAATGCTTCCTTTTCTTTTCTATGTGGTAATGTTTTCAGAGATAAGTATTATTCCTCATTGGTCTTCAATCTGTTTTAAATGCCTTCACTTTCCCATTAATGGTCAGAACTCCTTTCTCTGAAAGTCAGAGCTCTCTGCCATGAGTTTAGGAGGTGCACTCTTATGCAGCCTGCAAAAGCTGCTATTTCAGGAAGGAACCAGGATCTGTTTGTCTGCTACCTCAGTACTAGGTGCTGTCTGCTGCCCCCCTCTCTTCAGATGGGAGATGACATAAGCTATGGATATTTACATCATATCCATAGCTTATGTCATCTCCCATCCCATAATGTCCCTCCTCCCACCCATCTTTCTACTAACCAACAACTTTCGGAGATCTTTCCTCTTTCCTTGCCAGTGGCTTTTTGAGACAATGCTTTAGGTACCCCAGTAGTCTTCTGTATTTTTGCCTTCTGATGTTGAGGTTGTGTGTGTTTCTCCTTCCCTGTACTCAGATCATCCATTCTGTACAGCCACGTGCCCTCTTCTCTCTGTTCCTGCTCTCTGCTTGCATCAAGACTTCTCTTTTTCTCCTGTGCTTTCAAGGTGCTCCATTTGCCCAGGGTTTTGCTCATTATTTCTATTCTTATCATATATTGATCCTCCAGTCTCCTGAACCCTTTTAGGAAAGGTGCAGAATGTCATCCTTATGCAAAATTCTGATTTCTGCTTCCCTTAAAGTGTCTCATTTATGCTCCAAAAGTGCCTTTGCCACTGTATTTATGCCACTATGGCCACTTTGACACAGTCTCCAGCTATGCAGATAGGTTAGAGAAGGAGGATATGTTGGTGGTGGATTTTTTTTCTCCACTGGGAGTAAATTTTTGTCTCCCTTAACTAGGTTAACCTGAATAAAGCTGTGTTCTCCTGGCACAGTTGTATCTATTTTTATACTAGGCTTTGCTAGCAGAACTATTTCTGTATGACTGTGGCTCATTTATCCACACTATTTGAGGTAGTTGCTGTGACAGCCAAGCTCTCTAGTGAAGGTCCAGTTCAGTTACAGCCCTGAGACTGTTTAGATTAAGGGTTTCTAGACTGTTTTAGGTCATGCCTTGAGACTGAGGTTCTAGCAGCTACTGTGGTTGAACTCTCATGTTGTTTCTATAAGTAGATTCACACAGGCTCTCTGAGGCATTAGCCAAATTTTGGAAGGCTAATCACAGTCTTTGCATATAGACATTAACTGCATCATAATCGGGTTTCCTCATCTTATCCTTTTGTCCCCTCTTTATTGATCATATTTTCTTGTTTATTTCCCATGTAGAGTTCTGGTTTTATACATGAATAGCAAACACAGAAACACAAATAAATGTTAGAAGAAAAAGTAGATATTGTCTTATGAAAAGAAGAATGGGACTCCTTTCTTATCCCAGAATATTTCTAACCACTCCCTGGCTTCCTTGCCAGATGAGATGAACTAAAATTCTGTTTGCCACTAGGCCGCTCACGCATGCCATTACTTTTTCTTCAAGGATTCAAGTACTTCATTGTTATGCACTCAGATGTTATTGTTCTACCCTTAAGTGGTTTCAGGTTTTTGCATAAGTTTTGGAATAAAGCTGGAGGCACTGTGACCCAGACTAAGTAGTAGCACGAGTTCACAGCATCTGTGCTGGATTTGTGTTGGAAGGTTCCTTCACTTTTTGCCCATAACTACTTAGAGGCTCTAGAGTGTGCTCTATCCAGTTACTCCACTAACCTCCTCCTGCTGTAAGGGGCAGCCAGCTGCATAATTGCAGAGGGAAGAGATTAGGAGAGGGGCAGCTATTTTGTTCATCCTCACCTTACCATCATCTTACCTCATTCTGTGGGCAAGATTAGTGAGAGGTTTTAAAAAAACAGTCATTGTCTAAAGAGCATTAAATATGGTGGTTTGTTGGTTGTTGCGTGTTTTTTTTCCCCCACTTCACCTTGACTGTTCAGGGTGATCCTGTCTTACTGACATCACCAATGTCAGGACAAGACCTTGAAATAAATTGGTTCTGCTGGATCAATATCTCTAGATAAATGAGCAGAAAAAGAAATAATTAGCAAGCAAATTACTTTTTTTGTTGTACTGTCATGCAGCCTTAAATTTCCACCACTGTTATTTAGGGTATGAGTGGATGTGCATTACGTAGTTTGGAAAGAGAAGGTGCTTGAGTTCACAGCCTGTTGTACTCATGCAGCTCAAGGGAAAATCCAGGTTTTGAGTCAGGTTCTGAGAGCAGAAATGCTAAAACTGCATAATTCTCTGAGATCTGTATTTGAGCTTTAGAGTGTATTTTGTTAAATCAGCTATACTGGTAATTTTTAGTTACAGTGGGAAGGAGGATTATGAGTACTGTAACCAAAATGAAGTATTGTCCAAGGAAATTAAGGAGTATACCTTGGATTATATCCTTGGTAGCACTATTTGTATGCAAAGTTGGTTTTGTTCCCAGAACATTGTGCATGACTTTCAATGTTGGGGAAAGTCATATTGTGTAATAGAAAGCTGTGAGGTCTCAGGCTTTGAAATTACAATAAAGATGACCTGTATCAGTTGTTAATATGCAAACATCAGCTTCCTGGCTTGCCCCTCACCATGACTGAAGGCCTGTCCTTTCAAACTGGAAGAAATTTGTATCAGGAGAACAAATCCCAAAGGCAAGTCTTACTGAACTGTCTTTAGGACCCGCAATGACAGCCAAAAGAGTTTTCCCTTGTAATCATACCCCGAAATCTTATTTAGCAAGGGCTTCTAGTGTCAGCATTCTGTTCTCTTGTGAGATGGATTGGATTTCATTCTTTTGCAGAACAACTCCATGTCTCTTGCCAGCTCTGTGACCTCCTGGGTCAGCTTGTGAGCCTCATCTAAAGTCCTTTAGCAGGATGCATCTGGTGCCTGCAGTGGGAGAGAGGCCACACTACTCTGTTACGGTTGGGAGACATTTCCAAGGCCTCTCTAAAGCCCTGTTTTACCATAAAGTTTTTCTCTTAGCTGCAGTTGGATGTATCATCACCTTCCATCATGTCATTTGACATGTGTGGTCCTGAATTGGGAGATAAGAAACCTGAGAGAATTGTCAGGGCAAAAAGTGTGGATTTAAGAATAGAAGGTCAGAGCAGCAGGTCTGACAAGCTGAGGAAACACTTATTTGAAGATTTAATCAATTCCTGACTTTCTAGTGTTCCTTTGGCTAGGGAACTGATGTGGGTAGTGGTGAATTTGTAAAGTATAGCTTCAAGTACAGTAATCTATTACAGGACTATCACAGTCCGTTAATATTTTTAACACTCTTGAGGTAAGTCATGTTTTACTCTTTTTTTGTACTATTTTCCTTTTCTAGTCTTGATTTGTCTGGTGGATAAGAAGCAGGGGTTGTAGTTTTTGATGCCTGCAATTTTCTGTTCAGTACATATAATGAAGCCAAAAGGATTCTGGCTTTTTATGACAGAGTACATTCACATTCCATCAAAAGCAGCACAGGCTCAAATCTGAAACCCACAAATAGGTTTTTTGGATTGAAGTAAGGTGTACACATTCCTGGAGTATTTCAGATTAGGGATAAGGTAATAAGGTCCTCTAAGTTTTGGATTAGAGGCAAAACAGGAACTGCTTCTTCAGATGTGCAGTTTCTGTCAATGGCAGAGATGGGTGTTCACCACTGGAGAATCTTTCTGTGACCTGAAAGCTGTAGTTGTTTGGATGTATTGCACCTATGTCATGGAATAGAATAAATGCCCATTATGTTTTTGCTGCTATTCAGTCTGATTATATTTACCTGAAGCTGCAATTAGGTGAATTAATGTCCCTTGCAAGTTTTGGGTCTCTTTTGATACCACTCTTGAAGCTGTTGAAAATTAATGGGGTAGGTTTTTTAATTTATCACTGGACAGAATTACCAACTCCTCTGTAAAGTTAAACTGTCACTTACAAACTGTGAAAAAGGAAGATTTTTTTTATTTTTTTTTTTAGGACAGCTGTAATGACTACTATGGGCTCCTTTATTTCTTGTAGTGTGTGCTTTTTTTCCTCAAGCATGTTTTTTACTGCAACTGCGCATTTGCCATCAAGCTATAACAGTTAATGGCAAGTATTCAATTTCTTAATTATGAAATTTCTGCACCAGCAGACCACATGAAACCTAGGATCAGGGTATCAGAAGGTTTTTAGTTTGTTTTTTTTTTAATCACTCTAAACCATTCAGAGTTGATTCACGAGGCATTATTATGCAGATGTTTGCTCTTTCATTTAAAACTAAATAGAATAGCCCAGTTTGGAAGGGACTTTGAAAGTTTATCTGGTCCAACCTTTTGTGATTTTCTTTAATGTTAAAACTTCAATGTAATCTTTTATCTTGTCTACATCTATTTTCACTGGCTCAGGTCGTGCATGTGTTGAAATGTCTCTCATCATGATGCAGTTTATCTCCTGGTTTCTTTTGCTCACTTATTGGTCTCTATCAATGTCATCCTTTGTCCTAAATTTAATTTTAAATTGTCTTTGCCAGGAACTGTCTGTATGTGTTATAGCACCATGAATGTTAAAGTAATAATTCACATCAGGGAATTCTAAGTGTCATGGTAATAAAGAAGAGTGTCATATTTTTAAAATTGGTTAAAGAATAAAAAGAACTTTATTTTCTGCTCACAGCAAAGAATGGCAAGTTTCTTATGGCAAGTTTTCTGTGTAAGGCTGTATATGTCTGTTAAAGAGCAGTCTGCTAAATAGGGTGTTTATGTGCTTATTCATCTGTACAAATATGTCCTCCAAAGTAAGTACTGGCAGGTTTGCACAAAAAAGATTGGAAGCAGAATAATTAATGTTGGTCTTATTTCATTGTGTTGAACTGTGTACTTTTATTTTTAATTAAGACTGTTCTTTTTAGATACAAAGCTGTTCTAAGTATTTTAGTCTAATTAAGGAGAACATGGCATATTTTGTACTAAACTACTCAAACCATGAATTAGCACCATTCTTTATTTTAGTAACTACATCCTAGCTTTCCCTTCAGAGATTTTCTTAGTTTATCCCTGGAACCTCTNGGTCAGAAACTCCAGTCAAAGCAAGTGTGGAGAGTAGTGGCAGGTGCTTTCTCAGAAGCTGAACTCTTCTAATCCAGGGTGTCTTGGCTGCCTCAGTGGAGTGAGCAGTACAGGTCATACATTCC
>WEIU01010501.1:4835-16899 GCA_013389925.1 Aegithalos caudatus
GGGCATGCCAGTTCATCCTGTTTTCCACTGGATTCTCCAGAGGAAGACTGGACCCATCTCTCCACTGGACATTCTACAGGACCATCTCTACTCCACATAACTGTGTTTGCTACTCCAGAAGGATTCATCTGGACTGCTTCTAACACCCTGACCAACAGGCTGTCAGGTCACGTCCCTGACTCTGTCAGGGGTTTCTAGGGTTTTTATTTATTTCCATGTTTTTCTGTACTAATACATTTGTATTCATAATATTCCTAGCAAAGGACTCTTATTCCTGTTCCTAGAGCTTTGCCTGAAAGCCCCTAATTGCAAAAATTATAATAATCTGAGGGAGGGGATTTACATTCTCTATTTAAAGGGAACTTTCAGCTTTTTACAGGCAGATACCTGTCCTTTCAAAACCAAGACACTTCCAAAGAATGCTTTATTTTTCCTAACCTGTAGAGTATACTTACAGCAGTCTTTACCCTGAAAAGAATTGAAAAAAAAAAAAAAAAATAGAGCTAGAAAGAAAGCTAACAAGTATAATATAAAAACTCTTTGGAGGTGAAGCCAGAGCAGCTCCAGAGACCAGCTTTCACTTCCAAATCATCTACAGTTATAAAGAGCATCAACAAAATTAATTTATCCTTCTATCGAACACAAAGGATTTATTGATGAAAAAGTAATTCTTGTTGTAAAGATAAGGAAATCTGTCATCCACATCACAGTGTTGTTACCAGGCCAGTGACTAAACTTGAGAGATGTACTGCTGTCAAATCACTTAAAGATGGAGGGAGGTTAGTGCAAACATTGGAGGTGTTAATTTTTTTTTACTCCTTAAGCAAACTTAATATGAGATTCCTGCTGGGATCAGAATGACAATGCTTATTGAAAATATGCAAAAGAAAAGGCCTAATCACCTCTAAACCAGTTGGAGCTTGGAGTCTCCTTAAACATGAGCTCTGGTAACAATCAGTAGCAAATTTACAAAATATTTAAAGGGATATACTCTGTCCTAAGTTGTTTTTTGATTTTTTTTTTACTCTATTCAGGATCAACTGGGTTATCTTTATAATGGTGTGTTCAGCCAAATCCAGTAATGTGCCTCCAGCTCTGCTGTCCAGAAAGGCTCAGTAGCCCTTCACCACAGGAGGGACAGACCGTAGCCACTCATGATGTTGGCTAGAATGCAGAGAAGGCTAGCATTGCTTTGAGAAATCACAGAAATGTCACAGGAGGATTCATTAAACAGAATGTGTATTTTTAATGTAAATGTCTACACCTGACCACTAATTCTGTAAGGAACTGGGGAGGAAGAAATGATTTTTTTAATAGTTCACCTAATCATCTCAGTTTTTTCACAGGGTGAGATGAGTAGTAATTCTTTCTCTGTACTACCTATAAGGTGTGGTGTACCTGTCTCATTCAGATCTAACTATCTATGCTATGGAAGTTGAAAACTATGCAAGATGAAATCTACCCCACTTGTTTTGAGAAAACCTTGCCAACAGACTGCAGACTTTAATTTTCTATATTTGAGAGTGCCAGGCACCAACTTTGAAACACTTTCTATTCTCTTTTCAAAACAAGGTTTAAGATTGCCCTATATACCCTGAGAAGTGGAAGAGTAATTTGATGTACAAAATCACGGAATGAACCATAGCGGAAAAGACCTTTGAGATCAACAAGTCCAACTTATAACCTAAACCACTATGTCACATAGACCACGGCACTAAATGCCATATCCTGTCTTTTTTAAAACATTTCCAGGGACTCCACCACCTCCCTATGCAGGCCTTTCCAATGCCCAATCCCCCTTTCTGTTAAGAAATTCTTCCTAATATCCAGCCTAAACTTTCTCTGGCACATCTTGAAAGTGTGTCCTCTTATCCTGTCTCTGGCTACATGGGAGAAGAGCCTGCCATTGGCCTTCTTGGCCACCTGGGCACACTTCTGGCTTATGTTCATTTGCTGTCAGTTGGTTCCCACAGGTCCCTTTCTGCCTGGACACTGTTCAGCCTCTCTGTCCCAATCTGTAGAGCTGCAGGGGGTTGTTGTGGCCAAAGTGAAGGACCTGGAACTTGAGCTTGTTAAACCTCATATTGTTGCATCTGGCCCATCAATTCAGCTTGTTCAGGTCTCTCTGCAGAGCCCTCCTACCCTCCAGCAGACAAACACTCATTCGTTCCCAGATTGGCGTCATCTGCAAATTTGCTGATTGTGGACTCTATCCCCTAATACAGACCATCAGTAAAGATATTAAAAAGACTGGGCCCAACACTGATCCCTGGGAAACATCATTTACTGACTCCCCACCAACTGGATGTGGCACTGCTCCCTGGGCCCAGCCATGTAGCCAGCTTTTCCAGGAGTATGCTGTGGGAGAAAGTGTCAAAGGCCAAATAGACAGCATCCAGAGCTTTTCCCGCATCCACCAGGCAAATCACCTGGTCATAAAAGGAGACCAGGTTCGTCAGATGGGGCAGGCCCCTCCTAAATCCATGTTGGCTGGGTCTGATCCTGTAGCTGCTGTGTGATGGCACTGAAGATGATCTGTTCCGTAATCTTGCTGGGCACAGAGGTCAGGCTGACAGGCCTGGAGTTTCCTAGATCCTCCTCCTGCCCTTCTTATAGATGAGCATTACATTGTCCAGCTTCCAGTCATCTGGGACCTATGCAGTTAGCCAGTACTGATCATCTGCCAGTGCCCTCATCACCCTAGGATGGTCCCATAGATTTATGATCATCTAAGTGGCTCAGCAAGTTTCTAACTTCTTCCACTTACAGGGATTACAGGGATTACAAGGGGGCTATTCTGCTCCCTGTTCCCATCTACCAGCCCAGGAGGACAATTGTGCTTAGGACAACCTGTCTTATTGTTGAAGACAGAGGCAAAAGTATGTTAAGTACCTTTGCCTTTTCCTCATCTTTGCTGACTATATTCCCCACCAGGTCCAATAAAGAGTGTAGGTTTTCCGTGCCCCTTCTTTTGCTATTAATGCATTTATAAAAATCTTTTTTTATTATCCTTCACAGAAATGCCTAGATTAAGTTCTAACTGAGCTCTTGCCTCTCTAATTTTCCTTCTGTATGATCTAAACAAAATCCTTAAACATTTCCTGGGTTGCCTTTCCCTCTTTCCAAAGGTGATACACCCTTTAATTTCCCCTGAGTTCTCAAAACTCCCTGCCTGTCCAGGCCTGTCATTTTTCCCAACGGCTCATTTTGCAGTACATAGGGACAGTCTGCTCCCACGCCTTCAAGAATATTTTCTTATAGTATGTCCATCCTTCCCAGAACCCTTTGTTTCTAAGGGCTGCTTCCACAGGTACTCTCCAAGTCAGCATCTGGAAGAGGCCAAGTCCTCCCTCCAGAGGTCCACTGTGGAAATTTTGTTGATGCCCCTCCTTGTTTCATTGAATATTGACAACTCCCAAGTACCACATCTCCCACCAGTCCTTCTTTATTTGTAAAAAGCAGGTCTAGCAGAGCCCCAGCCCTGGTCATCTCACCCACCAACTCTGACAAGAAGCTATCCTCCACACACCAAGGAACTTCTTAGACTGCCTCTTCTCCAATGTATTGAGCTCCCAGCAGATACCTGGAAGGTTAAAATCTCCTACAAGACCAAAGCCTGATGATCTTGAAATGTCCTCCAGCTTCTTAAGGAATAGTTTGTCCATCTCGTCATTCTGGTTGGGTGTCTATAACAGACTTCCACCAGGATGCTGGCCTTCCTGGCCTTCCCTCTGTGTAATAGGCATTACACCTTATCATCATTGACTTCAAGTTCTGTAGTGTCAAGAGCCCTCCTAACACACAGAGACCTCCTTCCCCCTCTTTCCCCTCACCTGTCACTTCTGATAAGCTTGTAGCCATCCATTGCACCACACCAGTCGTATGAGTCCTCCCACCCCATTTCCATGTTGGTGACAGTGACAGCTTTCCTTCTGTACAATGGCTTCCAGCTCCTCCTGTTTTGTTATCCACATACATGCACTTCAGCTGGTTTCAATCCTAACTCTGGCCTATCATCCTTAGGCTCCTCTCTGGAAAGCCCGGTTTCATTTCCTTCTCCCTTCAAACCTAGTTTAAAGCCCTATAAATCAGCCCTGCCAACGCATGGGCTAGACTCCTTTTGCCCTTACTAGATAGATTTTGCCCATCTGACATTAGCAGGTCTGCTGCAATAAAAATTGCCCCACAAACAACAACAACAAAAAAACAATAATTCACTGATAGCATCAGTCCTTAGGCCTCTTATTTATGTTGTTTTCCTGTTCCTTTCTGAGTTCAGGCCTGCTACTGAAGGAATTGAGCAGAGCACCACTTGCACTCCTGTCTAATCAACCAGTTAACCCAGAATACAATCCAGTCTTTCCAGACAGATGGAAATTTACCTCAGTGAGACACTGTGTTACCTCTTAGAAGAACTTTGCAAATATATGTTAAATTTTACTGTGACCCTTCTGTATTTATTTAAAGACATGTCACTTCTATATGTTTTTTCTCTTTTTTTCTCTCTCCTATTTTTATCTTTAAACCCAAAGAAAGCTATTCTCTGCATTTAGCCAAAAGAATTCCTGTATTTTTCAGAACAAAAATAGTTTCAATATGACTTTCATGTCAAAACTGTTCTTAAGAAATTTAAAAATATAAGATATTATTTCAAAATGAGATCAGACACTTTATACTAACTTCAGTGGTTAGGGATACTTCTGCCAGTTTCCCTCCTCACAATAAAGCATAGAGTTTGTTTTACAAAAAATACTTTGAAAAACCTGCTATGGCTAGTTTGCTTTTCCCTTCCTGCTTTCCACCCCTATTACACACAGAAAACCATCCTCCATTAACTGGCTTATTCTCATAGGCAGTCTCTTAACAGCAAACTGATTCCTCTTCTTCTACAGCCTCTCTGAGCAGATCTTGTCTCTTAATTAGTTCAGACTAAGGACTGTTACACCTTACACTTCAGCCCAAAGACTTACTGACAGCCAAACAGAGAATTGTTTATTTCCTTTGCATACAAACAAAGCAAATAAATAAGAAGTCAAAGTAATAAACCTGATAGTCTGCACCCACTTATCAATATCTAGCTGCAAACTAAAGAGCAAATCAAAACAAGCTGGCATCTAGTATTTTGGATGCTGTAGAGTTTGCTTCCAGGCACAGGGGGTCCACAAAAATCAAACCTTAAGAACGCAAAATCTGTGCATTAGTGTTGTCTATTTTGTAATGTTTACAAGCACTTGATTAATGTCACAGGATGCTGGAAGTATCATGCATATAGCATTGGTAATATTACCTACTTCCTATTTTATATTGTTTCCAGTGGAGAGGCATGGCTGTATTTGCTCTCATATTGTTAGGTTAAAATGTCATGCTGTTTTTCATGGCAACCCACTAAAAGCACTACCAGAGCAGAGTGAGTCAAATTTTGCTCAGTGTGTAGCACTGAGTGAAGAACAACTGAAAAACTAGATGAAGCTGCCAGACTTATGTTTAATGTAATTGTTGGAAAAGCAGTATGAAACTATTTCCCTCTGCAGAAAAGTATAAAACTAGCTTCCAAACCCTCATCTAATTTCTGATAGAAGGCGGTGTTTTCCTTTCTTAAAGAACTGGTAAATTTTCTTTTTTGTGTCCTTGCTGTGTGTTTTTCTACTGTAAAAAAAGATTTAATTATCCAACATGTTGCATGTCTCTGTAGTGTCTCCAGGAAGACACAAAAATCATATTTTTTTTTTCCTTCTAGAACAGCTTGGTTTGGGAAAATGAAGACTTACAATTAAAGCCTGAAGCAGGAGATGTGTTTGAGATGTTTCCTGCAGGGAGGATTTAACATGGAGCACTAATATGAGCAGTGGCACGCCCAAAAGGTTTCTCTCTGACTACCCTACCAAATCCCAGTTCTCTGGTTGTAAACGTTGCTCTCCTCTTATTTTCGTGGTTTTTAACTTTCCAGTTTTACCCTTAAATTTTTGATTGGGTCAAAACTCAAGAGACAACATTTGACCTACCCTCTAGCTTTCTTATAAACACATATTGTAAATCAAAAATTCACGTGCTTCTTTTCTGCGATTTTTCAAATGGCTGGTATTCCACATTTCCCCGTGTTTTTAATAAATGGACATGTCACCGGGAATGCACCAGCCTATTTATGCAGTTGACTGGTGTCACAAATGTTAGTGATCCACTTGCTTATTTTCATGACTTCCACATGCTGTACCTAGAGCCCTGCTGATACCCTATTTAACTTGACATGTTTTTGTTTGTGCTAAGCAGGTTGGATGTTATTGCATCCATTTAGGAACAGATGTTACTTAGTATACCCTGCACTCCCCCACATGGTCTTTTTTCACAACTCTCTGAAAACAGACCGCAGGGATTGCACTCTCACTTCTGTGTCACCCTTCCCACAGCAACTCCTGGAAAGAGAGAGTAGGAAAGATGAGCTTTTAGTGCTGTTATGAAACCATATGCACCCTGCTGCCACCATATCAGAGAGTGTGTTTTTTCCCAGTGTTTAATACAGCTCTTTTGACACTACAGAAAATGAATTGTGAAGGATACTGCAGTTAGAAAAGTGTTGATCTTTGCCTGGGGAAAAGAAAATCAGAAAAGGCTATAAAATTCACTGTTCAATATTAATTTAATCACAATACATATTTCAGCAACATACAGTGTTTTGCTTTTAATGCACAGCTACAGTTCCATGCCTGTCTTTTTCTCTAGTCTAGCCTGCAGCTCTTGCTGACTGTGAAAGTTAAGATTTATAGCGATAATATTTGCTATCTGACAATGAGTTTCAAATCTAACAGCTTTGCAGTGTTTTCTCTATGTTCTTGCATATGTTTTTGCATTTGCAACAACCATTAAAGTTTGATAGGAGAATTGTGCACATCATGAACACGACAATGAGAATATAATTACCCCTCTGTTTTCAGATCACTAAAATCAATCTTTTTGTTCTATTATGAAGTATCAGGCTGGCTGCAGTTGAAACTATTTTCACAAAAATCCTCATAAAATCTAGCAGATATAATGACTACTATGCTACAAATCAGAATGTTTCTTCCTATGTCTGAAATTTGAAAGCCATTTATCCTATTCTCATAATATATGACCCAAAAATTCACAAAGTACCTAAATGTGATCTTATTTGTGTGAAGCAGTTTCAAAGGAAATGCAAAAATAGAACTAGGAAAATTGCTACACAGCTTTAGACCACCTGCTAGGCTGTAGTGTTTTTTATAAGGGACCAGGGTTTGTCTTTTCTTTAAATAACTCTTTAATTATGCATATAACTTGTAGGGAATTCTGTCTTCAGGAGAAAAAGGTGTGTTGATGACAGGCATGTTTAACTTTGGAAGATAAAGCCTATCTGAAAGCATAGCTCAGGTAGGTGGGACCTTGAGCACAGCTGCCCAGCCCTCACTAGTTAGGTGATACTGCTGTCTGCTCACAGAAACAGATGGACAAATAAAGGTCATAGGGATGCCCATCCAAGAGCACTGCTGAATGAGACATGGGCTGCCCTGATCTGTCCTGCCCTAGTGGTTTAGGTATGTACAGGAAAGGAATAAGGAAAGAGACAAGCTGTCAGCAGCTTGGTATCTGTAGAACTGGTATCTCTAGACTGGAGGGTGATGGTAACACATGCAGTGAATTGTCATTGGTGCTGGAGTGGGGAAAATTGTAGACCTCAGCTTGTGGCTACATAAGTACCAAAGCATTTTGCATTATTCTGCCAATATGTTTCTAAACATCAATAAAGAATGAAAACAGCTACCTCTCTGGCGCCACTTGGAACCTGTGTGTCTGGAACACTGAACCAGTCTGGGCTTAAGCGCAGTCAGAGGCTGGGGCTGCCAGACAGGATTTGGTTGGTGTGATTCCTCTTTCCTCAGGTCCGTTATGATGTCTGAGATGCACCAAAGCCAAAGAGAAACCAGGGACTTGTGTTAGCATGACTGTGTAGTGTGCTAGTGCCAAGGAACAGACATCTCAGAACTGGGATATGAATACAGAAGTCATTATCCCATATTCTGTGTAAACAGATTATATGTTGTGCCACTGAGTGGTATGCTTCTGTTCTTGCGGTTACGGCACCGTAATCTCCCCCAGGACAAGCATTCAATAAATATCCATCTCATTCCCAGGCAGCAGCTCTTTATCTTTGCTGTTGATTTCAAACTGCTACACATCAAATTTCCTGAAACCTAGGGGTTCTCATGCTCTGAATAATATTTATCTCTGTTTTATTTCAAAACAAAATACATCATTAAAATCTTGCCATTATGGCACACTTTTATGTCTAAATGAGATAAGTGATTCCTTCCCTCCCACCTTCTTCAAAACCATCTGCAAATTCTTTACTTTTGGCTAGCTGAAAGCACAGAGAAAAGTGCATAAAATGTTTCATTTGTTTCTCCACAAGTGTTCAACTTCAAAGAGAATTCTTAATCACCGTTGCTCTTCATGCAAAATACAGTTTCAGAGAAAATTTTGAACTTGAAAAAGCTTTTTAAAGAAGTTGTTATAAATTAATTTCATAAACAGTAGATATTCATAAGGTCTTGACAAATACATAAATTTTTAAAAAACATTATAAAAATCTCATGAAAGCCATGAAAAAACATGATTAATTCAAGAATCTTCAGTTCAGACACTCTGCAATGATGTTACTAGCTGTAAATAGCAATTGTATCTATTACTATATTGTCTAGATATCTTTATCTGGATCAGTTTCCTAAATACCTGCAATGGAAAAAAGGACAATGGATCATGTTCTCATCTGGCCCTTTCAACATTTACTGACTTTAAATGACCATCTTCAAATGAACCAGTGAAAGATCTTGTCTACTAAATGAAGAGTCATGATAAAGAATTTATATTTAACCTATAGGGAATATTCTATTCAGACTTATCTGAAAAATCCTATTTTAGTAACATTCATCATCAGTGTACCCCCTTTGGAGTAAATTACTGTAACCAATTCACTTTTACTTTGTCAATGGAGATGTTTATCACCCAGCTTCAAATATTTATCCTTGTTGATCCAAATTTTTATCCTTGTTGATCCAAATTTTTAATCCAGTTGACCATCTGCTGTTTTTTTATTAATTTATTCATTTTCTTTTTTAATTATCAGATCTTCAGTTGGATCTTTAAACTATAAGGGAAATTTGAAGCATAAGGGAAGTACATTAAATTATTTGTCCAACCATAAGCTTCACAAAGCTACATGACGGGTCAGGAACCGCTTGACAGGGTGAATACCTTCACACCTCAGTTTGACTGACACTCTCAGGTCTGGCCTTTCTTGCTTGTGGCCCCTGGAGCATATGCTCTTTGTGCAGATGGAAGTTGTATGCACGTGACTCGCTGGCAGGACACCACTTTCACTTCAACATCACCAGCTATGTCAGCTTGAATTCAGCTCCTCACTGTGGTGACTGGCATGTGGCTGATGCCAAAAGCAAAGGGAGATAGGCTGAAGAACCACTTTTTACATGTTTCTACAATGTTACAGCAAGGCCTTTTGCAGTAGGACAAAGATTATTGGTTAAATTAAAAGACAGTTGACTTACACTAGATTTAAAGATTTAATAAACCTCTTTAAATGAGGACAGTAAAACACTTGACCAGGTTGACCAGAGGGCCTATAGATGTGCCATCTCTGAAAATATTTAAGGTCAAGTTGGATAGGGTTCTGAGCACACTGATCTAATTGAAGATGTCCCTGCTTACTGCAGAGGGGTTGGACTAGATGACCTTTGAAGGTCCCTTCCAACACAAAGAGCTCTATGACTGACGATCCCACTGGCCCTTTCTGCCTCCCCACCACTGCCTCTAGCTCCTGGATCCTGGCTCCCCTGTCCCTGCAGGGCAGCACCGCAGCTGCTCCCTGGCAGTAACTCCTGTCAGTGGATACAAAATGGAAATTTCTCACAGTGTACTTACTACCTGTGTGACTTAATATTGATTTTACCAGGAAGAACACTGTCAAAAAGTAGACTGATGATTGATACACTTAACTGCTGTAAGATCATTTAAAAACACTTTCCAGCAAAGATCATTTACAGAATTCATTTTTGGACTCAGGGCTGCAATTATTCTAAGGACCAGCATAGAGAGATGACAAAAATTTGTGATCTCTGCTGTAAATCTTATATGATCATACCTCTTCTTTGAGAAAAATTGCATAAATTCAAAAAAGTATTGATTAAAGAATGGTTGCTTAATTTTGACTAAAATCGTGTTTGGCATAATGACTTTATAAAACAAGCTATTTTGCTTTGATTTTTTTTTCAGCTAAAATTTTTCAGTCTCTCATAGTATAAATATGAACTTGTAATAGGGAAGTTGGGATATATAACATTTACTTTAAACTTCTGTTTAAAATTCAAAGTCTCTAATTATAGATTTTTAATTCGTCCTCTATTTTGCAAACAATACTGTAATTATGGAAGAGTTCTTAATACCAAATGAATTAATAATGTGTTTCTTTTTTTACAATATTTTAAAAACCTATCATCATCAGTTAAAAAAAATTATGATGTGTGTGCAATACACAGTGGTTTTATATAGTATACATGTTTCTGCAAGCACATAAAGGGTCCTTTAATGGGTGACCAGTGTGCACAGCCATCACATAATTCAAAAGAGTGAATAATTTATTCAAGGTTTATTTCTTGTTTTTTAAACAAAAAATCGAATGAAAAGAGATACTTGCAAGCAAATCTAGCAAGCTTAAAATTGATGTTTAATATCTCTGCTTTTGTAATACAAGACTAACAACAAGTTGAACTTTTGGGAGTGAGGAGTGGGCTTTTGTTGTAGGTTATTTTGGGTTTTTTAAATGATGAAAATTGACCACCATAAAAATACTGTTAGCACAATGCCACCAGTATGGGTAATGTTAACTTTTTATTTCTATTATAAAGCATGTGGTATTTAACTTGTAAATATTAGTTCTGAAGAAAAAGAGATGCTTAAGTTCTCTGGGCCCTCTGCCAGTATTTCCCCCAATGCAAGCTGAATCATTCCAGAAAATTACACTATTGTGAATATAACCTGCAAGCTTGAACATTGCTTTGTATGAAGCACCTGCTGACAGAACTGTGCCCTGAAGGCTGGGGTACCTCATTAGAATCCTCACCAGAAATGTACATGTAGGAGTCTTCGTATAAGAGCAAATATTTAAAGACACAAAAGCACACAAAGTCAGTTTTCAGAGTGCAGCTGAATAAATATTAGAGAAAAGAAGAAGAAATAATAAAAAATATTAGACACAAAAAATCTATATTAGAAGAATATTATTAAGGCAAAAAAGTCAGAAACAAAATAAGTTAGAAAATACCAGCATAACTACCACTTGTGCAAATCCACTAATTCATTCTTTGCACATATTCCATAGGATAAGGAATTGCAACTTTTTAAACTAGTTATTTCTAAAAAAAAAAAATCTGAGTGAATAAAACTATGCACTGATATAAAACTCAATGAAAGGTTTTGAAAGAAACAAGGGGAAAAAAAGCAAATATTGAACTTGATGATTTGGAGATTTTCTCACTGAAATATTTTGGGAGCTAAATATAAAAGGATTCATTCCCAGAATTAAGAAATAGGGATGATATGCTAGGGATTTATGTTCCTCTTTGCACCTGGTGCTGAAAATATGCATCTATAAGATAGGTGAAAAATTTACATAAGGCAGTGTAAAGACAGCATTTCATTCCTTTTTTTTTTTTTTTTTTAATTAATTTTTAAAGAAGGTTAGGCCATTAGCTGGTAACCTTAGATAGGATTAATCTCCTAAAGAGACTAATCTTGCCTAGACCACAACAAAGGCAAGATGACAGTATGACATTTATAAAGGGAGAGGGTGTGATCAAACACTCTTATGGAAGAGTGACACTAAGAAAATACAGGCGAGATTATTTGCAAAGATGCATTCATGGATGCTACCACAAAACAGTCTAAAAATCTAAAGAAATCACAGTTTCCCACTGGGAAGGGGTCCTCAGTTTCTTAGTGAGCAGGACAAAAGGGGATAAAAGGGATCTTGGTAGTGTGT
>WEIU01010501.1:17101-32129 GCA_013389925.1 Aegithalos caudatus
TTTATATATAATTATATAATATTTATATATTGTTTATATTATTATTAACAATATTTATATATTAATTTCTTTTAGATATCTATATGTATGCATGTATGTATATATCAATGTATGTATAAATGGCTTGGATTATGCAGTTCCAGTATCTAAGGACAACCCAAAATCCATTGAATCTTGTAAGAATGGATGACCTACTAAAGTTTTGTATACCAAAATTAATTTTAGCTAATCATGAAGAAAAATTGTCCAGACCTCTTTGCTTCCAAAATTGAACTTGCAGATTTTCACAATGCATACTAATCATTAAATTACCTTTAACAGAGACACCTCCTGTCTCCTGTCATTTATCAATAGCCCACTTGTAATGCAAATTTCTAACTAACAATACCCCGTATTCCTCTGCTAGGTTGATCTGTGACTTATTCAAACCA
Source organism: Aegithalos caudatus (assembly GCA_013389925.1). Taxonomy (NCBI): domain Eukaryota; kingdom Metazoa; phylum Chordata; class Aves; order Passeriformes; family Aegithalidae; genus Aegithalos; species Aegithalos caudatus. The sequence continues at coordinate 17,533 of WEIU01010501.1, forward strand.
CATGTTCTTTCTAAAAGAAAAGCTGCTGAACAGTAACCTAAATCAGCTAACTAGTCAGATTTTATAACGTTAGGGTTTTATTTATAGGTCAACCATAGATTTCTTGAAGTCCTACAGGAAAAAATACCCCACCCCCCGCATGATGATTCTTGAATTCTGAAACAGTATCTTGCAATCTGAACAGTATGCTTGCCACCTAGAAATGTCTTTCTTTATCATTTATGTCCTAGCCCAACCAGAGATAAGAAATATGAGTCTATTTCTTTATAAAAGAGTGATGTCTAATGGTATTGTATAACTTTCCAGTGTCTCTTCTTTTCTTGTCCTTCCCCACCTTCTGTTTTATGTATCAGCTCTGCTTGTACACTTACAGTGTAAGATTTTCAGAACAGAAGTGATTTCACTGAATGGTTGTATTATTATCTAACACAGAGAGATTTGGCTTTCAAATATCACCTGGATGCAAAAAGTCATTTGTTACTAACGCAGAAAAAACGCCATTACTTGTTGTTCAGCTGCTGTGGCAGAAGGAAAACTTTCTTACTTATTTCAATCTTCTTTAAGCTCATGGAAGTTTAGATTGAAATAGGGTGATATGATGTGCATCTGAACTCTCTGGCATATTATTCTCTAATCCAAAGTATCTGAATTTCATGTAGTGTGGCTTGCTAGCAGCTGTGGTCAGATTCAACCACATGTGAAAGATTTCTAAAATAGCATCTAAGTATTCATTGCATTTCCTATTTAGTGACATGGCTAGCTGGTAGCAATTCCTCTCCTAGGATATGATTTACATTCCTCCAAGAGCTAAGACTGTATTTGTTCTTCCTTACTAAAAATGATTTATCCAGAGTTTGGCAATTTGCATTTTCCAGCAGTTTAATGCCAAATGTCATTGTTGATCATAAGATATATTAAATGTACTAATTGTAAAAGCCTGCTTGTAAAAGTAGATATGCACATTTTCCTGACAAATTTTAGCTTATGATTCCTCCACATATATTGTGACTGTAATGTTTCAACGTATGGATGTTGCAAACTGCTGTACATAGCTCACTCAGCTCCTTAGTATAGCCAAAAGGATCCCGTGCCTTTCCATGCACACTGTGCTCACCCTCAAAGCTGCATCCTGTCAGCACAGGCAGATTTAGTGCTGCCTGAGGAACTGCTATATTGCCCTCACGTGAAAGATGCCTTCCCACTCTATGGCATGAATACAAAAGTTCCAGTTAGACAGGCATTAGAAAATATAATTTTATGTTTCTTATGCTTAGTCAGGTATGTCAGCATGTTGCCCTAAGACAAGGGCTAATTCCCAGCCTGTGACAAAATTTCAGGAACTTCCCAGCATTTTCTTTCAGGCAGGTTTAGGGGGTGCCCTGCTCAGTACTGCATTTCTAATCTCTTTTAATGTTGCTTTCTCCCATGCATCTAAATTTAGATTTTGGATGTAATTTTGGGAGTAAGGCACCTCTGAGACAAGAATTGCTTTCAAAGAGAGAGCTGTAGTTCCCCTTACTGCATTAAACTGGTTGGTTTAAGCTGAAAATATTGTTAACCCAAACCTCTGCAACCCTCTTTCAAGTCTAATCATCCTGGAAATATTGCTGCAGTGTGTTGCTGAACACACCTCTTCCAAAGCCTTTATCAACTAAATATGTCAACTATTCTCTGAGATGATCAGATGTTTGAGTTGTTTAAATGTTGTTATAATTAATCCAGATTTCCAAGAAACTATGATTTTCTACTCATTGTTTCTGCTTTATGTATTTTTTCTCTTATTAACTGCTGAAACCAAAAGTAGGAGATAAAGCAGATAATTTGAGATGCAATTTTAGATTACACTATCTGATTTAGAGTGTTCTAAAATACACTACAATACTTTTAATACTACTGTTTTTATCAGTAGATGGACTTTGATTTCAATGTAATGGAAAAGTGGTTTCATTTAACAATTGAAAGGGTTTAGTCCAAGATCTACATTTTCTGTGTAATTTTAAATTGCCGGATTCTTTTCTTAAGAGAGCATCTAAAAAGGTAAAACAGCAATTGTTAAAGAAAAATAGCAATTTTATGGAAATATATCCTATTAAATAATTCATTTGCATGTGAATACAGAACTACATTTAACAACAGAAACAATTTACAAGTGGCCATTCAGGCATTTAAAAAAATACATTAGTGTGGTTTCCCCAGATGACACTGTACATATCAAAATGAATGATCTGAAGGCATTCAGAAATTCTATTAGCAATACTTTCAATAGCTGGAACATATGACTGTACGTGTAGCCTATATATCTCCAATGAAAGCTATGAGTTATCTTGTACTCAGGGCTGTTAGTTCAGTAACCAAGCAAACTAAAGAAAATTACATTAAAATGAGTTAATGATACTTAAATCTTTTCTTGTTTCCCATTGCCTCTTCATTCAATGGCTTCTATCTCAACAACTTTCTTCTGAATATTGCTCCAAAATTACTCTAATATTGGGGGTGTCTAGGTAGCATCCATTTTCATGGCTGAATTCTTTATTCCATTCATTTCAAAAATCTAAATTTTCATTTATGGCCCAAGATCATTTAAATTTATTTCTCTGCTGATCCAAGCTTCAGCATAAGAAGAGCAGAAGAAGCAGTTCCTGAGAATTCTACATCTCTAATAAATGCAATTTGGGGGGTTAATCCAAGCTATTTAGTTTCCTCGACCTGGCGCCCCAGCACATGTGATTTCAATCTGCTGGAAGAAGCAGTCTTTGCCTTGGAACATTATTTTCCCATTAGAGGTTAGACCACACTTGGTGAACACCTGAAGCAAAGTTTCTATTGTCATTATCCCTGGAAGGCGTCTCGTTTTTTGTACCTAAACCTTTTTTGTACCTAAACCTTTTTTAAACAGACCACTGTTAGCAGCAATCAAGATATTTGTCTCAGTATTGCATTGCAGCCCCAAACCAAAATACTAATGCAGACAGAGCCATAATATTCTGATTTTTATTATTTTGATTTGGCAGTTCTGCTGTGCTGTCTTCTCTCTAAGTTAGCTGGGTACCGTTCTGTGACCCAGGCATCCCTCCTTTATCCATACCTCTGAGGCAATGAACCTTGTATTGTTTCTAGCAAAATGAAAGAAGTTCAAAAAAAGGTCAACCCAAAACAGCTGGTGGTTAAAGAAACTTCAGTTAAGTGTGAAACACACCTCCTTAAGCAAAAGAAGACTTTGAACCCAGGCCTCCCACCTTCAAAAGTGGGTAAACTTATCCCACTCAAATATCATCTTCACTGGTAGTTTTTTTTGTTTGTTTGTTTTGTTTTGTTTTGTTTGTTTGTTTGTTTTTGTTATTGTTGTCTTTGTTTGTTTGTTTGTTTGTTTGTTTGTTTGTTTGTTTGTTTTTTTAATAAGTACGTGCCCTAGCCCTCCTTGTATTACAGAGAACTCTAGTGACCAGGCTAAGGACTGCAGAATAATGTAAACCTGTCCATTCAATCCCAGCTGGGTGCTGAAGTCAACAGAGGAGCAGAATCCCAGTTACCTCCTGTGCAGTCCCCACAGCCCCCCCGGGTGCTCTGAGCCCAGGGCTCTGCAGTGCCGCATCCCAGTCGGCACTGCCCGCCTCTCTCCGTGCTCTGCAGGGTGAGCCACCTCACTCACTGCCAAGCTGGTCTCTCTTAAAGACAAACGAGCGTATCCAGCACTTTTCAAGTCATAAAACATCACAGTTTATGGCCAGGGGAGCTTACATTTTAAGAAAAACATAATTCATTAAGACAGGAAGCACTTGAAATCTACAGGAGGTGAACACTAGAAGTTTATTTAATCTTATTGACTTCCTTATGTTTCAGGAGTGCAAAGACAGCAAATCGCTGGAGTAACATAGCATCTCTGCAGGTCACACTAGCTCATCAAAAAGACTGAATAAACGCACAGGAAGGTTGATTCAAGTAATATTTCAGACCTCACAGTCCTGCTAGCATGTAATACCAGGAATCCAACTCCTAAAGCCTTAATTCACTTTTTTCTCATCTAAGAAATCCAAATGGAAGTAAAATGGATATATTCTAGAGTGAAGGGAAAAAAAAAAAAANGAGGCTGGGCAGGAAAGGAAGAACAGATATTAGAAAAAAGAATAGCAGAAAAAAAGAATACCATGTTCATTTGAAGTCACAATTTCTAAGATGTGGTATATCTCCCAATACAGCAGATATTTCAGTTTATAAATACATTAGTAAGGCAGACAAGGTAATAAACAGTCATTATATATTCAGTCTTAAATACAGAACCCAAATGCCACACTTTGGGAGATACAAAGAAAAATATATTTGGAGACAGCAGAAACAAAACTGTTTGCTCTTAAAGATTCTAGAACTCCACAATATTTGTGCTTTAACAACAGTTGTCATAGGTTGGCTTTAGTTGTCACCTTCTGCATAAATCAAGGGGAAACTAGGTCAAGATGTACTAACAAGCATGTAATTGCCATTGTTATCTATGAGATAAAGCCACCTCCGTTTGTGACTTAGCTTTACAAACACTCCCAGGTTGGATCAGACTATTAGCCTGTTCTACTTGGCATCCTGTCTCACTGTGGTTAGCACCAGATGATTTAAAAAGGACCAAGAAGTTTCAGCATAGACAAATAAGGGATAAATTGCTGATAAAATACCTTTCTTCATACCTCATCTGACTCAATGACTTGTGTCTTGGAGAATAAGCTTTAAATAACATGTATATTAGGTAGGATAAAAAAATTTTTGCAACTGTGCATTTGAAATTGTTTGCACAAGGAAACATCAATATTCTGAAATGTGAATTGGATTTGAAGCTGCAGCTAAGCCCTGAATATTGTTTTGTTTGCAAGTTTCAGTTTAGAAACTTTACATTCAGGCTATAATTGTTTTTAATGTGTGTTTCCTAAAAAACTGTCATTTTCATGAAAGTGCTGAGAAATGACACTTGTTCATTTTTGCTCCTTAGATTCTCAAACTGATTCCTGAAACACAATTTTTATGTTACTACAAAGAAATACATTGGAGATCAAAGATGGGTATGAATATTTTAGTTCCAGGTAAAGGAACTACCACAAAATGGCAGCAGATTGTCTTCTGTGTTAGAGATATACTTTCAAGTCACCATCAGCTTAAAGACAAACAGAATTAGGTAACACATTTAGAAAGGTTTGCAAATATGAGAAAAAAACAAAGCTATTAGTTATGCATCAGTTTACATCCTTTCTGAAGGCAATGCCAGCTTAAATACTCACATTCCTGTCTTATATGCTGGCCTGGCTTTCAACATTCTGAAATTTCTGTTTTCCTCCTCATCCCAGTGCTCCAGCTCATAAGTTTGATCACACTAAATTGAACTGGGAAAGTGAATGAACTGAAGAAAAAAATATTTTTATTCCTTAAAAAAGATACCTAGGTTACTATGTTTTTAGATGGATCAACTCCATAACATGACGTTTTTCTAAACAACGAATATTATATTTATAGTTCTTCCCAAGTTTGAAAGTAGACTTTATTCCAGACACTTACATAGAGTTGATAATCCTAGTTCACTTTACACCAGATAATTATAAGAAATAATTTTTATATGGTTAAATCCTGGGGCAATTCTTTAGGTTTATCAAAATATAAAATATTCATAGAGCTACAGTGTAAGTACTTTATGCCCTCGATTTTGCCTTATGACCAGACTTCCAAACCAAATTAATTCATTTATGTCAAACCATGTAAATCCAGAGCATGCTATAAGCCAAAATGTGTTTTACAATTGCAATTTGTGAGAAAAGTTTGAATTTTGTGAAGACCTACTGGCTTCTTCTTGTGACCCTGGCAAGGCATTTTTGCTTCACCAAACCCATTTCCTTCTCACCTACAGTGAGAGTTCTGATAAATATGGACCTTACTAAGGCTTGCTGCCAGCTCTGAGCAACAGCAGAAAAGGCTATGACCCAGCCAGAAAACCAAGCTGGTTAAAAGCATGTCTCATCAAGCATCAATCAGACAATGCAGCATCAACTTAACTTGGTAAGAGTGGAGGTCTTTTCTCATATTTGGGCAAGGCTGTGGGGAGCAGGAGACCAGCCCTGCTTCAGCACCAGTGAGACAGGAACTGATGGTCCTGGGGGGCTGACATGGGGTCCTGGGCTGAGGGCAGAGTGGGGGTGAAGCCACAGGAAAGCTGAGCAGGGACAGCTAGGTCCTTAGTGCCCTCAAAACCCCAACAGAAGACACCAGAAGAGTGTTCAGAGCAAGTCCCAATGCAGTAAATAGTTTGCAATCTGTCACACACAGAGATTATCTGCTTTTTCTCACAGCAAGAATAATTAACATTAAAGCTGGTCAGAAAATCCACAGAAAATGTTTTAGTTTTGCAATTTTTTTTCACTTCCTCGGAATGCAAATTTCGTGCTAAAATAGTGCAATTGTGATGAAATCCTGCTGGAAATCTGCCACCAGACAAGCTTTGAAACTTTTCTTGGTGTCCTGCCAGCTCATCTCTGTGGTTCCTCAATAAAGCACCTGCTGGGTGCCATAACCATTAGCTCTTGGTCTTCCAGGAGCAGCAGGACAGGCAGACAGGTGGATGTTCCTAGAGCCAAAACCCCATACTATTTCCAGGTAAAACCCAAATTTCTGGGGCTTGATCTAAGCTAGAGTGAGAACAGTTTTCCAAACATCAAAATATGCCACAGAGGAATGATCTGTTTTTTTTCCCCTTCCAGCTCTACTTCAATGTATTCAACAAATTGAAGAACAAAGGAGTTTGGCAGCAGAACTTTTTATTTCATTGAAGACTTGAAAAGACATGAACAGTTGTGTGTTCTGGTTTGGAGGAGTTGCATTAATATGCAATTCTTTGTTATTGCCTGGACATTTGTTTAAATAAATCTTACTTTTATTTATTGTTCACATGAAGAGCTATATAAATTTTCAGACAGATGAGATGCAATTGATCTAATCTCTCTGGTTTGCTACAAATCATCTGATGGGATGTCATGTAAGACATTTTGTTAGTGCAGCTGAAGAAGGTAAGGATTAATAAAATCCTGTCAGATGGAGAAGAGACTGACTCATTTGTGGTGGGGGGGGGAAGGGAGAAAAATTAGTATGTTCAAATATACACAATCTGAGTATGTAGTTTATCAGCAGAGCTCCTGAGTAGAGTAGAATTTGTAAGTCGGTCACTTAGAAATTCTGCTAAATGTGAAACTCTAGGACAAAATGTGGAAGTCACCTGATGACATCTGGAGATGATGGAAAGCTGACTGATAGCCTTCATATTGCAGAGAATTAGATGATTCAGAATAAGAAAAACACTGTCTCTCTTTAATGCTGTATGTTCTAAAAATGCTACTTAAGAGAATTAAATGCAAGGTCACCCACCTCATATTGGGGATTTCTGCTCTGAAGTGGAATTTTTCCATTGGAAATCATAAAAGGGAATGGTATTCTGTGGCATTAGGTAAACATGGGATAACTATGTTTCAACAGCACAGTGTAATGCTAAAAACCAAGTCAAGAATGTATCAATTGATCTGGTACTGTGAAGATGGAGAACTATTTATGTCATTGTACAAAGCTCACGTGGGAAGGTGAATAAAATCCCTATCACCTGTACTCAGAGCACATGAGATCAGGCTAAAGCAAACACAGAGAAAGCAGAGGAAAGGAACTGAGATATTATCACACAAAGTGCAAATAACAGCTCCTCATAATAGTCTAGGGAAGTGTAGGACAGTGCTGCTCTCTGTGCATACAGCAGCAGGTAATAATCACTGCTGCAAAGAAAGAACTGTTTGACTACAGAAGATGAAATAAAAAGTCTTCACTTTACCATATATATAGTGAATATTTAAAATCACAAAAATAAAAAGTTAGGAAACATCCACTGCAAGTAGAATAGCAAAACTATCAGTAGTCTGGGGGCTTGGAGAGATGCTTTTTCAATTTTTAAACTTTTAATGTCAAGATCTTTTTTTTGATAACTTTAGAAAACAGATGGTACTTTGCAGTTTCTTGTAGTAGGAACACCAGAAAGTCACTTCCGGATAAATTTAAGATAACACTTAATTACATTTAAGGTCCCAATCTAGTTGATAGGTAAAGGTAGGATGGGTGGAAATAACCTCTACCCAAAGCAAGAATGACATGGCACTCATAAATAATCTGTTAGATTTCACTTAATTAAGATGAAGTGTATCAAATTAACTATTTTATCTTTTTCATTACAATAAAAAAAGAAGATATACATTTTTGTGGATACTGATTACAATGGAAGTACTTTTTCTTCTTTTTTTTTAATTTGAGTTTGAAAGGTTTGACAGTTAGAACATTAAAGGGAGTATATTGATAATTTCTGATTATGCCCTAGAAGAAAGAATTGCACTAGTGTGATAGAGATTCTATTGTATTAGTGTAATAAATGCTATACAAACAACACAATAAAGAGTTAGACTGTTACCAATATTGCTGTCAGCCTCATCATTCCAAATTCAGAATAATTCTTTAATAACAGAGGTAAAAAGAATAGAAAATAAGGGCCAAATAATTTTTATGATATCAAAGGCTTTAATCAACAATTTGGTTCATTAAGCACAGAATGCGTCTCAGCCTGACAGAAACTCAAATCTCATTAAAAACAGGACAAGTGGTAAATTAGAAATGTTTGTCAAGGAAGAAATCAACTGAAAGTATAATTCTCAATCTTTTTATATGCATCAGTGGGGTACTAATATAATTGTGCAGGAGCCACTTGACTATGTTCAAGTTAAATGAACTCAAACTGGGTAGATGTTACGGATAGAGTGACACACTTCAGTCATAATAGAAAAGAAGAAAGAGAGGCCACTATTAAATGGATTTTTAAATTATTGGATAAAAGATGGAACAGCAGAGCCTCCAAACTGGATATTCAATGATGGCATAGTACAGAAAGTCTGCTGTACTAACAACGCAAACTCAGACAGATTAGCAAAGACAGGATAAATGTGTGTTAGAGTTTGCTGTCATTACATCCTAAAGATTGTCAGAAGTCAAAGTTTCTCATCAGATAAGGTCTTTCAAACATGAATTGTTATTGTGGAATTTGCACAGATGTTTTCCTACAGCCCAGTGGGAGCTGTGGCATATTACAGGAGCCATAGCGGAACAGTTAAAAAAAAAAAAAAATGATTTAGCTATTTCATAGGAAACCCCAGAATTATACATAGTCATAGGAAGCCCTGAAACTACAAATTAAATTTAAAGTTTGTTGCGGTGATATTTATTTGGTCGTGTCACTCACAGAAAGTTTTTGTCAGCCACGTAACAGAGTAATAAGCCATCTTGTTTTCCATCCATGAAGTGATCCTTCTCCTATATTTCAGCTCTCTCCAAGACATTCTAGATTCACTAGCTCTCAACATTTTTCTTCTAAACCAATCTGATGCTTAAAATTTTCTGTAACAGCTGCTCCTGAGCGTTCTTTGCAAAAAAGCAAAGACCTGGCAGAAACTTCACATTCCATAACCAATGTATCTCCTTATTTATGTGGCCAATCCATTGGTATGTAGTGCTGAAATGCTTGTGTGTCATACATTGTCTCACCTTAGAGCAAGACAAATATAATACCTTCCAATAATTAAAAGAGAGGCATGTAGGTCTTAACATTAACACATATAAACTATTTTAATATTGCCCACAAGCTCATATTCTCCACATCTTTTTGATAACGAAAATGTCAAGAAAATATCCTCCAGTCAACCACCTTGTTAACAGAACATGTGCATTCTTAAGAGGATAAGTCTCTCTCCTTCTTTTCTGGGAATTTCAACAGTATTTCCACTATGTATGCAGTAGAACAAATATAAATAAAAATAAATCATAAGATCATAAGTTAAGACCTGAACTGTTTGGGGAAAAATATAACAAAACCTCTTTAATACTTCTCCTATAGGGAGATATTTTGGAGACAGGAGTAGAGGGGAGATCATGGACTGTGTCAGTGGACAAACACCAATATTTCTAGGTTCCCTCTTCCTGCTTGGCAAACCTATGCCAGCAGCCCATTTAAAAATTTTTGTAATAGAGACCCAGATAAGGAGATTGAATGCAAAGAAGAGTTGAAACAACAGATTTTATTTTCTTCTGAATGGCTAAGGAACAAAAGTTCTGAAAAATTTGGCACGTATTTTTTTTTCCTAGCAGAAATATTTAAAAACCAAAGATAAATTATATTATTATTGTCAAAAATGAGAAAACTTATCCCACAGCCATATAAAAATTAAATTATTCTTACTATTGGGTAATATATAAAATTCACAGTAATTACATGGGGGACCAGGCTGTATGAGACTGTATGTACCAAAGGTCTTATTTATTTCAGCATTTCCATCTTCCAACTAAAATCAGTTCCCACTGCTTGACTTTTTTTTTTTCATTCGAATGACAGTGGTGGTGAAAAGAGCTCTAGAGACTTCTCATGCCATCTTCAGGAGAATGCTGCTTCAATGTGAACTCCCTCAGGAAAAAGCTTGCACTAACAAAGTTACTGAAACTATTACTTGAGATGGTAATTTTATTTTTAACTTGTTGGAACACGTAGGAATTGTAGCCTCATATATTCTGGCACCCAAAGTACAAAGTCTCACATATCTTCAGCAGTTCTATACCCAGAAAGTTTTAACGCAATGTCAGATTCCAACTTTTTCCACAGAAATCATAAAAAAATTCACATTCCCAGTGGAGTTTCTCTCTAATAATTTTCCTGCCTAATTTCTTCCAAGAGGGGCAACAAACTACTTTCCTCTTGTGCTTTCCAGACAGGTTACCTGAATAGCAGCCATTGCATTAGGCGTGCAGGCAGAGATAAGACACAGGGAGCATGACTTAATTAGACCCTATTTTTATTAACTTGCTTCATTTGGAAGCTGCCCACTAATAATTCACACTGCATTGATCATCACTCCTTCCTTAATTGTTTGTACGTGTAGTTTTCACCAGCTGCAGATGAGGGCCCCAGGCTGTTTTAGATGCCTTTATCAGCCCTTTGCCTGAAATCTGAAGGAAATAATAAACTGGTTCCACTATAGTCCATAGCAGACAGTGGAAGCTCCATCAATAATCTTCTACTTTCTTGAAGAACTAAGCCTATAGTGAGGTCCTGTTCAACAGTAGTAGACTACACCTAGTTCCTGACCTGTGTAGGCAATTTCTGGCAGGGGTAGATGGAAGACCCCAGACATATTTCTGCCTCAATCAGCCTAACTGAGAGAGAAAAATTCCCTCCTAGTTAAAAAAAGGTCTATACTAATAAAACTGGCCTTTAGGGGATCCTGGCTGTGCCCCTGGGGCCAGAGAGAAGTTTTGGGCCAAGACTTACCCTTGATGGAGGAGGAACAGGATAGAAAACTTTTAAACAAACTGGAGAGGTGGACTTTTCATTCTGGAAAAGAGAAGTCTCAGGATGGATCTTCTCAAGGTATGCAAATACCAGATGTGAGGGAATGATGAGGGAGCCAGACTCTTCCTGGTGTTACCCACTGACAGAACAAGAAAAAAAAAAAGGCTGACAAAACACAATAAAATTAATTTTTTTCTGTGAAGACAGTCAAACACTGAAATAGGCTACTGAGATAGGTGGTGGCATCACCATCCTTGAAGATACTCAGAACCTGGGTGGACAATCTCCAGGACTTCTGGATCTGTCTGATCCTGCTTGACCAAGCAAGTTGGACTACATGATCCCAAGAAGTACCATACAGCTTAAAAATTTCCATAACTCTGTGAAAATATTGCTATTTTCTTTGTGTTAAAAATGGAACCAAGAAAACATTTATAATGCACATAAACCATCAATGAATTTATACAAGATTTGATCCAATAGATGCTTCAAATAGACACAATAAAGTGGTTTTAGAATCACAGAATCATTAAAATTGGAAAAGATCTACAAGATCAATGAGCTTAGCTTTTGACTGAATGCTATCAAGCCAACTAAACCATAACACTGAGTGCCTCACCCAGTAATTTCTTGAACAATTCCAGGGGTGGTGACTCCATTTTCCTGGACAGCCCATTCCAATGCTTGTGTTGCCAAAATAACACATCTTTTATACTAGCTCATACACAGCTTTCACTCTAACCAGCAGAGTAGCTCCTGACTACAACTTCTTGTAACCATTTTTATTGTGCTTTAGGACCCCTGTCTACCAGTTTTACAAGAAATCCCTATGGTGTAAGCTCAGGCAGACTGATTTGTGAATCTGATCACAGATGGTGAAAGGTATGGAGCTCTACTTTAAATGGGTATTTGCAGCCACACAAAGTGAACATTCTCTTGTAAACTACTGGCAGCACCAAATGTGAGTGCTTCAAGTATCCAGCTAAATTATCCATGCTAGATGTAGGACATAGAAAAATCTAGCTTGAGTGTTTATTTTTTGTAAAATACAGTAGTGATCAATTTGACATATGATTTTGAACAATTAAAAACTCATCATTTAAAATTGGACTTCTTTCAGTTTAGCTGAAGCTGCCTAAGAATCAAATTTAAATGAGGTGATTTTAAACAAAGATAAACCCCTCTACACATGTAATCTGTAGTCTTTTTAGTGATACTGTCTTAAATTAGTGCAAACTCATGTTCTGTACCTAAACCAGTAGAGCATGCAGAAGAAAACTAGCAAAGACCCCATGAATCCTTTTATAGGTAAAGGAGAAGCAGCATGGAACATGCTCAACAGTACTTAATTGTGTAGCCATTGACATTGCTGAATTCATCTGTTCATGCAAAATAGATGTTTTGGTAATGGCATACAAAAATGACAGTTTGTTTCTTGTCACAAGGAATCAAAAGCTGAACAATATTCAGGTTTGGGTTTTTTTCAAGTGCCATGAAATATTTGCCTTAGGTCAATTTTATTTATTCAACAGGAGCTTTAGATAGAATACATGACATATGCCTTCAAAACCAAAGCTGTGCAAACTAATGGGCAAAACAGAGCCCCAAAGCCTTGTTCAGGTGCCCCAAATATGATGGGCCAGTGAAGGATTCCTCCATTCCATCTAAGTTGAGGTTCTGCCTTTCCCTGAGGCCCATTGCAAACCCAACTTTATCCTTTGCTATTTGACATCCTTAGCTTTTGACATGAGCATAGGAAGCTCTGGAGTATATGGTACAGCATGTCTAAGCTAGTTCCACTTCTGGGCTCAGAAAGCAGAAGTGATGATCTCTGTGAGATTGTCTGAGTTAAAGTCCATTCTTAGCATTCACAACAAGTTTTGTTGTTTCTTAATTTGGTCCAAAGTGTCTCTGGACCCCAGTTGGTACATTTGAGCTTAAAAAACAGCAGGTTTCTTTAACTTAAAGGTCTGAACCAAGCCCTATCATACAATATTGGCTCCTCTAGAGGAGACTCAAGGTATGTGTGCATAAATGGAAAATAAAGTAATGCATTCCTGCCCCTGAAAACTTTCAATAGTCAAATCAGTGTCTGCCTTGAAATGTTCTTTGAAACAGAAAAAATAATTCAAAAGTGCTTTTCTTTCATTCTGTATTTCCATGGCGCACCTTTTGATGATGATCCATTTCCTTCAACTAGCTGATAGAATTGATAGAAAATAAATCAAATAACTTGCAATTATTTAATTTAAAGGGGAAAGAAGTTAGCCTTGTGCTCAAAGGTCTTGTATTACCAGATATTTAAGAAAAACAACATTCTGATATCCACAATAAAATCTGGAGATTGGCAAACCTTGCTGTTTGTCAGGTAATTTTTCAATGCAGTTCTCACAATTTTTGAGAAGTGACTTGGTAAAGACATGCCAGTTAAATACTTCCTGATAATCTGTCTGAGTACACTGTTTTCTGATGTATTACAGCTTTTAAAAATGGCATAAAAATGCTTACCACAGGTTGCATGATAATACCACATGCTATAGGCAGCAGCAAGATTATGAAATTTTTATTGTTGTCATTTCTTGGCTTCTCTAATATGAAAAGATGCAGGTGAAAAGCATAATTTTCTGTCTGTAGGAAACAGGGTCTTTTCTTCCAACCCAAGACTCAGTCTTACCAATAGCAGCAATAGGCATCTAAAAGTGCCTCCTTGTCCACTCTAATATTAAACTTTTCTTAGCAGAGGGGACTGGGGGCTTCCAGACAGGATTTGCTGCCTGCCAAGTTACCCCTGAAAAACTTTTTAGCTTAGAATTGTAGTGGCATGGCCCTCTGCTCTGGAATAATTGGAAGTAAAATGGAATGAGTGATATTTTCTTTATAAAGGACACATATGTAACAAAAGACACATTTTCAAATTCCATAGCCCACCTTAGTATTTGCTATACTAAGTTTGTTATATGTCAATTTATTAAAATCATTTAGAAAAACAGGCACAAATAATAGTTATAATAATAAGAGGGCTCTGTAATGTGGTGATCAAGTTTAAACATAATTTCTGAAGATGAAGCAGATTTGAGAACCAAATCTAGATAGATTCTGAATTATTCTGCTATTGTGCTAGCATAGTGTTTTTAGAATTATTACTGAACAAACTTGTTTTGTGGTTTCTTGTGTGAGTTACTGCTAAGAGCCAGTGATGGTTCAGCTTTTAGTT
>WEIU01010502.1:2591-17260 GCA_013389925.1 Aegithalos caudatus
TGTGACTGAAGTCAATGGTGCCTTCCACCTTTATCTCTCCAATAAGTCCTGTCTTGTTAATGAACGTGAGGTCCAGCAGAACACCTCTCCTTATTGGCTTCTCAATCACTAATAGTGGAATTTGCATATTGTCTTCCAATTTTCCTATATGAAAACTTTTGAAATCCTTTATGTTCGAAAAAAAAAAAATCTTTTTCACATGTACCAGCAAAAAGTTTTCTGTTGTAACACATCTTATTTGATTACTCTGGTAGGTTAGGGAAGAATTTTTCCCCATAAAGAGATTATCACTTTTGTGAGGAAAGTTATGTATATTATGCTTAATTAAAAAAAAAAAAAAAACCCCCCTCCAAACAAACAAACAAAAGCAAAAAACAAAAGCAAAAACTCAAACAAAAAAAAACAAACAAACCAAAAAAAAAAAAAAAAAAAAAAACCAAAAAAAAAAACCACCCAACCCAAAATACCCCAAAACACCCAAAGCAAACAAACAAAAACCCACAAAACCCCCCCAAAACCACAAACAAAAACACAAAAAAACCCCCCCATTTCTGTTATTTTTTTTTTCCTGACCTTTTTGTATAAAAAGAAAGTGGCTTATTTCAATTTATTCATATATCTATTGTACACATTTTTCCACTCTAAGTTCTCCCAAATGTTCTGTGTTTGGGATTTTGAAAACCCCAAAATTAAATTCCTAGTCAAAATTCAAGAACTCATAAAAAAGCTGAAAAATTCCTTTTGTTTTGGCTTGATGTAAAACTCTTGAAATCAATAGGTGCTGTGCCACTGGCTTCTCTGGACCATACATAGGTCAAGTCCTTAGGGGGAAGGTGTGAAGAACACAAATTCATAAAACAGGTTGAAGATATATACAATTTTTCTGTGCATGTCATGGATAATTTAAGCAAAGCTCAGTTGGACTTGATCACATGAAAGACTATTTCTTCTTTAGTGGCCCAAATAAGAGGACAGAATCAAGGAGCTAGGATTGTTTAGCCTGGAAAAGGGAAGTCTTGAAGGGAATGTAACAGGAAATTTTAAATCTGCAGAGTACAGAAAGAGAGCAAGTTCTTCACTGAGGGGTACAGTGAGAAAGGTAGAAACTTGTCATAAATTGGAATTCAGAAGGTTTGACTATATGAATAATCAAGCATGAGAATGAGTTGTACTTTACAGATTATTTATCATTTTTCCTTGGAGATCTCCAAAGTCTAGTTGGATAAAACCCTGAGCAATGGGTCAGAATTCAGTTTTCACCCTGTTTGGAGCTGCTGGCTGGTCTAGATGCTCCCTGAGATCTCTTCTAACCTGAATGACTTCAGAACTCAGATTTTTCCTGAATGCACAGGATCTTTATGACACTTTATAACAAGCATATATACATTAGTTTTCATTCGTGTCTTAATGGTGATTTCAGTAATGATTTACCAAAAATATATCTCAAAAATGAAAAAATACACAATTTTAAGCTTTCCCATGTTAACATTTGGTTGGCACCCAGCCCTACATGAAAAAAACACAAATCAAAAACCTGATCTTAACAAGTTATTCACAACTTTGTCATCAAAATGAACGGAATTTTCTCTGAAAGTCAAAGATGGTCAAAAATAAAATTATTCCAGTGACTTATAGAGTAAATTAATAGTCTCTTTTTTCTACTTCTGCATTAAATGTAATTTAAATATTGAATGTTCCCTTTTGAGGTAAGGATTCAGAAAACTTCATACTTCTAGTTGCAAAACATGATAGGGTAAAACCAACATTCTGAACAAGCATGGAATATATATTTGCAAAAATATTTTCTTTTGCTAGACAAACTTACCTAATAATAGCTTCTTTTCAGTCATCTTCACTTTTACCCTCTAAAGATGTGGCTTATGAAATTATAATAACCCTTATGGTACATTTGCTAAATGTGAGAACTGATGTTATTTAACCGAAGAAATGAAATTCCTTTTCTGTGAAAATAAAAAAGAACCCCAAATGTTTGAAGTTACAAATTCTGTTAGTTGTGACCTTATATAATTAAATGCAAGTAAGAGTTTTGAGATTTTACATTTTTAAGATTTATTAATAAAATCGAAAATATTTTAATATTTGTACTATGGAACCAAGTATAAATGTGGGTCCTTTTGATTTGAATTCTGAAGGTCATTACTAGATAATCTTGCTGTGAGTTCTCAATCATGCTGAGTGTTCAAAAACTATTTTATACCATAAGTTTAAAAATCTGGTACAATTTTATTCACTCATTTGTTGAACTAATTGAGAAAGGCTAATCATCTATCCAATTGAAAATGTGAGAGGCTATCTTTTCTTTTGTGATGGTACTTCAGATAGACAAGTGCTAGAGTTTTTATCTTTTAATAAGCTTGGAAATTTTGATTACATAGAACAATCATACAATTTAATGATACAGTTTGAAACCTTACATCATGAATTATCATACTGTTAGTGCTTGCAATGTCAGGGAGCAATTATGGGAAGAGGAGTAAATCCATGTAGGTAAAATTCTCAGTAACTGTCTTTTAAACCCATGGAAAATGCTAAAATTCTTTGAAAGATGTGGACCTTAGTTCCAGTAACATGAAGTGTGAAGAGTCAGAAATGCCTGATATGTTTCTAATATTTAATTCTAAGGATGAAATGCATTGCATTAAATCCATTGTGGACATAAAATTTAAATATTTTGGATAGTATGTGTCAGTGCATAATTTAGAAAGGGATTTCTTTTTGTTTCTATTTGCTTGCTTATTTTTTTCATTAGAAACACACATTCAGTATTTTCTGTCAGTTAGCAGAAGGTTTTTTTTTTATTCCATCTAGTTTTTCAAAGGTTCATTGACAACCAGTGGTTTATTAAATCTTTAATAAATAACATTATAGCTTATCTCTATAAGCTCAAATCAATATAATGCTGGGAGGATAACATTATTGTCGACCTTTGTGTTTCATACTATTTTTATTAAACTTAGGTAACTTAGTAGCTCTTCATTCAGTCTGAAAATCAGATTATAAAATGAGCTTTAAAACTTTCTCTTGGAGTAAAAAATCTCCAAGAACAGAGAAATCCACAATGTCAGCTTGTGACTTAATCTCTTTAGAAATACCAAAACTGAGTACATGAAAATATAAATTAAAAAAAAATAATTATATGTACATACAATTTTATTCTGCACATATGTAAATCGCTTGACATTTGTCTCACATGCATGACTCCAAAAAGACAAATTTTAAAAATTTTTTTAGAAATATCTTATACTGCATATATTAAAATGAAATATAATTATAGGTCTTCCACTCGGATAAGGACTTGTTGCTATAGAAAGGTGGATAAAGGTTTGTAAATACTTGATTAAATATTTATTAAAAGAGGAGCCTTTAGTGCTATTATTATTTGATTTCTACTCAGGCCAAAATTAGGGCTTGGAGAAATATCTGGCTATGGAATATCTATTTTCTGGTTCACTCCCTCATCTCCTGCAAATATTTACATTCTCAAAATTACTGGTGCAGCCTGGTGCTTACCTAACTGCTATCTTCCAAGGCTCTGCTCTATTTTATTGAGGAGATTATTAGTCTCAATTAAAGCATTTCTATATACACATTAGTTTGGAAAAAATGACCCCATCTCCAAGTACAACTTCTTTTGTTTAATTAGTAGCAGGTGAGGATCATCCATTACTTATTTGACCATTGTCCCCTCTTATGTGTCTTCTGTTCCATCCAAGCGTGTGCCCTAGTACATAATTTCACAATAACCTCCAATGCTGCCAGCCTTTGAATACTTTTCTGATAATATTCTATTGGCTATTAAAACAGTTGGAGAAAATACTGTCCAGACCACAATAGGCTGCAAAATGTTTGCCAGAAGTTTCTATTCCTTGTACTGACAATTTGAATATGTACACTTTAGAAGTCCCCAGTCCTTAGGTTTAGACATCATTATATAGGGGAGAAACTGGAAAAAATAAACCAGTAACAAGTTGGTACAAAATGCATTTTCCAGTCAGAGGGTGCCAAACAACAGTAGATGACAGTATTTCAAACAAATTCAGTGTAGTTTACATTAGCACCTACAACCTTGGTGGTTCCTCCAATAATTGCTCGTCAACTGCTGCCCGTGAAGAAGCACTCATGCAGTACTCTACAGAAGGGCTGCTTGCAAGAAAAGAAGCACTAGCACAGATCCTCACAAAGATTTCCTGTAGACAAAAGGTCCATGATCCTCCTAAAAATTCAGGATGAGGTGAAAACAAGAAGGAAAGGATAAATAACAAGAAAGGAAAATAAATCTAAGCAAAATATAAAGCTTGTACTGTCCAGTGCTAGACAGAAGTCCAGAAATGCAACTGTGAATATATGTCTAAAACCAGGGACTGGTTTAGTGGGAACAAATTTCATGCTTCTATTTTCAAGTCTGTCAATAATATTATGCCACAGCCCCCTCTAACTTCCAAAGACTTCTTCTATAATAGACTCCTGTTTTGCTGTTCCCAGTCAACGCTAAGGCAGAAATCTATGCAAGATGAATGGGAGAGGAAGCAAAGGTCAAAGAAAGATATTTCAGTTCACATTTTTATTTTTTAAAAACTAGACATTAAATAACTTGACAGGTTTTTTTGTCCAAGACTTTGGCATCAGGGCGTTGTTTTAATTTTCCCCTTATACTTTCCATGATCATTTTATCAAGTAAAGCAAAGGTGCTGGAGATTCCCCTGCAGCCCTGGTGCAGCCCATGGTGAGGCAGCTGCACCCCTGCAGCCCATGGAGGCCCATGGGGGAGCAGAGATCCACCTGCAGCTCATGGAAGATGGAACACTAGGGCAGATGGGTTCCTGAAGGAGGCTGTGACCCTGTGGGAAGCCCCTGCTGGAACAGGCTCTGGCAGGAGCTGTGGCCTTGTGGAGAGAGGAGCCCACACTGGAGCTGGCTGCTCCTGAGGGACTGCACCCTGTGGAATGAATCCACACTGGAGCAGTTTGTGAAGAACTGTGCTCATAGAAAGGGCTCATGTTGGAGCAGCGTGTGGAGGACTCTCTCCTTTGGGAGAAAGAGAAAAGTGAACACTGAAGCAAGTGAAGAGTTCCCCTAAGGAGAGAGGAATATCAGAGTTGTGTCCTGAACTGACCACAGCCCCTCTTCTCTGCCCCCATGCACCACTGTGAGGGAGAGGCAGAAAGAGAGGAGTGAACTTGAGTCCAGAAGGGAAAAGGTTTATTTTTTATTTCTCATTTCCCCATTCTGATTTAACTGATAAAACATCAAATCCATTTTTCCTCAAGTGGAGTCTGCTTTGCCCATGAGAGTCACTGCTGAGTGATCTTTCCCTGCCCTTATCTCGACCCACAAGCCTTTCATTTATTTTCTCTCCTCTCCTCAGCTGAGGAGGGCTCAGATAGAGCAGAACTAGGTGGGCCCCTGCCATCTGATGAGGGTCAAACCATAAGCTTAAAAAACTGCTAGGCTCCAGTAAATATTGAAATACTTTTATTCCAGAAACTTACAGTATAAAATTTCAACAAAGTTCCCAGAGAGGTAATTGCTACAAGAGAACTCTTTACACATTTCGCTGTGGAAAAATCTCATTAAAACAGATGTTTTAATGTATTTAGTCACAGGTAGTTACATACATATTTTCCTCAGTCTGTGAAAATAATGTTGGGAAATACTCTACAATCTGTGTGTTATATTGGCATTTTATAAATATAAAAAATGAGAGAGAAAGGGCTAGTTCACCTTCAGTAATTCAGATGGACTATAAAGAGTGCTTTATATATTTTATTCTGTTCTTTTAGAATTAGCTTACATTTTGGGTTGGCCATCTACTCCATATCCATAGATAAGGTTACTGGAATCTTACTCTTTTTAAAATGAAGGGGAAAAAAAAAAAAAAAAAAAAAAAAAAAAGATATTTTATAGACCTTTCAGCAGTCACTGCAACGACATCAATGTGACCTGAATTCTTTTCTACCTTACAATTTGTGTTACCTGTGTTTCCCTCATACATCAGTGTTAAAACTCCTCTTGGATTTCTGGATCAGACTTTGAATGATTTTCAGGCATAATGTTATACAAAGGCTGCTAAAAATATGAATAACATATGTCTACTACTTCAACTCTGCAGGCCACATTTGAGATGCATAAATTCCATTTTTATACAATTTTTCTTAGATTAGCTATGAACTGTTAGTAGCGAGCATATTTTAAGACTGGTTGAATTTTTATGCTCAACAGTAGTATTTCTGCAGAGATATAATGAAGATTTCAGTTCCTATATCCTAAATCTTTATTTTATACATTTTAGGAGCTTTATGGTCCATAATATTTCATTGTTCAGTAGGGGCCTGAAGGCAGTAGGCATCTTTGCAGTGATTTTAATGAGCTTTGGGTCAACTATACTATATTCTGGGAAAACAGAAGATTCCTGGGTGAAAACACAAATTTAGATTTTGAATAAAAGTAGATATTCAGAGAAGTTAAGGCCAAAAAATACTATTATGATAATTTAATTTCCTGTTCTATATAACTATAATATCACACCCAAATTACTACATCAAACCATGTGGGAATTATTGAATATAACTAGTGTAAAAGAGGATTATAAAAGTGATTGTGGAGCAAATGAAGAAAATGGACAGAGAGAGAAATCAAATTATTATAAGCTGGTAGAAATGGATCTTCTCAAATGGTCTTCTTCACAAGGAAGAAATTTTATCCACATTATAGATAATTTTTTTTAACAACTGTGACAGCACCCAGACTATGCACATACATTCTTCAAGTTCTAGTATTATTTACCTTTCCTCAATATTGGCCTAGGAATCATCATAAATATCCCAGAAAGTACCATGACAGTGGTTCAGACCTGTCTTGATGGGAAAATTCAGGGATTTTTGTCTCTCACAGTATCTCAAATATTAACCTCTAAGGCAGAAAGGATGACTTGATACTTTAGAGCATCCCCCCACCTGAATATTGTCCAGTACCTTAAAGCATGAAATGTGGTGTTGAGGAATCTGGAAAAAGGCAAAGATGTAAATAGTAGGATTGCAACCCTAATTATCAAGAAAAAAAATTTGACCTGTTCAGACATATTTTTGGAAGAGGCCTGTGAGACAAACTCCTGGAAGTGAGCCCAAGAGAGCTGGCTAATTTTAAAGTATGATATCCTTTAATTTTAAGAATGAACAATTCTGAAACACACAAAACAACAGAAAGAGAGGAGGCCTGCATGGACAACAAGGAGCTCCTGAGAAAACCCTAAAGAGATATATAAATGGAAGCAGGGTTAGGTAATCCAGTCAGCAATTAAGGGCAGCATCAAAATTGTCACCTCCAAATATGATGTCTTCCCAAAAATTCCACAACACACCTATAGAGCCACGATCTTATTTTGTTTTTTTCTGTGTTTGTGCTTTTTACATGTTTAGTTTGATATGATGTTTTGATGCCATACCTGTTCCAAAGCCCTTGCTGAGGGTACAATCATCACCTCACCAGAGCCAGTGTGTCACTGCAGTATTTGCAAGCAGAAAGTCATTTAAGTGGACCAACATCACAGGAAAGAATTCTCTCTCTTCCTGACACTTGTCATACTCCTGACAGCTTTCTCATGAATATCTAGATCAGATACTACTGGTTAAGCCTGAGGATGCTAAACAACTCAAATCTTCCTAGAAACAAATTGTATTTTAACTTTCCTAATGGTCAGCAACACAAACTGATGGGCAAGAATCCTCCTCTCCTCGGGTAACCTGTACACCACTTGTGTCTTTCCCCACTCAAACATGAGGTGTGGTACTGAAAAAAACTTGTGGGACAACTCTCAACCTCAGGACATTTGTGATCAGCAGTGACACTGGTAGGGAACACCATTACTGGCCCTGGGAATCTTTCTTGTACTTCCTGGTGAGTGGGAAAAATAAAGTTTTCATTTATCTTTTTGTTTGTTCCTGTCATGGAGGATAATTGCTGGTACTCAAACAGCTTGTCCAAGGACGCTCTGATTTTCAGATCAATCAACTCATTATAACACAGTTATGTATATAACATGTAATGTCCTCTAACTCACCCAATGAAATATAAATAAATGAATACACTACCAGATTCTATTTTTCCTCCACACAAAACACTTTTTTTTTTTTTTTTTTTTTTTTTTTTCTGGGACAAAAGCAATTTAAGCTTACATATGTTAAATAAAAGTAAGCAGTATTCTGGATTTGGAAAAGAAATGCCCTACTGTTTCTTTAAAAGTATATGTTCCTTATATTAAGGTCTAAGGACTTTCTCTGACATTATTAAAATCACCTATATATTGGCAATTTTGGTCTCAATAGAAATAGTTGCTATCACATTTAATATGAACTGTTTGGACTACTGTGACTAAGTGATGAGTATAGTCACAAGATAGTTAACTTTAAATTATATCAATTTCAGGTTATTTTGGATCAAATTTTCCAATATGATTGCTTCTTTTTCCCCAGTGAAAAACATATGTAGTTTTACATTGTGCATAAATTCCATCATGATTTGCAGGTTCCCTACCTTCTCAGAAAGATGTGCTTCTTTTCTTGCACAACCAGAAGTCCCCCTGGGCCACATGTGACTTCATGCATGGCAGACCATTGATTTCACCACATGAACAGGGATATAACCTTGAATTACTCTAAAATTTCAGCTCAATGTGTGAAGAAAATGGTTCCTAACTGGAATTCCTTCAAATGCCATCAGTTTATTTGTTTAATACGATAGCATTTAGTTACAGTTGTATGTTACAAGACGTATGTAGCAGCATCAAAGGTCGAGTTAATCACCATATTATTGGTAGGACAAACTAATAGCATCAAGCTCAAATCAGAGTAGCTGGTGAGTAGTGGCATAGCCTGGGATCCAGAGGTTTTTGAAACCTTGGGAGCAGCTGGAGAGGTCAAAGTGAACAGGCCTTCCCCAGCTGGCTGTGTGTGTGATTTGTGAACAGAATGGTCGATACCAATACTCCCCAGGGCCTCAGAGCTCATCTGTCCATGTGCCAGCAGCTGGGAAGGCTGGGATCCAGAGGCCAACTGCTGGGCAGGGTGTCTGAGCCCAGCTACTGGAGGAGCTAATGAGATATAAATAAATGCATTCATACATGAAAATATATGTCTATATTTACATATAGACATATATCTTTATATATAGCCATATAGACACATTTATATATTTATATTCTAATATATTAATATATATTTATTTAATATATACATATTCATATCTTTTTTTTTTTTCCTCACAAAAGCACCAGCCAGAGAGGGAAGCAGAATATGATAATTTATGCTGTTTTTCTGAGTGCTCCATGTTTCTGCCTGTGTTTTCTGTGCAGCCAGTCATGTAATATTCTCATATATACATTGTGCATATGTGTGCTCTACATGCTCAGCCTTTCTATGGCTTCAACCTGGCTGCACAGAGAAAATGAAGGTTTACAGGACAGTGAGTTTTGAAAAGATATTTGTACAAACATTGCAACTTAAAATTACTTTAATGAAACATTTGTAAAATCATTCATTGTGTGTCAATTGATGTTGCAAATACAGAAATTATATAATTATGAGGATGTAAAATAGACTATTTACATTATGTAGGGTAACTAATATAAGTTCTATTTATTTGAAACTTTCTTCAGTTTAGTAAGTTTTTAAAAGCAAGAAAGAATATAAATTCTTCAACTAATTCTTAGTTTCTGCTAAAGACAAACTGTGAATTCCTATTATGACTTTCACATTATCACTCAAATCCGAACAGTAAAATCAGTAAGAAATTACAAAGTAAGCTCTATATAATTTAACTGCAATTTGATGACCAATGCCTTTAAGATGCATGAGTGAGATGAAAGTTAAGACTGTGAAAAGCTGAAGGGAGAGAATTTTTCTATTGTCTAAAATATGTCTGCAAGACCCACTGACAAGTCCTTTTTGTCTAGTATGTTGAAGCTGATAAAGATCCTTATCCTCTAAAACAGATCAAAGTGACAATTCACTTTGTACATATATACATCTAACTATACCAGGAAATAACATTTTAGTCCTTTTTTCTTTTGTTTACAGCTACTACTTCAATAACTTTTGGAGAAAACTGTTTTCTAATGAATTTAGAACAGGTGTTTGAATTATTTAAAATATTAATGAACTCAAAACTATGCTATAATTTAGTTTAAATATGGATTCTGGGTCAAGGACCCCACAGACAAGGTGAAACAGGGTAACCACAAGTGACAGTACATCACAAAGGGGTACAGCCACAGCAATATAAGAGATTCCTGTAGTGACAGGCACACCATTGGAGGTGAGCCTTGAATTATGCAGGTGGAAGCATATGACAGTCAAAACAACAACAACAACAAAAGAAGTAGAAAAGTATGGGGTTTTGGATTTGCAAGTAAGAATTTTTCAGCATTTAAAATTGGGAACAATTCAAGGGTAACGATTAAGGGTGAAACAAGTTTGTTTGTTTGTTTGTTTTTGGTGTGTTTTTTTTTTTTTTTTTTTAATGTGCTGACTTTTTTATGTCTTTAACTTCTGACTCCTTGAAAGGCAAGAAAAAGCTCCTCAAAACACTCTTGATGTAATTTAGGCCAGAGTAACCTGGAACTTAGTTCATACCTTGGTTAAAATCCATTTATAAGTGGTATGTTACCCTTCTCTTTGGGAAAGGGAAAGTATCAAAGCATGTTTCACATAGATTCTTGCTATATGTTTGTTGCAGAATTTAAAATGAAAAGTATTTCTAGGACTAAATTACAGATTTGCTGAGTTTGCACTTTCTGGGCATATAACCACTGAACTAAAGAATAATAAACAATTGCTGTAATTGCCTCTCCATATTATATATTTTGGTTTTACAGGTAATTTCTGTAATTACATTTAAAAAATGGAAATTTCTGTAATGAACTGAAATAGTTTTCAGTGCTGTTGGCAGTGTAATGAAAGATCTAAGTGTGTCCAAACAATCTGCATTCATTCTGTTATTTGTAGATTATTTAAAAAAAAAAGAATATGCAATATTCATTGGTTAAGGCAAAGAAAATCATGCTGGAAATATATAAGATTTACTGTTTTCCTCAAGACATCCTATGCCTTCATTAAACATTGTCACCATTCCTATTGGTTTAAATAGTCTTTTTGCATTAAATCCTGCCTGTACTAGCTCACTTTTTACTGATATATGAATTCAGCAAGGAGATGTAAATGATTAGGAGATACTTTGTACTACCTTATATCCAACAATATTTGACCCTGGCTTTTCTTTAAGAAATAATACCATGATCAAAGTCAATCAAATATGTTCTAGGTCAGATTTTACTACCATCTGAGGCAGCAATGTCACCTACTAAATGAATAACACACCTTCCTGCACTCTTTACATTTTTACATCATTACATCTTTACATTTTTGCTGCCATCAGAGCTCTGACCCATGACCTTTCTTCCCAAAATTTATCACATGCTTTCCAAAACCCTGAAAGTTCTTGCTTTTGAAGAGTTACTGAAGAAGGTATCTATTTCATTGATTAAAAAACCTTAATGAATGTGAGGAACAAAACACGCCACTGAGTTGATAAAGGAAAAGGGATGCTTCTTCTAACAAAACAAATCCCACTACTGACATTGCAACAAAAACTTAATATTTTTTTTAATTTTAATTTTTAAATCCAACTGTTATATTGGCAGTGTTATTGGCCTTTCATTTATAAGTGATAAAAACCTGTTGACCATAGTTGCTCTGGTGACATAGGCTGTTGGCTGGAGAGCATGTCAGCACACACATGTTTTATCTCATAGCAGCAAGACCCCAAGGAAATTTCTGTCCTACTATTTTTGGAAATCCCCGTCTTCTTTCCTGCTTGTCTGAATCCTCTGTGAATCCAGATCACTCAGTATATTTTTTTTTCCTCTAAAAATTGCTTGTTCAAACTTACAACATGCTCTATGATTAGTTTGGATATGGAAAAGTCTCATTAGTTCTCTTTTTTCCTATCTTTGTCATACAAACTTTAAAAACCTCTCAGAATGGGGACATTTTTACTGTTCCTCACAGTAAAACTTCACTGTTAAAATGAAGTCATTCAAAGGATCCAGACTGACATTTTTGGAAAGTGATATCTTCAGTTCCACTGAATAATAAATGGAGCACTTTGGACTGTGTTGTCTGACAGTACGAAACATCCTTGTCCAAGTGAGAATGTCTTTATCAGGTAGTTCAGTCAGGACGTCTAACAGAAATGTTAGTTAGAAGAGAATCCTGGAGGTTTTTTAGACTAGACTCTGAATTTATTGCTAGCACAAGGTGAAGTCGATCTGTTTTCTTTAGCCAAGGTTTGAAAACTTGCAAAGATGGAGATAACCCATTCCAGAGAGGCATTCCCCTAGTGATTTCCATTTAACTAAAAACTTTCCCCAAATAGAAAGATTTATTCTAGAAAAGACAGCAGGACAAGAGCTTCTTTGTGATGATGGTTTTGTAATACCCATGTGTGTCAAACTGCTTCACATAAGCTCTACATCTCCAGCACAGCCAGTGTATTCATTCAAAGCTAATCACAAGGAAAGAGATTTGTATATTACTTTAGCATATACCAATGGCTAGATGACACAATTCTATTTACCCCTAGTGGAAAAATGTTTGATTTATTGACTCAGCTTGACTGTATATTTATACCAAGTTTGTAATAATAACTGTTATTCAAGTTACTACAGATTTCCCTCACTGAGAACTGTATAAGAATTAATTTGGGGATTTATCTGGTATCTGGATGTTTCAGCCTGTTTCTCTGTATGATGAATTCTATTATTTATTCAAGAAACAGATGGAATGACACATTAGGGGGCAAAATCACACATTAAATACTTCTTAATTTTTTAGATAATGTACTGATCTCTGTTGTCTTAGATCTATCAAAGGATCAAGTCTTTGTCTTCAAAAAAAAGGAGTCTTATAATACTGCTAAGTATTTCAAGACTATTTAACTTAGCAAAATTTCATGGGAAAGAGCTTACATGATGAAGTATAACAGAATCACTTTCTTTCTAAAATACGTTCCTGTCATTAAGGTCTATCAAACATGATGCACTTGATTTTATGAAGTACTAAAAGCAATTTTTATTAAATACTTCACAAAAAAAAGAAAAAAAATTTGGAAACCTTCACCTCTTTTGCTCCCATGTTAAGGAAAACCACTAGCATCAGCACAAGAGCTACCTCTTTTATGAAGAGGTCTAAATTATACAGGGATGACTAAAGTGGCTAACATGAGAAAAAGATGCAGAAATTCAAGGAATCTGTACCACCAGATTTTAACAAGAATGGAGAAAGAGAAGCTATGTGAACACGTCTTTCTGTTACATTTACAGTGAGAAAATTGTGATTTCCATGAGTGCAGAAGACATCAGGTGTATTCTGCTTAAAGGGAGGGAGTGGTTACAATAGACTTACTGGAATAACATATTGTCATGCAAAAGATATTACAACAGGAAAATGGTAGTTTGAGTAAAGTTCAAATGTTTGTATCAATCCTGAAACAATTTTTCAAATGTATTACTCTTGAGAGACTCATGACACACTAATAGCATATAATGACTATGTATGTTAGTAATAAATTGGAAGAGATTTAAAAAGTATTTCAGGAAAAGCGTGATACCCAAAATAAAGCTCAACAACTGAAGTCATTCCTCTAAAAGCAGAAAATTATTTGATCTGACAGCAATAATTTTTGATGGAATTAATTACACATGAAAATCATTGACAGGATGTGCAGAATAGACCTGATAAACTCAGTCTGTGGCTCCCTGGCTTATCAGTGTTGGGTGAAAATACTTCTGTACTACAGAATATACAATGCACTCATATCTGCAACTCAGTAGTCAGAAAGTCCATTTTCTGAGCATTTTTCTGGGTCATTTTATTCATTTAATACATAATGCATTGCCTCCTCCACCTCCTGTTCCATACATGAATTAGAATTTTTGACCCCGATTCTGCAAGGTACATAAGCATTTTATATTAAGTACAAAGTGAGGAACACTTTGGTGTCTGAAAGAGAATAATTAAAGGCTTATGTGTAAAAAAAAGCTCCACAAATCTTTGCTCCAAATTACTCTTAGGTGAACACAGTGGATGACTTATATGAAATGCCTGAGACATTTTAAGGGCTCCTTGGTATAAGATAAACATCCCTGTTTCCTACCTTGACCTTTCTGTCCCTATTCCTGCCATCCTGTGTGTGCCTTTTTACTTTTGCCCAACACTCATTTTGTGTTGAATCCATTAAGCCAAATCACTAAAAAGAATATTTCTCTCTCTCTTTTTAATTTTTTTAAACTGCATTAGTTCTGTGTCTGTTTAGTCACACTCAAGTTGTAGTGGTAGAACAAAAAACTGAAAGGTAAATATGCAGCACATGGAAGGGGCAAAAAATGAGTTGCAAATTTATACTAGCAACACCATTGATTGTAATTACCTTCCAAAATTCACTGGATGTTTTGTACACCATGAAATAACATTTAATAACTCAATGTCATCTCCTAGACATGTACAAATGCTGTTTCCTGGTTTGATAGCAAGAAGCAAAAGCAGAAAGAAGCAGTCATCTGCATCTATTAATTTTAAAAAGAAAAAAAAAAAAAAAAA
>WEIU01010502.1:26470-39912 GCA_013389925.1 Aegithalos caudatus
TTTTGTTTTTTTTTTCGTTTTTTTTTTTTTTTTTTTTTTTTGGTAAAAGTAAATCTAGCCAACTGCTCTATGTAGAACAGTGTAACATGCATAAAACTGATAATACAAACATGCTTAGAAAAACAGAAAAGTGACCTGAAATCCTTGAGAGCCAGCCAGATTCAATCCAAAGATTAAATCTAACAATTTAAGGTTACTGAAAGGTTCTAGACCTGGACAAAACATTAAAACCATGTTTTCTCAATCACAATATGGAAAGCAAAAATATATGGATTTCAACAAAATTTTTAAACTAAACTGTCAAGGCAAATTGTTTAGAGATATTGCTTGGATAGCATGAAAATCTCCAGCTATAATTGAACCTATTGACTCATCTAGGACTAGCATAATAATATCAGTTAAACAGGATATATAAATTCTTTAATACATTGTTTCCCATTCTATATAAAGAATATTTGCTAGTTACAAATTTTTGGAAAATTATCCCATTTTGTTTCTTAATGATTTTTTTCTTGTAATATTTACACTCATTGAGAACAGGTACATTTTCCTTGGCAGGTCTCCAAAGTAAATTCTAATAAAGTTACTCTAATAATAACTCCAAGACACATATAAGCATACTCTGAATTATGGTCTTGATTCTTATTTTTTCTCATTACCTTCATTACATTAAAAAAAAATCATTATCAAAATATGGACAATGAAAATTGAAGGTGTAAATCTTTCGGCAGCCTTTCACACACTGAGAAGTGAAAAATATTGACAATAAATTGGAAAAAGCAGCAGATATTATATACTTCTTGGAATAAGACAGAAATAGAGAAAAACATGTCCTAACTGCATAAAGGAGAGGGACAATGGAAGAGGTATTTAACAGGAATATTTGACAACACTTTCCACATGAGAGTAAGGGCTTTTAGCAGTGTGTTCATTTAAAAAAGGATGAAAAAACCCATCTCTTGGTCTAAAGACTGTTGTGTGTAACTGTCACTCTAAATTACCTCTATTTGCTTTACATGGAGCAGCTGGAAGTAAGATAACAGGTATGTTAGGACATGGGATGTTTCTAAACTTTATTCTAAACTTATTTTCACACAACTTCTGTGCAGTGCAGAATTCCTCTCCATCCTGTTGGTGTTATATTCCCTATGGTCTGCAAATATAAACAAGGGAAGATGTTTAGGGATGGAGGAAGCACCTTTCAGTTGATTAATTTCTCTTATAAAAGATATCAGTTTTCCAAACAAGCTGCTTGGCTTTACTCTTAATCTCATTGCAGTTAGTATGTGCCTTTTCTAAACCTCTGTTCTTTTCTTTCTTGATGATTTATTTCTGAAAGGATAAAGTTGGTCAGAGGTAAGCAATCTTACAATTGGTGTAACTCTGAAAGGGTTTAAGTGAATGCACCTGAAATTTTAGGAAGGATGGCACTTTCATCAGTTACTAAGGCACTGCAGCACAAAATAGACCCCAGACAAAGAAATCAGGACTCATAAATATACCCTGAAATCCCAAAGCTTTAACAGTGGCTAATTTCTCCATCTAATAAAGGAACTTGGCTAATCTGTATCACCTTGGTGAACAAATAGAGTGAGTGATTTCATGGTTTTGTCAAGTGTATAGGCAGTCATGCATACAGCTAAATGTGTGTATGTGTGCATATTTATACACATACATGCATATAAACACAGACATACCTGTACCAGTTTTCTCTCTAAATTTAAAATATGCCTTGTATTAAGTATGGCTTGTTGTGCAGAACCAGTCTTTCATTTTCTATACATAAAAGGTTGCAACCATTTAAATTAATTCCATTGATTTATCTTCAAAAGCATATAGTCTTTTGAAGAGCTGAATGTAATAAATATTTCTACCTGCTGGAATTATGATTTAGGATCTTTCACTTAAGAATGAAAGAGAGAGTCAAAATGTAACATCTCAGAAATTGTGATAAATGTTGGCCTAAATAAACTATAATGAAGAAAAAAATAATTATAATGCAATATCACTATGTACCAGCATATATGGGATATTGTATTACAATAAAATATATTGAATTCAGACAATTTAACTATATGGACATTGGCACTAAGGTCTTACAATATATTTATTCTTTTTCATTTTTTTAATGTGAATTGGATTTTTTTAAATAAGATAATGCAAGCAGTTAGAAAATGGAGGAACAAAACAATTGAGAGTCTGGTCAGAAGGAATAAAATAATTTTTAATGTGTTTTAATAAAACTTGTGTAGATCTGTCATATAAAGTAGTGCAAGAATCTACACAGAACTAAGGGAATATGGAAATTAATTTCCTATGCAGTTGCAACAGGAATGTTCTGCAAAATAATGCTAGAAATTAAGCATGTCTGAATTATGTCATAATTCAGTTCATATGCAGCTTTACTAGGATCAATATTCCCAGTATGATCACAGAACTGACCTGACACGTTGTTAAAGTCACTGGAACAATTGGGAGAATATTGAGAAGCCAAAACAACAAAGTCAAGTATTTACAAAGCAGTATGGTAAAAGCTGACTTACTCAGATACTGTCTCTAAGAAATTTGAAAATAATAGAGATCTGTGTTTCAGTTTCTAAATGAATCTGATTTTTGCCCTGAAATAATATGAAGCTCATAAAATATCAAAGTAAAAATGTGTTAAGTTCCTTAGCCTTTACATTTCTTAAACCCTTCAAACCACCTTTTTTCTATTTCCTGATCTGAAAGAAAAACTCTGAATTATTGATTTAGAATTGTCCAAATGCTTTACTTGGAGATAACTCAGCATTAAATTGAAATTAATTTTTACTTTCAGACTCTTCCTGGTTTATGTTTTGCAGAAAGGAAGTTTTTGACCACATTGCTGCTATTTCTACTCTTCTGCAGTCTTTTATCTCAACTAGTGTCTATTTCTAAGTCATTATTTCATTCACAGGCACAAAGAAGGTTTTGTCTGTCTGATAATTTAAATTCCAGATCATTTAGATGTTCTGAGACAAAATATCTTGATTCAATTCTGCTAAACAAAAATCTGAGTGTTTTACTAAGCAAATATATTTGAGAAGAACAATAGTTAGGATTGGGGAAAACACAATTTACAGAAGTTATGTTTTCTTTGTTAAGCATCCTCTTTTAAAAAGAAACTTTCAATGTTTCAATTGTAATAAACAGTAGAACAAGACCTCTGCTATCATTATCACATTTTTTATGAGTAATAGAGTTTTGTTTTCTTAAAAAGTAATTTTATTACAAACTTTTATAACATGGCATTTAGAAATCAAATAATTCTCCTGAATAAGTATTTTCTGTGAACTCTTCTCTTGTTTTGTGTCCCCAAGATCAATTATTGTGTCTGTTTTACATGCAGAGGCTCTTTAGAACAATGAATGTTGTGGTTTCACCCCAGCCAACAACCAAGTCCCACACAGCCAGCTGGTTACTCCCCCACCAGCAGAGTCAGGAAGAGAATCAGAAGGGTGAAAGCTGGAAAACTCACGGGTTGGGATACAGACAATAGGGAAAGGAAAAGCTAGGCACACAGGCAAAGCAAAACAAGGAATTAATTCACAGCTTTCCAAGGATAGGCAGGTGTTCAGCAATCTCCAGCACAGCAGGGCCCAATTACACTAATGGTAACTTGGGAAGACAAATTCTATCATTCCAAACATCCGCCCCTCATCCTTCTTCTCCTTGTTTTATATACTCAGCATGATGTCACATGGTATGGACTCTCCCTTCGGTCAGTTTGGGTCACCTGCTCTGGCAGTGTCTCCTCCCAGACACCCCTGCACTCCCAACTTCCTCACCACTGTGGCAGTAAGAAAAGCAGAAAAGGCCTTGGCTCTGTGTGAGCAATGACAAAAATATCTCTGTGTTATTAATTTTGCATTCAGCACAAATTTAAAGCATAGCCCCATACCAGCCTGCAAAAATCTTTACTCCAACTAAAAGTAAGACAACAAAGCACTGGTAAATACACCCTTACCACAGGTATTAACAAATGTGGAAATATATATTTGTGTCTGGAGTCAGGGATAATGAATGAATTCCATTCATTACCAAATACAATAATATGGCGGCAAGTGGAAACATGTTTAAAATTTAAAACAAATTGCAAAGCCCAGGTTTCAGTATAATCTATAATATTTTAGTATTTTAATGAACATCTGAAAAAATATTTAAATGTGGTATTTCTTCTCTATGAGTGTTATTTCTCTAGAATTCTTTATTTCCTATTAATAAAAACATAAACCCCTAGGAAACTTTTGTCATTTGTATGATATCCAAATCAGTAAGATCATAAAGCTTTAAATACTCTGGCTTTCTGTGTTTTAATTTAGTACTTAAGGTTTCTATGTTCTTAAACATTGAGACAATAATTTTTTCTGTCTTCTGTTTCTTTCTGTATTTGCCTTGTTCAAACAGAAAATAGAATTAATTTTTTGCTTGTGCAGTTTTCTTTAGAAAGACTTTGAAACTGGCAGAAGGTAAGATTTCATATTTTGTCTATATTCTCTTTCATGAAACCTTACGCCTACAATCTACTGAACAGATAGTGATATCAAAATACTGAATCCTCTATATTCAAT
Organism: Aegithalos caudatus; assembly: GCA_013389925.1. NCBI lineage: Eukaryota > Metazoa > Chordata > Aves > Passeriformes > Aegithalidae > Aegithalos > Aegithalos caudatus. The sequence continues at coordinate 31,063 of WEIU01010502.1, forward strand.
TGTTTTACACTCCCTGAGCCAAACCTCACCCTTATGTTACTTCTGTTTAGAGATGGAAGTCAGTCCTACTACCGAGATATTTAAGGATAATTACAATCAGGCAGGGATTAAGTATTTGAGTGCAAATTGTTCACAGCAAACACCTTTCAAGATTAAGATATGCCAAGTGAATAAGAGGTGATACCTTTTAAAAATTTTTTTGATTTATCCGTGTTTGGACTTCCAAATGGCAAATAAAAGAAGCTATTAAAAGTATTTTATGTTATTGCTTTTACAGTATTATATTTTGTAATGCATTAGGATTCTGATAGTCCATTCAGCTTGCATCTCTCTGCTGACCCTATCATTTGACTTCTGGAACAGACATCACAGCAATTACTAACAGTAAAGCACAGCATTACTAGTGTTCTTTGGACAATATATATATTTTTTTTTTCATTTCATTATTGTGATATACTGGAAAAACATCAAAGCTCCATTAATCCAAGTAATTTTACTAGCTTCACAGGTATCGCCTTCCCTTAAAACTGCAAATTTGACTACAATATATTTAAGTATGACAATACCTTAAATAATTTCTGTTTGTTAGTCATGCTCTTATGTTTGCAATAGACTGTTGTCAGTATCTTTCCTCCATCTGAATTACTTTTTATTGGTATTTTGCTGGCATTAACTTCTTTTTTATTTTTTTTATAGAAGACACTGCATGGAGTCCCACACACAGAGCTGAAAGCAAACAGATCATTTTGATGAGGAAAAAGCGAGAGAAAAAAGAAAAGAGAAAATGGAAGTAGAATAAATAAGGAGAGAAAAACAAGTGAATTATAGAGTACAGTTACTTTCTTCCCTCATAAAATAATAAAGTAAAACATTCATATTCCTTAATATGTCCATTTAAGGTAACAAATAAAACAAAACTCACAAACCCAGTACACAACTCCCCAAAGAGGAGTTTGTTGGGTTTTTTTAACATATCCCCACTGCCTTTATAAGTAGTCTATGAGGTTGATAAGATGCATCCTGAACTGGCCATCCTCAGCTGGCTGACAGTAATAAACAGCAACTCATGTGACTTAATGCAGGTATTTATGACAGTCTTTTACATTTGAGTCAGCCATGCTGTAGTCTCTGTGACAGCAGAGAAATTATTTGTGCTGGTAAATCATCTTGAATGATGCTAACACAAGATCAGTTGTGTACTTGCATGCATATGCTCTGCCAGTGAATATACTTTGTACCTGGATTGCAGTCAGAATAACTTAGAATGGAGAATTTTGGGGTTTTTTATTCATCCGCTAGAAAACATCTTGAACTGTGTAACACCATATGATGTAAAAATGAAGTTATTAACTATGAAAAGGAACTTTTTAATGGGACCTAACTATTTAGACACCTCACTGAATTTCTGCTGGTTAGCCTGTGAGAATATTTATTTTTAAAAAAGAATTTAACCTTTTTATTGATGGTACATGCTGCAGTGCCCAGATTATAATGGGTCATAATCGTGTCATGTCATGATGTTGTTTTCAACTGGAACAATGAAAATGGAAATGCCAAGAACAAAGTAAAGGGCTACAGGCTTATGCCTCCTGGTCTTCTGTTGGAGAGAGATTGTTTAGAGCTGCTCTCACTTAAGACCTGAACCTTTTTCATTTTATTGCTGTCCGCTCTCTTATTTAAGGCTGTTAAAACTTACCCTTGGCTTTTTGATCTCTTTAATTTTATCATAATGAGTCAGTTTTATTTAGTGGAAGAAATCCTCTTTTATGACTTTTAAACATAGGAGATCCATTTTTCAACATGTTCAATTATGGTAACACTGAGAGAAAGTCATAGCAATTTGAACCTTCTAATTCCATGCAAGTAAAGGTCAACACTTTCATATTTGAGTGCTTGTCATTAGAACTTCAGAGTGCAAACCATTTCTTCCAGTTTTTACATCAAAGTAAGAAAAAAGCATATTCTGATTAGACCAGAGAAATCTGCTTATCTCAGCCAAATAAGCAACTATTTTGCTCTTATGACTCATATGTCTGAAAATTTCATATTAATTCCTGTCTCCAGCCAAAATTTTTGTAAAAAGAAAAAAAAGGCATGTATAGGCTTTTCAAAGAGAAATACCATTGTCAGTGTTTATTTTGAAAGTATACTAAAGTTCAGATAAGGAATGCAAAAGATCTGAATATGATGCAATTTTGTTTGGATTTAATTACATTAAACATACTTGCATTTATATTGACTAAAACACAGGGCTGTAACAGATTTTTCATAATAATCAAAAACTATTATTTTAATATATTAACATAACCAAAAAAGCTGTGAATTGAATTGAACCAAAAAGCTCTAAAATGGTTAAGCTTTATGGTGATTTGTAGGAATGTGCTGTCAGGTGTTTCAATAAATGCTATGCATTCTTCCACCACAGAAAATATATTTCCATCATTTTCCCAGTTTTTCTTATCAAAATAAGACTATGTAACACTGACTCATGGTATACAGACTGCTCTCACAGTAAAATAGAGCAAATAACATAAGGTGTCTGTTTTCAGTATTCATATGATAGTACCCAGGGGAATCATAGACAGCCTGGACTTTCTATGTCCAGTCTTACACACAAAAAAAAAAAAAAAGTAGATCATGCACAAAAAGTCAGTGAATATATAAAGTAAGAAAAAGTAGCAAGTGACAGACTCCTATTTTACCATCTACTCATCCTACTCATATTATTTATGTATATTTTTCACTATTTTTCTACTCTGCTGGCAAAGGCCATCACAAAGATGGAGGTATGCTTTATTCTGAATTTTTCAAACCTTCTTATAAGTTACTTATCTTTCATACTCGAAGATTGTGCTGTTTGTCCTTTGGTGGCTTTCTGTTGTACCAATGGTGAATCTAAGACATAGTTTTTAATTTAAAATAATGAAATGGTGATTTTTTTCCAAACAGGTTGCTGATTCTTTGGAGGAATTACACATAACCATATTTCAGTCATTTACACCAGATATCATTTACTGTGAGACATTAAATTGATTTGGGTCCTTTCAGCTTCCTCAGACAATTTCATAAAATTGTAGTAAGGATTTTGCTTGTAAGTGTTCAGGGTTTTTTTATTAAAATAAAACCTTTATAACAATAATAGAAAACAAGGTTAAATATAGAAGGAATAAAAGTAAATTAACGACATAGAATAAGCAAAAGCTGTTCACTCAGAGGAAATAAAGAGCGGACCCATTGGTCCATTCACTACATGAACCTCACTATTTAGTCAGTCTCTTGCCTGAATAGGCTCTGAAACACAGGTTATAACACAGTCCCAACTGAGCAATAATAGTATGAATTTTTAGAGTGAGAAAGAAATAGGGGAAAAATGACAAGTCTGAAAGAATCTCAAAAAGAAGCCAGTATAGATTCTTCCTAAATTTAGAAAGTTAGTAAAAAGCAAAGAGCAGAGTTTATGGAGAAAAAAAATCTGAATGACTGCATAGTCACTTTGGAATATGGTCGTCCCTAGGGAGGTGTTAAGTTTCCTGTAAATTTTGCAGTGACTTAGGGCACCTGTGCTCTGGCTGTGATAGCATCTAGAAAAGGAAAGACTAGTGATACAAAAAAGCAGTATAGAACTAAGCTCTGCAGTAGAAATGTCCACTAAGAGTGGTATTGTAGTACATAAGAGTGGTACTTATTGTACCTTTAAGTTCCTTGTATTGTTTTATAAAAAAAATGAAAATAACATTATGAAGTGAATATGACAGGTTTTTAAAAACATATATATAATTGTCTGTCCTTTATAATGCTGATGAAGCATTTACCCAATAAAGTCTAATAAAAAAATCCATTATGCATGAATTGCATATTTTGAAATGCTTACATTGTTGTTAAGGTTCAGATAAATGCACTTTAAACAGCAAATTTTGCACATCAAAGCTTTATTCATGTACTTATTGTTCTTTGAGGTTCATTAAACTAGGACTAATCTCTCATGGAATATGATGGTGCTGGAAACTAATAATTCCATTTTGATCCATTCTGAACCACAGTTTCTACCTGTGACTTTCACAGCTCAAATGTCATTAGTCCTGAATACACACAAATGCACAGGGTAAACTCAATATTATAAAATTCTACATTATGTTTTTGTGTGTATGGAGGGAACTGAGGTCTGTCTAGGCTGTTGTGCACTATTAGCATTAATTGGTTGTAATTCATATGTGATGTTTAGAAGGGCAGAAGTTTGGGTCTCTGCTTTATTATTCTTATTAACCTTTGTTATAGAAAACAATAAGTTCCAGTAAATTAAGACAAGCATATTTTGCACACATGTTGTGAAGGCAAAATTTCCTATAAAATAAAATGGTAAGTTTGGCTTAATGTCAAAAAAAATGTGATTGGGGGTGGGTGGCGGTTTCACTTGGGATCCCAGTCCCACAAGTACTTAGGGTCACTGAAGTTATTCCTGAAGATTTGATTGCCTTTGCTTAAATTGTAAAAAGTAGACTGCAGAATTGAAAGCTTACTGTTCAGCTCAAGACAATCCTTTAATTTTTCTCTGCCTGGTGTTGTAAGACCTTTTGCAATTCACAAGATTTAATTTTTTACTGCTGAAAAAGCATTACAGGACTTTTCTTTGGAAGATGGTCAGAGAAAAAAAAGCTAATAATTTAAATTCTGTATTCACTATGCAGGTTGCAGCATTTATCATGTAATAGACGCTGTTGCAACTACAACAAATCACCTGTCATAAACAGTTCATAAGCTGAAAGACAGAAAATACATGAATGTTTTATATACCTACCTCACCCACCATTCAAGCATACAATTAGGACAGCTAAGGTCATTTGTTCTATACAGAGAAGTTTTGGCTAAGCTGAATTCTGTGTACTTCACAGTAAAAGTGGATCCTTGGATCAATGATGTGATATTGAACAGGAAAGTGGAAGAAAGCCCAGAGCAAAAAAATACTTAAAAATTTTCTCATACAGTGTTGTGGATTAATCCCAGTGGGAAGCTGAATGTCCCACGGGCCTTTTGTTGACTTGCCCCTGGAGGGATGGGGAAGAGTACTAGAAGTGTAATAGTGAGAAAAGCCATGGATTGAGATAAAGGCAATTCGACAGGTAAAGAAAAAGCTATATGCAAGCAAAGCACGATAAGGACTTCATTCATTACTTCCTACTGTCAGGCAGGTGTTCAGCCATCTCCAGGAAAACAGAGCTGCAGCATGTGTAGTGGTGATTTGGGAAGGCAAACATCAACACCCCAAACATGTCCCTTCCTTCTTCTTCCCCCTGCTCTACATGGTAAGCATGATGCCATGTAGAATGGGGTATCCATTTGGTCATCTGAGATGAGCTGTCCTGGCTGTGTCCCCTTCCAACATCCTGGGCACACCCAGTCCATTCACTGTGGGGAGCAGGGGTGCAGTGAGAAGCTGAGAACACATTGACAGAGCACAGGCTGTCAAGGTGTTCTCAGTGACAAATTAAAACATTGGTGTGCTAACACTGTTTTGCTCAAAAGTACAACAGAACATAGCACCATAACACCATATGTGTTGTTATGAAGAAAGTTATATCCATCAGAAATAAAATCAATACAAACTACACCCCTTGTCCCACATGATTTTTAACATGCTCGGGTCCCACATTATCCAACATATATTCATTAGCCCCTCTCTTCCTATCCTTTGATAAACCCATAAATATGATAAAATGGCTTCAGCTGGAAGGGAGCTTAAAGATCATCTAGTTCTGAATCCCTTGCCATGTGCTGGAACAATTTCCACTAGACCAGGTTGCTCAGACCCCCATTCCAACCTGGCATTGAACAGTTCCAGGGATGAGGGTTCCACAACCTACCTGAGAAATCTGTTCCAGTGCCTCACCACCATATCATTCCTTTAGTCTACAACCACCACTTCAAAATGCCCAGAAAATTTCTGTTGAGTTCATTTAGTTCACAATCATCTTTCTTTGGTTCAGGTGTTATAGTACAATTGAAATGAATTTGATGACAAAACAACAATCTTACTACATATCTCCCTTTGTGTCTAGGAGACCACAGAATCATAATTCCTATTCATCTGTTCGTATCTCCTACAGAGAATTTCCACCTATACAAAAGTAAAGAGAGACTTATGAAAATAAAACATTTATTTTTAATAATGCTAAACAAGATTCCTACCCTTGAGTGCTACATCTCCAACTGGCTGAAGCAGAAAAGTCACATTTGAATATATTAAAATTGACTTTTAAGAATGTGAGTATAGTTCTGCTTTCTCTCACATCTTGATAATTGATTGTTCTGCATTAAGAGTAGAAATAAGATCCTTCTTTCTACACTTAATCTCAAGCTTAGTATCAGACTAGCTTAAAGTTAACTTCAGAGAACAAAAATAGCTTTTGATTAGATGCTTCAAAGCATATATGTCTTCAATATCAGCTTAATTACTTTTCTTATCTGTGGTCAGTAAGTGACTGTCAAATGAATATGAATCAAGTCTGACCTAGAAGGGAATACATCTAGGACTCACTTATGTCTATATCATGAAAGATTTTTGATACTGTTAGCACTGAATTAAAGAAATGAGATTAAATATAACAGATGATCAAAGAAGATCAAGAGTAAATTTCTCATTTACTTAGCCTAAGAAAACCCTGTTAATTTATATCCATAGATTTTGTGTATGTGAAGTGTTGCTTGGTTTTCCAGAGTCTTTTAGTCTGCCAGGGAATGTAATTTGTGAGAGTTTATGTAATTCTCACTTTATGAAGATGGTTGGGATAAGCAAGGGCCGGAAGCTAAATAAATTCCTTGGAATAATCTATGCTGTAAGAAAATTTAAATATTTCAAAGTGTCTCTTTCTCCTTAAGGCTTCAAAATTTCCAAATGTTTTGTGGTGATGGGAGATATCTGTATGACTACTTTTTAGCAGCACTGTTTTCGAGGCAACAGCAACATCTCATAATTTTGCAGTAGCATAACCTACAAGAACAAAGCAGCTCATCTTAAATCTAGCTTGTTGCCTGAAAATGAACAGGATATTTCTTATTTCTATGACATTTAATGGCAAATTAGTTTCTGTCCAGTGGTCTGGACTGATCAGGACTGAAAAAATTGTCAGTTCTACCTTTCATTCTTTCTGACTTTTTTTTTAGGTCCATTGTGGACAGATATCCTATGCAGTAAAAATATCCTTTGATGGCTTCAAGATAGAATCTCTTGTTTGTTAAGTGTCCTCCAGAGAATGATAAAAATAATGATCCATTAAAAGAACATAGTGGAATTGTCACTTTCCCCACACAGGATTTGCTGGTATCATGGATATTCTTAGTCTGGGAAATTAGAGATAAAAATTCATTTGCAAAATTGTTCCCTACAGTCTGTTCTTTGCATAATTTACTTTAACTTAGTCATGCGATGATTCTTGAAACATTTCACTTGAGAATAAATTCTAGTTTTATGTTCTAGTTTACATATAAATTTCCTGACATGCAGCCCACTTTTTCTTTTGCTTTAAACTATCATCTTTAATCAAAACTTACTGGAAACCATACAGTTCATCCACCTTGAGTGATTTATTGCAATTCAATTTTGAACTTTGTTGGATTTTTGTGAGAGTGTTGCAAGCTTTTATTAAGCAGTCAAAATGGATGTCAACATTACAAAGGCTGCAATCTAGTATTCACTATCAAGGAACTAGGAAATTAGGATAGAAGAGCTGAAGTCTCAACATTTGTAATAAACAAGCAAAAGGTTATATAAAAATATTTAGTCGTTTTTGAAGTTGTCAAGCAAGGTGAGTTTAATGGGAAATATGGTACTTGGAACACAAATTTTTTTGGTTATACAAACTGCATGCTTTCAGCCTATATCCAGCAAGAAGTGATAGACATGCTGGTAAAGACCCTAGAAAATGAATTTGACAAAAAATAACCCCTTCCTTTCTGCTCAAAGTACTTTTTCAGAAGGAAAAAGTGTTCAACAATAACTGCTTTTTCACACACTACTGGTAAAAACTTCTGTCAGAAATGAAAATGGCTTCCTTTGATCACTAAGCTGTTTTGATTATGAAATAAAGCAATGGTGAAGAATATTCTGCTGGGAGGAAATAACAAGGTTTTCTGTGATCAAAAGACTGTTAGAAGCTGGTATGCACTGCAATAGAATATGACTGCTGATCAAGCACATTTTCCTGTGCATACCAGTTTATACTGGATCACCTTTGGGAAAAATTTCCACTCTTTTCCCTTGGTGAAACATTTCCATATGTCCATGTTGACCTAGAAACAATGTCAGAATTAAAGTTTGATGCCAGCGTCACAAAACAAGTCCATGTTTAAAACAAAAGCTAGAGGAATTATAATCTCTACCACCCTGTTTTCTTTATACACAGTCTTTTGTACATAGTCTTCTACACTTAGAAGAGGGAACAAAAGGCAAAGAATTTAAAGTGGAAAAGAGAAATGGAACAATGTTCAAGCAGCAGAAAGTAAAAACAGTCAGAACCATGACAAGAGTGAGTGGAATGCCAGTCTTCTGTAGAGTACAAAAAGACATTTTATTTCCTCAAACACTCAGTCTTGGTATCTTAGAGACAAATATACAGGTGGATTGGTGAAAAATTAAATGTTCATCTTAATACTTCCTTTCCTCCTTTTCTCATACAGACACTTTGTGGACACTACACTTGCTCAAGAGAAGCTGTAAATTGACTCTTATTAGGCACAGCCCTTACAGAGCAATATGTCATATTGCATTCTTTATTAGAAAGTATTTGCCTCAGCAGAAAAAAAAGCATTCATTATTCACTATTTTAGTCAATATTTAATATATTTTATTTTTAATAA
>WEIU01010502.1:47322-88268 GCA_013389925.1 Aegithalos caudatus
TTTTTGGTATGTCTAATGGCAACAAAACTTTAGAATATATGTATATATGTAACTGTATGATTATTAAAATATTTTTATCTAATGGAAATTTTTAACATGAAATCTTTTTCCCTCATCAGATGTCTGGTACTTAATGAAATATTGCCAAACACACAGTCTCAATGCCTAAGTGCTGACAATGACTAATATACTCCCTTGATATGCTGTAAAGTGGTGAGAAAGTTGTTCTTAGAAGAAGAGTCTCTTCTGTTCCATCCTTCAAGACACAGCAAAAGCTGATGATAACTGCTGTCAAGGTGGGTCAGTGCCCATAAGGTTTGTACAAGGCTTTTGACATGAAGTCTTACATCAGTGATCTAAGTCCTTTTGCCCTACTGCAGCACCATATTCTTAAAATATCTTTTAAAGAACAAAGTCTATATGTTGTCTATGGTATATATCCACTTGACATTCCAAAGGAAGATTTTATTTTAAAGTACATCTCTACCATATTGCCCTCTATAACCTCCTATTCAATGAAAAGAATGCAAATGGATTTTGGCAGTGCTTGTAGACATATGATTCAAGTATATTAAATTACTTGTGGGTAATTTGAGAACTTTGGATTGTGTAATACAGTACATGAATATGATTAGTTTAACCTGGAGAACCCCATTAATAATACACAACAAGTGCTTGTCCTGCCTTTATGGCTTCATTACATGTTTGAGGGGGTTCTTAATGTTACTCTAAATGTCATTTTGAATACGATTAAGCTTTCTTAATGTTCTAAGCTAAGTGCTTCAGTCCCGCAATCATTTTTTGCAGCCTCTTCCCTGGACTTGCTCCAGTAAATACCTTGTCTTAGATTGGGAAGACCAGAACTGGGTCCAGCAGTCCAGATGTGGCCTCATCCATACTGATTGTCACCCTTGGACAGAGGTCTAACTGGTAGGTTTTAGTTGCACACTAGTGTTGATCCTCAGGAGCTGAGACTGGAACTGAGAAGGTTTACCACTTTAATGATCTGGATGATGAAATTCACTGCTGAAGATTACACCAGGTTGGTGAAGGAGCCTATTCTGGAAAGCAGAATTTCAGTATCTCGACAGGTTGTGGAAATGGGCTGACAGGAGCTTTATGGAGTTCAGTAAACACAAATGGAAAGTTCTGAAGCTGGGATGGGATAAATCCACACAAACCTTGGGGGTCAGCTGGACAGAAAACAGCTCTGCAGAAAGGGACCTGGAAGTTCTAACATTCTACAGATTGAACATGAGACAGTCACTTTGCCTGCAAGTAAAGGCAGTGAAATAAACCCTTTGTGGTAACAGCAAGAGTGTATCCAAGAGGTGCAGTGCCTATGCCCTGCTAAGGTGGTGAAACATGCTCTATGAGGGCCTGTCCTGATATCTTGGGAAATCCCTGTGGTCCCTGGTCCCATCTGTCTTCCATGACACCCTGACAAACTTACAAAATACACCCAAATAAGAAGCACATACCTTTCTGATCTTCTTGTTGCTCATAAATGTAATAGCAGAAAATAAAGAGCAAGCCATTTACATCAGCTGGAGCTCAAATTTCATATTTCAACTTTGACTGAGTTTACACTCCAACTGTTTTTTTTCTTCTTTTATTTCTCATTTTTCCCTTCACTGTTCTGCCCTGTGTTGTTTACAAGTTCAGGCTGAAATTACTAAGCAAGTGTTAAATGGCTCATCGTAACACATTATACTTCAAATCCAGAATACATGAATTTCTAGATTTAAAGTCTTTTTGTAATAACAAATCCTATATTTATGCTAATGAAAGCTGTGTATCAAATTTCCTATCTGAAAGAATATTCCTAAAATGTTAAAATGGGAAATAGATGGCCCATTTTCTCATTAACGAGAATCAGTCACAAAATGCAATGATTTATTCAGTAAAAAGCCCATACTGGAGAACAAGTTACTCTGCCTAAAATTTAATTTGATTACAATAAAGTTACTTAAATTATTTACTTTATCTACAAGGTGCTTTGCCAATATTACTCAGATCTATGAGATATATAAATCTACAATCATACAGAAAATGACAGAAAATGAACCAGTTACTTCATACAGAAAATGAAACAGTCACTTAAATGGGCAAGTGCCCAAAGACAGTGTATGAAAATCAGGACTGGAGTTCAGAATTCCTGAGTTATGACATTTGTCAAACATACAAATTTAATTTTCTGAGTGCCAATCAAGTGAACTGCCCTTAAGTCACTGCTGATGATGATTTCAATGTTAAGAAAAGAATGAGATGTACGGCTATAGTACATTTGTTCAGAATTAATTTGCTTTAATGGAGTTCCTTGAATTCTCCTTGTAGATAAGAATCTGAAAATTAAAAGATTATTTGAAGCTTATGAAATAATTTATCTTATCAAAAGTTTTTGTGATATGTCAGGCAAATGTGAATCAGGCAATTATTTATGCACACTGCAATGTTATGATCACTGTTTTGTTATTGAAACATCAAATAAATTACATCAGGAATTGTTTAACAAACTTTGTACTGAAATTAAAATTTTGCCTCAGTTTCACAGATTCATTAGTTATGTGCCATTGCTCACCTTTGATGGCACTCCATGTTGCCATTTTTGAGCTTTAGAGATTCAAGATAAGGCCATTAAAATTTTCACTCATAAGAAAAAGGGGAGATAACCATAAATATCTTTGGAAGATATATTACATGTATTTTCAGAGAATTGAAATTATAGGCAAACAACCTCCCCAAACCCGCTCCCCTAGAAGCTCTGCCATTAATAAAGTTCTCAAACTCAAAACCAACTCAAAACTTGATTTTACATCATGGGATAAAAGAGAGGTTACAACTCTTCCAAAAAGAGCAGACTAGAACCTTGCATTTTATTCTGCAGGTATTATTCTCATTATGTAAAATGCAAAATCTAAATCAAAGATTGTCAAATAGCCTCTTACATAAGACTTTCTGATTAGTACTTAGAAAGCTTTATTTTTATAAAACTAACTCAAACTGCAAATATTTTCCAAGTAGTTCCAAGGATGAATACCTTTCTAAAGTCAACATCATTTGTAAGGCATACTATGAAAATTTCAGAATAGTACTTGACAAATAAATAGTAAAAAGGAAAGAATGTAATTTTTTAAAAATGATAACAAGTCAAAAAATCAAAGAATTACAGAATAAACTGAGTTGAGAGGGACTCACAAAGATCATTGAGCCCAACTCCTGGTCCTGCACGGCTCAATCCCCAGTAATTACAGCACATGTGAGAGGGTTTTCCAAACAATTTTTGAGCTCTGTCAGGCTTAGTGCTGTGACCACTTCTCTGAAGAGCCTGTTTCAGTGCCCAATCACCCTCTGAAGGCCTGAAGAACCTTTTTCTAATCTCCAACCTAAACCTGCCCTGACACAACTTCGGGTCATTGCCATGGGTCCTGTCTGTGGTCACCACAAAGATCCGTCTGCCCCTCCTCTCCCCCTCACAATGAAGCTGTAACTGCAGTGAGGTCTCCCCTCAGTCTCCTCCAGGCTTAATGGAACAAGTGACATCAGTCACTCCTCACAGGCTTCCCCTCAAGGCCCTTCACTGTCTTTGCTGCACACCTTTGGATTCTCTGTAATAATTTAATGTCTTTTTTATTTTGTGGCACCCAAAGCTGCCTCCAGTACTGGAGGTGAGGCTGCCCCAGCTCAGAGCAGAGCAGGACAATCCCCTCCCTTGCCTGGCTGGCCATGCTGTCCCTGATGTCCCCAGGACAGGATTGGCCCTCCTGGCTGCCAGGGCACTGCTTGCTCATGTTCAACTTGTCACCAGCCAGGACACCCAAGTACCTTTCCATGTTGCCGCTTTCCAACCTCTTGTTCTCCAGTCTATCCATACACCAACGGTTGCCCCATTCCAGGAGCAGAATCCAGTGCTTTCCCTTGTTGGACTTCTTGTGGTTGGTTGCTCAGCCCCTTAATTTGTCCAGGTCTCTCTGCAGGGCGTCTCTGCCTTTAGGGGAGTCAGCAGCTCCTCCCTCCTGTGAACTTGCTTAGTATCCTTTCCAGTCCTTCATCCAGGTAATTTATGAGGATTTTGAAATGCACAGGGCTGTGTATGAAGCCATGTGAACCCCACTAGTGACAGGTGACCAGTCTGATGTCACCCCATTCCCTGTAACCTGTGTGGAATGGAGCCATGGTTGTGCTCAGCCCATGAGCTGGTTGCTCACCCAACTCATGATGAGTTTTTCCAGCTGAATGCTGGACATTTTATCCAGAAGGATCCTGTAGAGATTTGTCCTTCAGGAGAGATAATAACAAAAACTTTACTGAAATCCCAAGTATTAGAATAAGATTACGTCAATTATGTTCCCTTGATCATCTGAATGTGTTACCTTTGTCATTAAAGGAAATCAGGTTTGATAAGTAGGACTTTCCTCTCATGAAGCCATTCTGTCTGTGATTAATGTCTGCATTGCCTTCAGGTGTTTTTCAATACCTTCCAGCAGAATCTTCTCCATAACTTTACCAGGCACTGAAATGAGACTAGAGGCCTGTAGTTTCCAGGGTTCTCCTTCTTCCCATTGCATAAATTTCACTTTAATTTTTACTTTACCTGCTTTGAATTATTCAAAATGTACTTAGAAGTGTGTTTTTTTTCACTTATTTTCATTTATTAAGTTCTCATTGATTTTCTAAAGATAAACCTGTTTTTTAAATTTTAATTTTAGGGATTTTTAATTTTAATTTTGTTTTATTTTTAATTTTCATTTCAATTTTGTTCTATTTTTAATTTTATTTTAAAATTAATTATTAATGCTGTTTTCTTATATTAACTTTATTTTCCTTTTAAAACAACTCTATTAATTTCATCAAAGTTTTCCTCTAGATAGTTTCTGGTCAACATAAATGAAGTCAAGAATTTTTTCCCATCTTAGGTGTGCTCCTACTTGTACCATTCAGCACAATTTCAGCTATTTATTGAGGTGAGGTATTGAGAGTTTCACAAATAGCTCTAAGTAGAGACAAGTTTTTGACCTTGGGTTTCTAGTATTTCAGGCCCTAGCAAAGTCACTATTAGCTATCCTGTCAAATCTTATTTTTTAACTAGATGGAACATCTGCTGCAATGCCAAATAAAATCAGGTTTTTATTTAGTCAGATATAGGATTTCATTAGTGTTAATGTATTTGTAAGTAATCTACAGAAGACATGAAGAACATTTTTGTGAAAAATAACAAATATAAACCAAAGACTATTTTTCCAATTTAAGTCTCAGTTTAGAGAAAAGATCACTATTAGTTCAAAACTTGTATTTATGTCAAAAATCTTGACCGGTTTTAAATCATGTCATAATCTAGAGTTCTTTGTGAGACTATAACCAATTGCATAAATGAAATGTTAAGTAGTGCAAAAATATTGATGTACAGATAGTGGGCTTACTGTCACAAATTATTTAATGTTACCTCAGACCTGGTGCTTATTTAACCCTTGTTCAATATCATTTATGAGTGACTGAATCACAGAATCAATGGAAAAGGCCTCTGAGATCATTGAGTCCAAACTATGACTGAACACCACCATGTCAAGGAGACTATGGCACTAAGTTCCACATCCACCCTTTTCTTTAGTATCTCTAGGGATAATGACTCTACCACCTCCCTGGGAACCACATTCCAATGTCTAATCACTCTTTCTGTGACAAAAATTTTACTAATATCCAACCTAAACCTCCACTGGCACTTGAGACTATGTCCTCTTGTTCTATTGCTTGTTGCCTGTGAGAAGAGCCCAATCGAACACCTTTCAGGCAGTTGTGGAGAGTGATAAGGTCCTGATGCTCCTTCACTCCAGGCTAAATATTCTCATCCAGTCTCATCCTCCTTCACCCCGGGCTAAACAGCCCCAGCACCCTCCGCCTCCCCTCACAGGACTTGTGCTTCAGACCCTTCACCAGCTTCATCACCCTTGTCTTGACTTTCTCTATCCCCTCAATGCCCTTCCTGGACTGAGGAGCCCAGAACTGAATACAGCATTCAAGGTATGGCTTCACCACTGCCCAGTACAGGGGGATGATCATTGCCAGGATCCTGCTGGCCACACTATTCTGGTACAGGGCAGGATGCCTGCCATGATCCTGGTCTTCCCAGGAATAGTGTGGCCAGCAAGTCCAGGGAAGTCATTCCTCCTCTGTACTTGGAAGTGTTGAGGCCCCATAATGAGTGCTGTGTCCAGTTTTTAGGAAAACATTGAGATGCTTTAGCATGTCCAGAGGGCAACGAGGCTGGTGAGGGGCTGGGAGCACAAGCCCTGTGAGGAATGACTGAGGGAGCTGGGGTTGTTTAGCCTGGAGAAAAGGAGACTCAGAGTTGACCTTATTATTCTCTACAGTCTCCTGAAAGGTGGTTGTAGTCAGGTGGAGGTTGGTCTCTTTCTCCAGGCAGAGAATGAGAGGACAGAGTCTTAAGCTGCGCCAAGGGAAATATAGGCTGGATATTAGGAAAAAGTTTTTTACAGAAACAGTGATGAAGTATTGGAATGGTCTGCCCACAGAGGTTGTGGAGTCACCATCCCTGGATGTGTTTCAAAAATTATTGGATGTGGCACTCAGTGCCATGGTTTAGTTGAGGTGCTAGGGCATGGGTTGGACTCAATGATCTTAAAGGTCTCTCCCACCCAGTCATTCTGTGATTCTGTGACCACCTGGGCACACTCTGGCTCATGTTCTGTTGCTGTTGACCAGAACCCACAGATCCTTCTCCTCTTAGCCACTTTCCAGCCACTCTTCTCCAGCCTGCAGCAGTCCTTGGGGTCATTGAGGCCAAAGCATAGGACTTGGCACTTGGCCTGTTTGAACCTCATGCTGTGTCTTGGCTCATCAATCCAGCCTGTCCAGGTCCCTTTGCAGAGCCTTTCTATCTTCCAGCAGATTGACACACCCACCCAGCATGGTGTCATGTGCAAATTTGTTAATGGCAGACTCAGTCCACTATGTTAGAATGTTAAATAACAAAATGTCTAACACAGATTCCTCTGGGACCCCTTCCTGCACTGAGAAAACTGCTTATTTATTTAGTCAGATGTAGCACCTGACTTAATTTCTGAATAAATTACCAATATACAAGAGGACCTTCCTTCTCAAAAGCACTATTATTTCTTTTAAAGTACTTGGTGAAAAAGTTTTCTGAATATCTCTTAGATATCCAGGGGAACTGATGTCTTTGTCTCTGTATTTTAAGACTTGGGCTGAAACTTGCCCATTATAAAATATCTATCCATTGATTCACTATTTCTATTTTTATCATATTTATTTATATTTATTTGATACAGATAAAAGTTTAACTTTCCTGTCTATAGTTCCCTGTATTCTCCATGAATCTTGTTTGAGAATTAATGTGAATTAAAAATAAGAGGTAGTATTAAGGGACCTACTAACTCCACTTAATCCCTGCTAAAATGTTGTGGTTGTGTGGCAGTTTTCTATAAGTGGGGAATGTCTTTTCCTTTGCTCTTTCCTATAGTTAGATGATTTTTAAATTGCCATTATCCAAGTGCCTTTTACTTTTCTTTATGCTTGTATAACTTGTAATTTTAATGTTTTTTTCCTCTTAAAAACTTGTACTGCTACCTATCTAGTCTGGTTGCAAGTTTTGACTCTAATCTCAGTCTCAGTTTCTTCATCTTGCACGGCCCTAATCTATATACAACATAGATTAAAAACAAAGTTTATCCCTTAAACATTTTCTTAAAAAAATGCAACTAAAATTAGGCAGTGATGCTGTATCAGATGTAGGCTCTGGATCACACAGAGCCAAGAAGACAGCTAGAAGACTGACAAGGGAAGGAATGATGATGCCTACAGCAGAGAAACAACCAGATGTGGAGTTGAACAGCAACACTGTGAAGCAGGGAGGTCACAAACTAACATCTACTTACATCTCCTTTTTTGTGAGGTTCTGATGGGAGTCTCTTTTTCCTCTCTTTGTCTCATGTGGGGAATTTCTAGTCTTTAAACCTTTTCATTGCAGATAGGCAGAAGAGGTACTTCTCATTTTGACAACCCTCTTCAGAACAGAAGCTTCTTGGTCAAAGTGCTCTTTCAAACTTGACACTTCTCCATCACACCCATAATAAGAGATGAGAGTTCTTAGAGTCCTTGTCAATATAGCTGGATGTGCAGACAGCTCTGTTAAAAAGATTTACCCTGAAAGAGCTTCATAATGTCAGACAGGCTCTGTGTACTGAGTGGAAAAGGATACATACATCACCACTCCGTGTCTCTAAACAAGGTGAAAATGGGGTACTGGTAGCAATTTTTCAAAAGGCTGGAGGAAGAAAAAATCCAAGGGGATGTAAATCCTAAGTGAAAGATATTAAAATAAACAGAAATCTCTTATTAACTGGAAGTCACAAAACCTCTATATTTATTTCAGCTATTGTAATTTATATCAGTAAATAACTTGCTCAATGCAGATAACCTGTGTGATATTAAGTATTATAATGTATTATAATGGTTTTACTTTAAAAATGCATACAAATTAAATAACTATGTTAACTGAACATGTAATTATGCTGTTTTATGTATACAAATGCGATCTTTGTGTTCTAATTCTACTGAAGAGAGAGGATTCTCAGAGTCCCATCACAAGAATGTTTCCTCTGGAGTTTTATTGTTGTTCCACTACTCATGAGACATCTGGTGACCCCATCCTTAGGTATTCATACACTGTTTGGGTAACTTGAACACATGTATCTGGGCAAAAAATAAAGAAATACATTGACTTTCATGCTCATCATGAATAGTGGGAAGGCAAATTTTGAAATTTTGAGTAAGAAAGCAGAGTACCGTCAACTTCAAGAGAAAAGGACACCCTGTACTCAAATAATGTATGAGAGTTACACAATCAGTTCTCTATAATGGCAGAAACTGTGTGTTAAAATCTAGAACCTTTCCTAGCCAATCAACAGAAGGACATGTGTCTAATGTGCTTGAAATGAAAATGTTGCAGTTGTATTTCTAACATTACACTAAAGCAAACACAGTTGTCCATTGCTACCAAAATAAATATATTTCTAGAAAATGAAAAAATAAATAAATTCACATGTTCAGAATGTGTCTTGGTGAATATCTAAATGACATATAAGACATTACTTCAAGACTTATGAAAAAGGAGAGTGGTAAGTGTTGTTTTCTTCATAAAGTGATACATATTTGGGGCATTCAATATACTTAAGAATATACAGGAGGGGAGAGAGACATCACTGAATCCCATCCTTCCAGTGAATGAACTACAATTGCTGCATGAAAGAGCATTAACAACATTATACTTAAGCTAGGAATACTCTCAATTATCTGAAATCACACAGAGAGTTCAGATTATTAAAATTTTACTCAGTGTAGATCCAAAGTGCCAACTACCACCTCTACTTAAAAGACAAATGTAATATATCCTGCATGTATCCCTGTTTGAGCTTCAGTATCATAACTCCCAAAGATAGCACCTTGATGTCAGGTACAGTATTTTTTCAGCTAAAATATTATGGAAAGTTTTTGAAAAATTATATACACCTTGAAAAGGGTTAAAAATTGTGGTTGGAATGCACATGCTTACTTCTTTGTAGAACAGAAATTGTCATTAGAATAACTTGTTTATCACATTAATAGTTTTTTTCATATTAACATTCATACGTAAATTTCAAAATACTTTAAAAAATAATTCTGACTTTTAAAAATTCAATTAATGATGGAATAAAACAGTAAATTTACTAAATTTTCTAGTGCTGCTCTCAGTTCATTGTTATGCTTTTTTTTTTTTTGAAACAAAATAAGCCTTGAAAATATTATATCCAGCAAAGAAGGCTTGGAAGGATGCCGTCTAGAAGAAAAATAATAAAAAGTCATTCATATGTCTCAATATTTTTTAAATTTTAAAATGTAATGAAAATGCATTTAAATATTTTAACACTGACTCTGATGTTTTTATGGAGAATGAAGAAAAAAAAAACCTGCTCATTTTTGTAAATGAGAAAGGTATGCTAAATCACAGTACTGTTGTAAGTATATATGTTCAAACAATGGTGGGGAATTAGCTTATTTGAAATAAAAAGCATACAAGTCCTAAGGGATGGTGGAGCAATTTAATGTTGTATAGGATTAGTTCTCTGAGAGCATACTGTGAAGGTCCTGAGGGTCTCATAGCTCACTTATAGCAAATTTTTAACATTCTCATTTAAATTTCCTCAGACTTAATAATACGTCCTAAAGTCAGAGTTTGCTATTGAGGGAAAATATAAATCCAAC
This sequence comes from Aegithalos caudatus, assembly GCA_013389925.1. Lineage (NCBI taxonomy): Eukaryota > Metazoa > Chordata > Aves > Passeriformes > Aegithalidae > Aegithalos > Aegithalos caudatus. The sequence continues at coordinate 57,601 of WEIU01010502.1, forward strand.
AATTATCCATTCAGTACTATCCTCAAAGACAATGAACATACATACAGTCATCCTGCTGGGTTTACTAGGAATCAGTAAGAAGACTGGAGTTTTCACAAATCCTTGCGTTGCTCCATGGACAGATGCTGTTAGACATGAGCAACCTGTGCATATGAGTATCCTCCCCAAGTCAGACACAACTACAACTGGATCTTTTAAAGACTGAAAAATACTACCAAACAGATTTAACCTTAAAGTGTACAAAACAATGTGTACTGTGGATTTAAAAATAAATAAGCCAAACCTGCTCTTGGTTAATACTAACTACTTCAATACTACTTCTCTAGAAGATATTCAAAATATTGTGTGTCTGTGTGCCTACTGACGTTACAGGGCAGAGGGGAATGGTAGAAACATTCCATTTTTAAAGACATAGTGTAACACTTAATGACGTCAAATATTTTAAGCTAGACAAGTTCTGAGTCTTTTTTGATCTGCATCATTTTGGGTGGAAAAAATACAACTCAAAAATACAGTTCAGAGGCCTGCAACAGGAAGAAAACATTTTGTTTGCCTCATTTTGTCTTTTGGTGTTTTTTGATAAACATTGTACATAACTCCACTGGCGTAGAAAATAATGGTATCATAAACAGTTTTATGACCAGTGATATGTATGTAAAACCGTTAATGACGCTAAGTCTTGAAATTTTTCTCTCTGATAATCCATGCTTCTACATAACCAAGACTTCAAATATTAAATTCTTCTTCAGCAGAAAAAAAATATTATCCATACTTACTAGTATTTTCTTGAAAATCCCCAAAGCAATGATGTATCCCATATACAGCTATGATATACTCATGCTTGTGTGAGATATGCAGGTGCCTCTAAAATTTTTTCAGGAAAACTTTAAAATAATTTAGACCTAGGTTACCTGCACCTTCATCACCACATATTCACTTAGGGTAGTCCCAGTTCCAGAAGAGTCATTCAACCAGCCATACAGAAGGAAAACTGAAGTGCAAGCCATGCTTTTGATCAGATGGGGGTCTGTGATGAGTGGTGTCCCTCAGGGGTCTATATAGGGACCAGTACTGTTTAATATGTTCGTCAGTGACACAGACACACGTCCTTGACAGGTTTGCAGATGACACAAAGCCAAGGGTAAGGATGAAGAACAGAAGGATAGGGCCATGCAAAGGAACCTGTAAAAGTTCAAGCAGTGGGCCTATATGAACTTCATGCAGTTGGGTACAGGTTGGGCAATGAAGGGACTGAGAACAGTCCTGCTGAGAAGGACTTGGGGCCTCCCATGGATGAGAAGTTGGACATGAGCCAACAGTGTGCACTCAGCCCAGAATTCCAGTCTCCTTCTTGGCTGCATCCAAACCCCAGTGGGCAGTGGGGAGAGGGAGAGGATCCTGCCCCTGTACTTCACACTGGTGAGACACCACCTGCAGGGCTGCATCCAGCTCTGGGGTCCCCAGCACAGGAGGAAATGGACTTGTTGGAGCGAGTCCACAGGAGGAGGAGGGACACAAAGATGATCAGAATGGAGCCCCTCTCTTATGAAGACAGGCTGAGAGACCTGGGTTTATTCAGCCTAAAGGAGAAAAAAAGAAAGGAAGTTTTATGCATGCAGATAGTGATGGGACAGTGTGGAATGCCCTTGAATGGAAAGAAGTCAGGTTTTAAGGAAGAAGTTCTTTACTGTGAGAGTAATGAGGGTCTAAAACAGGTCGCTCAGGATGCCCCCATCCCTGTAAGTGTTCAAGGTTGGATGGGGATCTGAGCAACCTCATCTAGTGGGTGGCATCTCTGCCTGTAGTAGGGTGATTGGAACTAGATGATCTTTACAGTGTCTTTCGACCCAATCCACTCAATAATTCTAAGAATATTAAGAATAATCATGCATTTTAATAAGGTCTTAATATTGCAGGAATAGTAACTAATACAGAAAGCGAGAAGAGAAAATTCACATTCACTAAGGAATTAGTTACCTGGCAATATCTGACCTCAAAAAATTCAGAAGAGCCACCTCTTATAAGGTTGTTAGGAAGAAAAATGAATAGTTTTGTTAATGATCAATTAAGTTTTAAAATGAGCTTTAATATATTCAGAACAACTCAAAGTTTAAATGAGTGTTTTGAGACCTTAAAAACTCATACATATAAAGCATATAAGACTCTATTAAAAACAAAACGCACAGTACAAAATGGATAGAAAAACGTAACAAATTAATTTGAAACAATTTATTGTTTAAAGTGTAGAGGATGAAGATATGCTGGTTTGCTACCAGTTACTATTTTGATTTGCACAGAGCAGGTGTCATATCATTGAACTGATTATTTCAACTTTTGTGAATCCTATTAAATCTGGGTGGAAATGGAAGCCTATCACAGAAAATATATTCACAGAAATAGCAGAAAACAAAGTTTAAATTAAAGTTCTGTTCTAACTTAAGAACAAAGCCATATAAGAAATTCTGTTCTACCTCAAGAACAAAGTAAGTTATAAATATACTGAATATTTATTAAAACAATTAGACACTCAAGAACTGAAACTGAAACCAGGAGCAACCCATTAAGATATATAAAAGGAAACAGCTGAAGGATGGAAATAGTTATGTTCGGTACTAGACAAAGTTACAAAATGTGTGATAAGAAGAAAGTTTTAATTTGACTATAATTGGTACTGGATAAATGATAATCAAATTGTGGAAAACTGAGACTGTAAATGGCATGGATACATGACTGTTCCAAGTAGGAACCAATGGGCTGGCAAAAAAAGTAGAGGAGTCAATTCTGTGAATGGGCACCACAGGTACGTTGCCTTGCTTCTTGCATTGCATTGCATTCATTATATTAATTGCATTGTGTTCCTGCTTTTCCTGTGGGGTTTGTTATAGACAGACTTTTATATCACCATTTCAAGAGTGTCCCTTATTTACTCTGGCTATCAGATCAACCACTTTAAAAAATGACTCCTTGTACCCCAAAGTGGGACAAATCTACCAGTGCACTGATTGTGCACTGTGGCAAAGTTGGAGCACTATGTTTTTATCTTTTGCCTTGGGCAATCACATCAGCAGCAATAGCAACAAACAACATCCATCAATGGCACTGGTCTAAGAAGCAACACTGCACTATACCTGAACTTAGCTGTTCAGAGCCAAGGTATGGATGCAGATTAATTTACAGCACTCAAAACACACAGGTCTCTACTTGTTAAAAAGAAGGGAGAAAATGAGAATGAAACTCAACAGCTACCATTTTCCACCAGTGTCTGCTTTGTTAGAACAATGATGCCTCTTTGCACTGGGTCACTATGTAAAATGTGGTGAAACTCTAAGCAGAATAAAAACTGTAGGATAAGAAAAAATGTGTTCTGTGCATAAGAAAATGGAAAAGGGCTTGTATAGCAATTAGTCGCTGTCAAGAAGATAGCTTAATTGGTTCATTTGGAAGCTTACAATCTCAACTACAATTGCTCTGCCAACAGTTAATTCAAGGACTGGAAAACCATTTGGAAAGTAAACTTCCCTGTTGCTGATCCATGGCAACTTTTAGTAATGGTGTGTGCAATCATATCAGGCTTTGCCCAAATGAACCTCTCAGCTGCTCTGGCAATACTGGTGATACAGACAGAACCTATCCAGACTCCCCAACAGTTATGCTTCAGCAACAGAAAGGGATGGCACTCCACCATTTTTAGGATATCTTTTGTGTCTGTGGATAGCTACCACCAGTGTCAGATGGCCTAGCAAAATACAAGGTGGCCCAGCTCACACCACCTTCCTGAAGTACAACAGGGAAACATCTGTGTGCTACTGTGGTGCTGGTGGAGACAAGATTAATGTAGCCTTTGTGCCATTGTTACTTGCCAGAACACTTAGAGATTCTTATTAGCATGGCTCATAAAGTTCACAAATGCAACCTCATCTATCACCATTATATCTTTAGTTACCACTTAAGGAGTTGCCAGATGGCCAGGGAATAAGTTTTTCATGGAGGAATGGACTTAAATCGCTCTTCTTTACTTAGTCTCTGTGATGTTTGGTATTTGCAAAAGGGGCACATTAAAAACAACAACAACAACAACAACAACAAAACCCAAAAAACCCAAAACAAACAAACAAACAAACAAACAAACAAAACAAAACAAAAAACAAAAAAAAAAAAAAAAAAAAAAAAAAAAACACCAAAAAAAAAAAAAAAAAAAAAAAAAAAAAAAAAAAAAAAAAAAAAAAAAAAAAAAAAAAAAAAAAAAAAAACCACCCAAAAAAAAAACCAAAAAAAAACCCCAAAAAAACATGATCAGAAGATCAAGTAAAGCCATGGCTACTATGTGTGCCAGTTGAGTCTAGTCCACTAATCCATGTGAACCAGAAGTGAAAAATTGTAAGGGATATTCTGGCTGAATTTTTTTCGTAAATTTTTGACAGCTCTTTTCCTGCACTGAGAAATTTCATAGATAACAGATGCAAGTCATTAAAATAAGTACCCATAAATTTTTCCCCATTTCCTTCTTTCCCCTGATGTCACTGAACTCTCGCAGTGCAGCCTCTGGCAGCCACTGGCCTGAAGCTGGGAATCCAGATTCAGCTGTATTTTAAATCCCAACCCTGTAGCCTTTGGGATCCAAAAACTGCATTTGGCAGCTCTCGAAGTCTTTTTTTCCAGCTCTGGTCCTTTTTGTCATTGACACTAACTTACACTGAAGGGCCAAAAAATATGATTAGACTTCCATAGTGAGCAATGGAGCACATAAGGCTCTACTAAAAACAAAATGAACAGTGAAAAATGAATAGAAAAACATAACAAATTAATTTGAAACAATTTATGGTTTAAAGTGTAGAGGATGAAAAGATGCTGGTTGGTTACCAGTTACTTTTTTACATTTGCAAACAGCAGATGCCATATCATTGAATTGACATCAGAGCATGACTCTCAGGCTTCCACTTCCTAACAGGAGAGGTAATCTGGGAGCTGCTGGACTTGCAGTGACCTCTCTTATAGAAGTACTGATGTGTGGGCTGCAAAAAGATGGGGTGGCAAAAATAACTAGGAAGCAGAAATGGAACTGAGTCTGCAGTTACATTGGCATTATGTAATAGAGTCTTTTATGAAAAAAAAAATAATATTAACCCTTTGAATCTACAACAGCCTAATGAACTCAACAAAGAGGGTAGATGTTGCCTGATTAGGAAAAACAGTTGTTCTGATGTGTCTTAACAACTGCTTTCCCACTGTGAATCCATGTCAAGAAGTGCCAAGATCCTTCAAGATCCTTTGTATTTCTGCAGCCACCTCACCCTCTTCTGCCTATTTTTGACTGTGATGTGCTATGTCCTCAGCTGTGTTGGAAATGTCTCTAGCTTAGGTTTTTTGTGTTTTTTTTTTTTTTTTTTGTTTTTTTTTTTTTTTTAAATAAATGAAATAAAAGAGGTCAATGATCTCTCTTCAACAAGACAGAAAAAGTCCTTTTCTTATAACTATAAAACATGTCCAGCTTTTTGGGAGGTGCTATAAAGTGATGTGTTCTGTAACTGGAAACAGCAACAAAAAGTAGGAAAAATGTTGAAGCGAGGGGTTAAATGAGGGCACATTCGTTTTGGGACAGTGTCTGCTTGAAAGTGCTATTGTATCTAGGAGCCTGAATCCCTTTTTGAGAGAGCAACAGTCCTTGCAAGCAGTTGATGGACCAAGAGAAGTTAGTGATGCAGAAGGTAAAATCTCAGATAGGGAAGGCCTGACAAAGCTTTGCAGTCAAAGATATTATATGGTGAAACATTAGGTTTTGAGAAAATGCAATTTTTTTCAGTAGAAATGGATTGAAGTTCTTTATGATTCCTGTTAGAAAAATACCAAAAAAATTGCTTAAGCATCTCTCTGTTCAGAATCTTCTGTCTTGAACAATTATTTCATTTTTGGTTCATTTTTCACCCTAGAAAATAATCAAGGACTATTCTGCCAAGAAAAAATGAAAAGATTGGACACAGAATATTTTTTTATATTTATTTTTAACAATGATGTCAAAACTGAAATATTTCAAGAGTGTCTAATGATAATAAATGAAATTTCAGGGGTTTTTTAAGGTATTTTGAGTGAAGACTGACTAAAAATCTGATCCTTTGGGTAAACTTTATTTTGAAAAAATGTTTTAAATGGCTTCACTTCACTTATTTCAGTATGAAGTAACAACAAGAGAATAAGAAGCAAATTAAAATATTCAAAATTAAAATATTCATCATACAGTTTAAATAACACAAAAATATAAACTACAGAATCAGTCAAGTCAGTCATTCAGTCTTAAAAGATTTTTAGGAACACTGCTTATATCTCAGTAAGTTTATCATGGTTCTTCAGTAATTACTTCCTTATTAACATTACTTAATTTCCTTGGCATAGTCGCTCCCATTTTAGTAAAGCAATTATTGTTCTTAGCAGTTTTAATTTTTAATTGTGTTTTTCAATTAAATGACTTTATGAGAAATACATTCCTCTCTTGTCAACTTATACAATATTCCTCTATGATCACTATCTGAATTTTAAATCCTGAGTGTCATTCTTGTTCATTCAAAAAACCATGAGAGTCATATATTGGTGTAAATCTAAAATTAACAATTTTTGTATGTATATGCATATATATATATATATATACACACACATAAATATTTCAATGTATTTAGAAATAGTATAAATTCTGTTTGGTTTATTTCTGAAACTATGAAGTCTGTACATTTAGGTATTCATGTAATAGGATGGATATTTTTGCATAGTAAACTAACTTCCTGCAATAAATCTCACTGCAGTTTTCCAAACCCTCATTTTCCCCACTTTTTGCTCATCTGACTGAAAATATATGGGCCAGCAAAAATTTTCACATGGCCTAAGCCTTTTCAGAAGACTTCAGCTGTATTGAAGTTTCCTCATGTACTTACATTCTGATAGAGAAAACATCGATAACAGGATTAAGATATAAATAATAACCAGCATTGAACAGATGTAAAAAGCCCTTTACATTTGACTTTCTTGTATCAGGTGAGTTGTAACTGATAATATATATATATTTCTTACCTCTATTCAGTACAAAGATATTTATATGTAAGAATACAGAGAAGCAGAAAGGTATTTTTCACAGAGCAATTTTGATGATTTTAATTTTTGACCTTATTTAAGAGAACTGGAAAAAGATTTGTAAATTAATTTTCTGATTTAAAAATGTTTATAGTTCATAATTAGTTACATCTAGTAATGAGAAAAAACTCCTGTTTTATACAGTCTTTTCAAATTATACATAAAAGGACAAATTTATAAAACACCACCTTTTACACAAAAATTTGCATAGAGTCCAAATTCAAATCAAAATTTAGTGACATAACTATCTGTATTATGATTCATTTTTCACAAATGATTGAAACTTTATTTTCTTATTGCTGATTTTACCTGACTTATCTCATATGCCAAAGGCAGTCCAAGTATCTCCTCTGATCAAAAAATATAGATTTTGATCTCTGTTCTAAATTGGGATTATTGTAATCCATGTATAAAAGTCTCCTATTCTGATGGAACATTTTAAGCATAATCTTTCTTAGCTCATCAACTTATTTAGGAGTAGGTGATGAATATGATCATGTGGTTATAATTGGGCTCTTTTAATAGAGAAATTCACCATTTCACTAAATAATAACCAAACAAATAATTTACTAGCATTTCCAACTCATTAAATAGAATTCATATAGATACATGATTGAGCACAAACCTAATATCCTTGGTAATGATCTACAGTATTCTTGCCAGCACTTTAAAGAAATACAGCATATTTTACCAATAAGATTAAATTCATGCAGAATATATTTTGAATATAAATATAATATATGCATATATTATAAATAGCAATGTTTACAACCAACATACTACTCATTACTTCTTGGATTCACATCCAGATATTAATTTCTTGAAATTTTTCTCAGTGTTTTGTTTGAGTTAGCTTAAATCTCTATGGAGTGCAATAAAAAGACATGAATTCTTGTTAGCTTTAAATGATGGTTAAGCGCATACAGATTTCTCACATTTATAATAACATGATGGATATATTCTTCAAGATGGAGATATAAAATGTTTCCAATAAAGCTGAAAGGCTTATTTTTTTTTTATTTTTAATTCAGCTAAAGTTAGGCAATTTCTGATCAGGTATGTAGTTTTCAAAAAGCTAACATATGTTGTAAGTGTAGATAGTTAGATTCATGAATGAATTAAAAAAGCTGATTCACTTTCATCTGTTTTAAAGAAAAGAAGAAAATTGCTTTTTAAAAAATTATTTTAATGAGGAAGAATTTTAAGGACAAGCATCAAGAATGAGGTATATTCCTTTCCTAGATTGAATCAGGGTACTTTTATCTAAAAATTGCTTAATGTATAAAACATGAGTAGAATTGAGAGCTTCATTCCCACCCTTTATAGATATAATTTTTAAGCTACTTCTAGCATGACAACTGGAAACAGACTTTCTGAAGACTGATTTATTTGTCATTAGTGGCATGAAAAAATCTGATCACTTAAAATTATATTGTCTCCTATCATGTGAAAGAATCTTGGTTTATATTTGACTGTGTGCATATACATCTGAAAACTCATAAATGTTCATGGATGTTTTAATTGGGTATTTAAATGTTACTAATGCAGCCAAAGATGAGTCACTTTTTTTTCCTCATCCGGAGCAGTATGTGTCAGGTGTAATACACATAACACAGCTCTTAATTCTTTTAAATTTCATCTTGATCATCAACTAATACTGAGTCTCCCCCATAACCTGTAAATTATATTTCATTTTGCATTGTTGTGGTACTCATCTGGTAATTAACATCAACAAGATCCTTTTTTGAGTTCTAAAACAAAGGACTTGCAGACTGATTATTTAAGACTTTAATATTCCTGATTCATGACTTACAGAATCAAATTTAACATGACTATTCCTATGTAATATCAAGAGTGGAAATGTTTGTAAGGTTTGGCCTAATTGAAACTAACAGGTATAGTCATTAAATTTGCAGCTATTTTTGTTCTTTTCATGCTCTCACTCTGTCCCCTACTAATATTTATTTTCACAGTTAAAATAGCTAAGAAAAGACTGACTCAGTGTAAAATGAATTTTTTTCTCACTTATTTCCAAGGAGAAAGAAAAGTTCAAAGTACCTTTGAAGATTATGTTTATGCCATTCTATTTTGTGGATGTATCTTTGACGGCCAAGAGGTGCATTGAACAAGTTGACAGAATTTTCAACGGATAAGATTTCCTAAAGAAAACCCAGACTGAAAAGTGATATATTATAATTTATTTTGGACCAGTTATATAGGTGTCAATGCTTGTTAGAGTGGAAAATTTGTAAGCTAGCTTAACAAGTAAATCGATATATGTTCTAACTTTTATCAGGAACCTGATAGTATATTTTCTATTGATTACAACCAGACAATCATGTAATTCTATATGCTCTGCACAGAATGTCTTGCAGTTTGTCTGCAGGAGAATGCCCAAGAAAAATAAATTTGATCTAGGAACATAGTCTTCAAATTTAATGTAGTCTTTGACCATTCTATTTTAATTCAGAAAATAAAGATAATTTTATTCATCAGTATGAGTCTGTATAAGTGACTAATTAATTTTAAATTGAGAATTCATTTTCATCATAACTCTCTTTGTAGACATTGAAATGTTTTGTTTATTTTTTTTTTCCACTAATAAAAGGTATACTAGCTTTGAGACAGCATGTGGCCAAATAATCAAGAATGATCTTCCAGTGGAATCCATGTCTGTATGAGAAATAGTGTGGCCAGCAGAACAAGGGCAGTGATTGCCCCCTGTACCTGGCTCTGGTGAGGCTGCACCTGGAACCCTGTGTTCAGTATTGGGCTTCTCATTACAAGAAAGATATTGAGGTGCTGGTGCTTGTCCAGAGCAGGGCAATGGAGCTGAAGGGTCTGGAGCACAAGTCAGGAAAAGGAGGTTCTGGGGAGACCTTATCACTCTCTACAACTCCCTGAAAGGAGGGTGTAGCCAGGTGGGTGTTGGTCTCTTCTCCCAGGCAAAAAGTGGCACATCAAGAGGACATAGTCTTAAGCTGTGCCAGGGGAAAGTTAGATTGGATATTAGGAAAAATTTATTCACAGAGACAGTTGTTCAAATACTGGAACAGGTGTCTCAGGAAAGTGGTTTAGCCATCATCTCTGGAAATATTCAAAAGATATTGATGTGCCACTTGGGGACGTGGTTAAGTGGTAGACCTGGCTTTGCTGTGTTAGCAGTTGAACTTAATGACCCCCAAGATCTTCTCCAACCTAGAAGATTCTATGATTCTATTGTATGATTTTAGATCAATCTTTGGATTCTGAAATCTGTATCTTATTTTAAATACAGCATGTTTTCATCCAATGGAAACAATACTTTGACTATTTTACTTTTACTATTAAACATATAAAATTTTGTTTCTAATTTCAGTGAAAGCAGGATAAACACCTGCATCAATTAAAGATAATTAATGATTGTTTAATTGTGTTGAGAAACCTTTTCATGAGGAAGGCAAGCAAAATTATGAAACCTAAGATCTGAATTTCAATAGCACCATTAATATATTTGCTTCTGATTTAAAAAAAATATTAATTTATCTGCACAGTCACAACTTATGAGCACAATCCATCAGTAAAGTAATATTACCATAGTTCAGCTTTTAAATTATGATTCATTTAGAATACTTTAAGAGTCTCTGGGATCCTTTATATATAGTTTCCTCTAGTGTTTATTTTTTAATTTGTAGCATGTACCACAGAAATGAGTTATAGTGATGAATTTCTGTTTTGTGATTATTAGTTTTTTAGATTAAGCATTTTATCTTGCGGGCTGCAGCCAAATAAATATAATTTACACACAGAGCAGTCTATTATACTCTTTCAGGGCATGGGGTTTCAATTTTCTCAATTCAAGTGCAATCCCTATGGCTTGCTAACAATATTGTATGGTGATCAAAAGCTGCAAAGTAATTATTAGCAAATATATCATATTATGGTATAGGTACAGATCACCACTAGACCTTGCAGGAATAACTGTTCGGATCTTTATTGTTTTATTTTCCTCTACATTTTTCAGAATAACTATTTAACATTTAGGTTGTTATTATTATGCAGTGATTGAAACTATAATTGATCAATGGATTTAATAACAAATTTATTAATTGCAAATTAATCTAATGGCAGTGATAGGTCACAACTATAGAAAAGTGATATTCTTCCCGAATGAGAAAGCGGGTTCTGTATCTTTTGGATGTCTTTTTCCACCATTGCCTTTATTGTTACCACTTCTTGTGTTAATCTCATAAGATTTTGGCAAAAACTAGGCATTTTTCTCCACATGCATGCTTGTGTTTGCATGGCAAGTCTCTGGAGGCTCCAGGGGTGGCTTCTGTTAGAAGCTGCCTGAAGCTTCTCCCATCTCAGGCACAGCCAATGCCAGGCAGCTCCAGGACAGACCCACTGCTGGCCAAGGGCTGGCCCATCACCAACAATGATCACCAACCTCTGAGATTACAGAGCTAGGGAGAAAAATCTGCTGCAGAAGGACAAGTGGAGAGAGGAGTGACAATATGTGACAGCAACAACCCTGCAGACCCTAAGTCATCCTCCAGGCCAGGATATGCTCCAGGTGCTGCAGCTGAGATTCCCCTGCAGCCTGTGGTCCAGACCATGGTGAGGCAGCCGTGCTTCTGCAGCCCACCATGGCCCACAGGGGTGCAGAGATTCACCTGCAAAATCATAAGGTTAACCCTATCACACCAGAAAATGAAACTTTGATGCAGACATTATTTGAGGATATAATAAAACAGACCAAAAAAAATTTCAAACTATTCCCTTTTGTAACAATGTCTTGAAAATTTCCCAAGAATAATTTTCAATTCAACTGTTTTTGAAGAAGACAAGTCCTTTTCTGCATTGGTCAGGAGCATTAAGAATTAAAGGTTAATTTCTTCTCGTTTAATATTTTTATACTAAATACCATCTTACTATAGTATTGCCACTTTCTTCTCAAGACTGCTATGCATCCCCATCTCTATTTCAACTTTTAATTATCCCTTATACTATTTTTCCTGTGTGATAGGCTTTCTGTAGATTCTCCATTATCTCCTGTCTTCTCCAATGACTTTCGTTACCCCAACCTAAGAAAAATATTTTACTGTGTGGGTGATTAACACTGAAACATTTTGCTGGTGAAGTTTTGGTGACTCCATCCATGGAGACTTTCAAAACTCAAAACAACAATCAAAACAACAATCTTGAATTGACCCTGCTTTGAGCAGGAATGAGGTAAAATTATACTGCAAAGTTTGTAAAACTAAGCCTGTAAAGCTAGCCTGTGACTGGCTGACTAGTTCAAAATTATCACATTAGGAAGAAGAACCAGGTAGATAAACATAATTTTAAAAGCCTTTCTGTAGAAGACTGGTTGGCAACACCTTCAATTAATCACTACTTCCTCTTTAAATCTGGACTTAAATCTCCTGTTTAACAAAAAATAATATGTTTAGTTTTTTATGTAAATCACTCCTCAATGAGATGATGTAGCAGGAGCAATGTTTCAATTCACAGTAGAAAGAAAAAGAAAATCAAACTGAGACAGTCAGAAGAGGATCAGATGGAATTAGCATGAGAAATCTGGCCAAAAGGGGAACTGAATAAATTATTTATTCCGATCTACATTAGCACTTAATTTATATACTTACAATAATTGTATGTTTCTGATACATTTGGACATGGTAATCTGCAAACAAAATGTGAATACTGTTGAACATTTTTTTCTCTGTGACTTCACAGTTTTTCCATATTGACAAATCACAATGCTGACAAAGGCTTTAGGTTAACTAGTTCTGGTGGTATAAATCAGCAAAATGTAACCATTGCTGATTTTGTTATCTACAGCTGTTCTTTTTGCCTTGTGTTTCTTTGTCTATTTAGGTAAAATTTTTTAGCGCTTTTGGAACTGCATAAAATGAGTAGAGAATAACCTCAGTGTCCTTTCCATTCATGCTCTCAATATAAAATCAGGTTGCAATTCTACATCTATGTGTGAACAATTGTTGTAGCATAATAGAAACTCTATTTGCCTACAGGGCACAGCACTACCAACATTTTAATTCATTACTTTGTAAAACACCTTATAACATCCAATGTCTGAAAAGCAGCATGAACAATTTAATTTTATTATTGTGAATGGAAAAGAAGATTAGGCAATTCCAGGTATATTAGTTTTCTTCCATATACTTGTCACTGCAGAAGTTTAGAGGTACATGATTAAAGTAGAAGGGCAGAAATAAAATGCTAATTAAGAATAGCCACCACTTTTCTAAACAGTAAAACTAATTATGATATAACTCGAGCCTTGCTCATGTTCAAAATATTGTTCACAATGACAAAGTTCAAAATTTCAGTCTTGAGATCTTAGGCTGGGGTAGAGTTAATTTTATTCACAGTGGCTGGTATAGGTCTATGCTTTGGATTTATCAGGAAAACAGTGTTGATAATATTGACCTGGTTTTGGTTTTGCTGAGCAATATTGCTTTTCTACTTTTTTACTGCCACTTTGGAAAGGGGGCTGGGAGCAAATGGGAAGCTGGGAGGAGACAGACAGCTAGGACAGGTGACTCCAATTGACTAAAGGGAAATTCCAGACCATGTGACATCATTGTCAGTATATAGAATGGTCGCAAGAAGGAGGCATGTTTTGAGTGTTTGTAATTTTCTTCCCAAATCACCGCTATGTATGATGGGACCCTGCTCTCCTGGAGATTGTTGAATAGCTGCAAGGCCTTGAGAAGCACTAAAATAATTATTTGTTTCGCTTTTCTTGTGTGCATAGCCTTTTCTTTCCCTGTTAAGGGGTCTGTATCTCAACCAATGGGTTTTCTAGCTTTTTCTCTTCTGATTCTCTCCCTGATCCTGCTAGTGGGAGAGTGAGACCACAGCTCACTGGGCTGCTGGCTGGGATTAAACCACAACAGGGAGTAAGGAAGAAAAGCATACAATTTTCATTAAGATCATTGGACCTATTCAGATCAAAGTTCTAAAATTCCACACAAATATTTGGTCATCATAATAACAGGACACTGGTAAAAACCTCTCTAGTATTCATAACAAGACACTTGTGAAAACCTATTGCAGGGAGGAAGCAAATAAAACACCTTTTTGCACACATTTTCAAGCAAAAACTAAGGTTTGAAATTAAATATTTCTTTTCAGAAAAGGTGGGAAATTTCATCTTCATTTATATGTAAGTCCTCAGAATAAACTTGTTGGCTGAATCTGTAAGAGTAAGCATGAGTCTTCAGCTGTCTTTGAAAGCAGACTACAAAGGTTACTTCCAGACTCTGTATTGGAATTATCTTTGGCCTTTACCAAATTTCAATCCATGTCAAGGAAGTGCTTTGAAGAGTAGGAAGTGATTTTAGCCAAAGTTATGCCAGAGACTTTTTTAACAATTTAGCTGTACAGAGAAATTGAACTCTATTGTCTAAGAATGTTTCCCAGTAAAGAAATGTTTCCTTGGTATAGGTGAACTCAGTTTCTTGATATTTATGTTCTTGGAATGTATGCTAAATATCTGCATAAATCCATTGTTTTTCCAATTAAATTTCTCAGTTCTGTATAGTCACGATTTCAAAAATTCCTTGATTTCAAGTATGTGGAAAATTTTCTCAGAATGTTTGGTGTTCTTGCTTGCTTAATATCAGCATTATTTAAATGATTCATATTTTTAAGGTAATTTTTTTCTTTTTCACATTGTATAATTGAGGTTTATTTTATACTCTAGTATTTATAAATGTAATTTATTTAATTATATATTTTATACATTCTTATGGAAAAAACCAGGTTTTTCAATATCAACAGTAAATATTTCTATGTTTTTTAGATAGTCTTCATCCTGTGCCACTTCTAGGTCTACAACTGGACTTGATATTAAAAGTCTTTTCAAATGTAAATGATTCTGTGTAGATGTTTGTGGCTATGGCATTTTAAAGTATTTTTTCTATTTTTTTTTTCTGTTTTCCAATGGATAAGCAGCTTGAATATATTTATACTTGTTTTTATATGAATATTTAATATTACATATCATGTATTAATATTAAAATATCCTGTATTAATATTACAATATAATATTAGGATGTGCCTAGTACTGAGACAATCTTATATCTTATGAGTACATATTTAAGAGTAAGCTTGAAAAACAAGAGGAAAAACAAATCCAAGAATATCAACAAACCACAGCTTTTTAGGAACATCTATTTTCCCAATATTACCTCACTTTTTCCCCTTAATAATTTGCTGTTACATTATATTATTCTGTACTTATGTTGATGAAGCTTATTTCTTGTCTTTTTCCTTTACTGCATATTCAATTGTATGATTATCTATCTTATTTCATATTTCTATCCCTAAGGCACACCATACTTCCTGCAAATGTAGGTGTTAGTGAACCCTACTTTGCTTAACTGCTGAGCTTTGCATACTCCAGCCATAAAAAATGATTTAACATTATTTATGTAATCATTTTATCATCATTAGAGGATGAAAACTATATTTTTTTTTCATATACCAGAGCTTACTTACAAACACAGGAGTATTAAAAAAATTCTCTGTTGCCCTATAAGATGTTTGAGAATTGTGCCTTTCTCACACAGACTGTTCATGAAATAATTTACAGCATATCTTATCCTTTTGCTCTTTGGCCCACATTATTATTGGTTATTAATTGCCAGGTCACTTAGGAATTGAATTATAACACTAATATATTTCCCTTAGGGTACTTATTATCCACTTCTCTTTCCCCTGGTAGCAATAAAAGTCTCTCATGAAATTACTGACTGCCAGCACCATGTTGTTACTAGAGTTGAACAAACTCATTTTTGTCAAGATATCACACTAAAAAAATTGCTTCTGCATTATTCATGTAATAACTGCATACAAAGTAGAGAAGAAAACCTGCTAGAAGAGTAAAGAAACAAAGCAAGGGTTTACATAATTGTATTAATAGCAATGTTACTGTATTAGTAAACGAAGTATACATATATATATATAATGTATATATAATACATATATAAGCAGTGTAAATTTGCAAAAGGAAGTGTATTTTACTGAGGAGGTATACAATATAAACTAAAATTTTGTCTCTACTGTGACAAACAGACCTAGTGATACCTTTTAGAAACTTTTTTTTTTTAAGTAGGTAATTTCATACCTTTTCAAAACTAAGTAAAATTCACAGGACACAGGACCTTTTTAAGACAAATAATTTCACTGATAGCCTGAAGTCATCATGCCCAGGTAGAGCAGGACAATCCCCTCCCTTGACAGCTGGTGATGATGCATCCAGTGCACCCCAGGACACGTTTGGCCCTCATGGATATCCTGTCTCTGGAAGTGTTCAAGGCCAGGCTGGATGGGGCTGTGAGTCCCTGGTCCAGGGAAAAACATCCCTGATCCCTGCCCACAGCTGGGGGCTTTGAACTAGGTGACATTGAATGTGCCTTCCAACACAAGGCATTCTATCAATCTACGATTGTGAGACCACAGTTTTTGTTGTTTTTTGGGTTTTTTTTTTTGTTTTGTTTTTGTTTTTGTTTTTTTTTTGTTTTGTTTTGTTTTGTTTTTTTTTGTTTTGTTTTGTTTTTTTTTGTTTTTTGTTTTGTTTTGGTTTGGTTTTTTTTTGGTTTTTTTTTTTTTTTTTTTTTTTTTTTTTTTTTTTTTTTTTTTTTTNTCTGTGTGTGTCTGTGTGTTGTTTTTTTGGTTTTTTTTTTTGTTTTTTTTTCCCCAAGGGACACTTGCCCCTTTATGATTTGTGGAAGCTGGGACACTTCCTTTACTTCCATCAGGAAGCTTCTTCCTAGGCTTCAGATTTCTGTGAAGTTCATGTGAGAACTAGATATTGCTTCAAAAATCAACAGGTGAAGCAGCCCTGTGGCTGTTTGCTCTTTTAGTGCCAGTACTTTCCATCCCAAATATGATTTTCATAATTAGGTCCAGACTGATTTACCACCTGTAGGTTTTACCCATCTTTGAATGTGTTAATATGTAGTTAATAATATGAAAACACAAATTCAGAATTACATGAAGAATTCTATACTGTCAGGACCTTCTGCAAAGATGTTAATGATATCTTTACTGAAAATGTATTTCTAGAAGAATTTAGTTTTTCTTTTCACATAATATTAATACCAATGTGAAAATGATCCTGCATTTGACGTCCTACACAGACCTTTCTTTCCTGAAGTAATTTCCAGCCTTGACTTATCAGCACACAACACAAAAGGAAAATATGTAAAAAAATACAGTCTCCTTTGGTCAGAGTAATAACCTCCTTGTAACTCCATGGCAAATGATTTACTGAAATCCTAGTATATTTTTTATTTATGCCATGCTTACAAAATAGGGATAACTCAATAATCCATCAAGATCTGTAATAAGCTCTGTTGACCCAAATTTACTTTTGAATTCTGTAAGTAATGGTATTTCTTCTTGATCTGTTTTTGGATGTTACCTACAAGTAAAATAAGATTATTTGGACAGATAAAACTCAGATTATTAATAAAATAAATATGCTCCTATTCATTATCCATGTCTTGAATTGGGCTTTGAGGCACTTATGTACAACATTGCAAAGTTTTCTGGAGAATACAAGGATTGGCTAGTGTTAAATGTTGCTTGTATAAAATGCTCCATAACTATCACCAGGCAGAAGAGAAAATGAGAATAATCTATAGGTCAGAGAGGAAACAGTTCTGAGGCAACAAGACTAAACCCCATTGCAATAGCTACTACCACCTCCTAGCCTTTAGAAAGAGAGGGCACCACTCTATAGTTTGAAAACTTCATTAGAAATTAACTTTTAATTTTTTTACTAACTAATCTGAATGTTCGCAAAAACAAAAGTTTGTCTTTAAATCCTGTTATTTCTTGTTGTATCTTAGTCCATTTTATTTATCTGATTCATTAAAAATTACTAAATCTGATAGATTAGATTACTAGGCTGCAAAAAGGAATAGCTACTTAAGGGTAGGTCATTTCTTCTCTACTCTGGATAGAAATCAACACAAAAAATAATTTATACCCTGCAAGTAATCAAGAAAGTCCTCAGCAAGAGCCTGATTTGTATGAATGACATTCATCTCTTCTTCTTGTGTAGCCCATATCCTTATCTCAGAACATGGAAAACTAAAGGAGTGCACTTTTTAAAAAAACCTTAAATATTTTTTTATTTCATTCTTTATAAATGTTATAATTTTATTTAATTAATACATTTATGCAGACTATATAACTCTCCCCATAATAGATGGGTCAGGGTATATGCACTCAAGAGGTATTTGCTTTTTCTTATTCAGCTAGGCTTCTTTGATCACAGATTCCTTATCTGAATTGTACATCATCTCCCATTTATTTCAATACTTGGCTAGTGACAAGTGAACATAACAGGATTTACCAGAAGCAGCAATTATCCACCCCATTGTGTAAATCCCATTAATCACAATGTCAACCTGGATAACCATTGGGTCAAATGATAACTTCTGACCTGTAATCATCTTTATCTCTGGATAAATGTATAGTCCATTAATATTAATACTTGGGCAGTTTAATTAAATATTCATGAGGATTCCACCTATATATTAAATCTTAAGAATACTTAAGGACCAAAATGCAAGTATTAAAAATCTCATTAGAAACTGCAACAAAACAAAAAACAAAACAAAACAAAAAAAAAAAGTGGAAGCATCTTCAGAAATACTTTTTTGTAAAAATATTCATTTACTCTAGAAAAAGTAGAAAATAATACAGCCAGTTTATGTCTCAACACCTTTCAGTGTTGATTAATTATTTATTTACATACTCAAAATTATCAGCTTTTAATGATTTAATGATGCTTCATGAAAGAATTTATTCTCAAATATAATGGGTTACTATGTCTTTTTTTTTTCTCAGCATATGTTCCCTTTGGAACATCTATTTGATTGAAGTGGCAGTGTGGCAGATCTTCAAAGGAACAGTCAATGAAATAATTTTCTGAGGTCAATCTAATGACCAAACAACTACTAAATTAAACAGATGTCTGATAATAAAGACATCTATGTTGCAGTTACCAGCTTTTCTAAGAAGGGAAATAAGGGAGCCGACATCTAAGGATATATAAGTCCAAAAAAAGTATGTTTTTTCCTGGTTTGCACTGTATGATTTAAGTCCGGCCTTAACATTGTTTGCAATTTTGAAGTTTGGCATTCTGATGATTCTAATAAAGAGAAATGTTTATTCTTACCAGTAGAAGAGTTACACCAAAAATAGATTAATAATTTACCTATATTTAGTTATCTACGATTACAGTCTCATATAACATCTCTTTTTTTTTATTTCTCATGCTCTCATTTTGGCTTCTTGCAGCACAAGATTAAATAGAAAAAACAAGCAAACAAATAAAAGAAGCACCTCAGAAAGAAGGTATCTGCAATGTGTGCTCCCTCAGTAATTTTTAAGACAATATCAGACTGTAGGATGATGTATCTGGACATGCAGAATGATAGAAATTATTTGGGTAATACAGAGAAAGTAAATGCCAAGCACAGGAGAATACAAGGGGCAGTACTGGCTCTTCTGCATGAAAAGAGGATTAGAGTAATCTAATACAGTAAGTTAAAAAAAAAAACACAAACTCAACTCTTTCAGACAACAATAAGAATGAAGAAGATTAAAAAGTAGAAGTATATATACATTTTTTGTATAAATTATATTAATTATATATTAATTATATTTTTGTATAAATTATATTAATTAGCTAATTCTGTGAGATGTTATAATTTTGGCCACACACTGAAGGACACTATGAAAGAAGGTGAACACTGGATTGGTGATAATATTATAGCAGTATGGATATATGTGCAAGCGTTTTGCACTGAAAGAATGGTTTTAAACTTGTCAGATTCTCACACTGCCAATGTCTGGCTCTGGCTCTACTCTCACTTCAAGGTTATTGATCCATTTTTTAACTGGGGTAAAAGTCTGCAGTAGTTATTACAAAGCTAAATCATGGTAAGAGATTTGTCTCATCTAAACATTCCCTAATCCATCAATTTCATCTCCCACAAAAAGTGTAGAAGATTTGGTTCTTAGCTTGACTCATATCAATGAATGGACATGAGAAAAAATTTCTAAGCATACTTTAAGTATGATGCTTAAAAGTGATCTAAAAATCAAAGTATCAGCTTTTAAACTACAGTTGTAGTAAAGGAAGAATCCAGCCCCAAAACTACCTTCCTAACCTGAATGAAACTTCTTTTCCTTGGACATGCCCACTCTTAACATTTATTCTAGTATCCAAATTACTTACCACTAATAAAGCTGCACTGATCTCTCTACTTCCCTAAACCATTCATCTCACTCCATGCTCACCTTGGCATTTCTTTTGCAGTTGCAGTGTCCCTGTAGATGTAGGCTTTGTCACTCTTTCTAATCTTATCCCTAACCTTAATTTCAAGATAAACTTACATTTCCCCCCCATATTTTTAGTTTTAACTGACCCTTCTTGTTTATTCTTATAATTGCATTAAATTTTTCATATAAATTACCAAGCAGAGCTTCAGAGGTGTGACATTTAAGAAAACATGCTGTCCTAAGGATTAAAAAAAATCACTATTTCAAATATTTCTGAAGGAAATCAGAAGAATTATGATTAAAAATATATATGCAGCATAAATATACTAGTAATTTTCTGGTTTTGCCAAGACGAGGGATTGAGTTTTAATAGTTAAATACTTATAAAAAAAAAAAAAGATTTTAACATTTTAAGCTGCAGTCTAGCTGACTTAGCTGTTTAAGGTGTTGATAAAAAAGAATTAGAAATAACCAGTGCATTTAAAAATACTGGAAAAATCTCACTGGGGGCAAAATTATCCACCTGATGTTCACTTTTAGTTCATATACAGCATGACAAAAGGTAATTTAGAAAATTAAAATAAATCCAGATTATTTAGACATATCAATGTTTTAAAAACAGATATTGATTCTTTCCTTTTAATCTTTATAGTCATCAACACAGCTGTCCTACTCATTGCTACACACTTTAAATCTCCTCAGAACTGAATCAATAATGACACTTTATACACAAAGACAGTCAGACCATATCCTTGCTGTTACATATATCTGATATACATCTGTAACAGGTAGACTGTTTTCAAGAAACTGCTGATCAAGCAATAAGTCCAGAGTGTATTCCAGTCTGGTAAGCAGGATCTATTTTCTTGGACAGCCTGATTGTACCCCCAGAAAATATAATTTATTATAATTCCAGAGTATGAAGAAAACAAAAATCCTTTTTTAAACAATAAGAATCTTTATTTTTCACATCAGAACATAACCCAGAAATAAATTACTGATTACATTACTGGATCAGTTATAAAAATGCAAAGAACAGGAGAGAAAGAAGAAAAGTGACATTCAATTAAGAAAGAACTTCCCTGTTTCTTTGGTTCTAAAATTTCTCTTTGCTTAAATGACATTCAGTTATTTGCCTCCCATATGTCTATGATTTAATTATAGTCAAAGCTGTCAAGGAGGTATTTTAAATCACAGGGCTTTGCCAATATTTTCTGGCACAAGCACAGAAATTTTCTGTGCTAATATTTGCTTCAAATTTATTTATATTAATGGCCATCATTCTTCAGACTGCCTTCCTGAGAAATACTAGGAATCGTGATTGAAGAAGAAATAAACTATATATTGCCTATAGCAGTGAGCAGCTGGTGTTTAAACTGTCTGAATACAAACTTAAGATAAGCAATTCTGGCTTTATATGACATGGGCCTTTATGGTTCCACATTAACAGCACCTAGTTTGTCCAAGTCAGCCATAAATATTGACATGAAAAGGTAGTTGTAAGGCATTAGAAAGAACATCTCATTAAGTGGGAAAGCTCAAAAAAGCTAAGGAGGTTCTAAATGGCCACTGAAAAAGTTATTTCTCAAGCAGAGAAATGAAACAATAGACTGTCATCTGTCTTAATGCCTATATACTTTTTCAAATTTATTAATTAAAACAAAACTCAACCAAGCCTGTAACTTATATATTCACTATTCAGAAAATTCTGTTTCTGATATACATCACTGAGCTATCAATCTTAACTCAATATACTTGAAATTTTACTGCCTCATCTGCATTCTTTCTCTCAAGCCACATCTACTATGCCCCAGACAATTGGACCCACCATCCATTCACCACCAGGCAGAAGGAGAGGGCCTCTGACATGGGGGGGAATGGAAATGGGTTTCTGCTCAGGGTGGCTGATGAAACCCCTCCTCAGCTACCTCACCTCCCCTGTACACTTATACAGGAGGTAAGAGGTCCTGGAATCTGAAAACCAGGGAAATGATGTGAATGTGTCCCCATCCAAGTTGAAGGGATTGTCTAGGATAAAATAATCCATCCTGTGATTCTGTCACTGTGTGATACAACAAAAGAGAAAAAAAAAGTTTCTCTTATCACTGTTTTCATATTTTTCTTTTATATTGGTGTAGATTATGTCTCTTAGGAGATATCTCTTTCAAAGAAATTGGTAAAATTATGGCAGATTATCTCACCCCTTGTACTTAAATTGTAATGAAATAACTTTGAACCTCTACAATGACTAACTTTGCAGACATTACAAAGTAAAAATATTCAGCTGGAAAAATGTAGAAAGACTGAAATGTACATTGCTTTTAGAAGTTTCAATTGTTGCTGTAGAACTTTATTTTCTTCTTTTATCTTTCCAAAAAAAAAAAAAAAAAAAAAAAAAAAGGATGTAATGCACTTCTTTTTNAAGAGTTGTATCACATTCTCTTTTAATATCCTAAGGATTTTGGTCCAATTTTTTGTTAATTATGACCAGTCTCCTATTTACTTATACTTTCTTGCTGACACTATACCATCTGCACAAAAGATCTTGGCAGAGATCTTGCAACTGCTGTGTTGCTTTTTATGTAAACCTAGTTCTTTTAAAACTGGACAACTCACTAATCACTAGGTAATTGTAGAGATGCTGCTGTAAGATGTCCATAAGTGCAAAATAACAATAACTTCTTGTAGGAGGCAGAAGGTACCACCTAGTCCCACAACATAAAAGCAGCCTGTAATCTTAAAAAAAAAAAAAAATCTAAGGAAAGCTAAAAAATAGTTGTAGTGCATTCATTCTACCTTATGTACTACATTTTATTTATGTATTTAGGAATATGATTGATACTTTTAATTCTTTCATCAGAGGGTGAAACACATACAAGTGTATTGTTGTTACATTTGAAATAACATACCTGTATATTTTAATGCAAATTCTATTTCTGCTGTCATGTGTTAGATAAATTAATTTCCCATTTGAAGGGCTGAGGAATATGTCTTCTCTATTTTGCAGTTTGAGATGAGCATCATATACACTGAAATTATCAGATGAACCATGAGATAATGTATTCCTTGTAGATAAGCAGAAAATTCCAAGGTGCCAACACAGCTAGGTATGGCCTTTATTCCAAAGGCACAAATACTTTTCAAAATAACTTTCCCACAGGTATGCAAAATGATTTGAGGTTATACACGGGGAACTTGATCATGATTCAGAGAAAGTTTGTGTCACATTCCTGTTTATTGAATAACTCTTTAATAGTTCATGTTTGACTAGTGACCAGAACTGGTAAAGAGGGATTCTGCAGTGAACATGGAAAGGAGCACCAGGAGATGTTGATCTGCTGTCTTAAGTGGCTAAGTTGTGGACAGATAAATCTCATGCAAGTAGCTAAACTTAAAACAAAGTTTTGCCATGTATCCATGAGGTCTGATCTCCTTTGAGTGGCATTTGATTAAACAAATTTAGCAAAAATTAATACATACTTTACAGTTTCATTATCACCTTATTATTCCAGGCTCTGCTTATGATTCTAAGTATTGAAAAAGCAGGCAAAGCAAGTTAGTGCCTTGGACCTTGTTTTTGATATTTCTAGATTAAACATTTCACTTTTATTACACTCTTTTCTACTAAGCACATGGGATCCAATGACTGATGCTCTTACAGTTCCTACAAAGAAACAATACACGTTCCTCTGCCTGACCAGAGCATCTAATCATCCTTGGCAATCAAAAGGTTTGTAAATGTCACTGCACTTTGTCACATCCTTCCAGATGACAGCGCAACAGTGATGATTTCACTCAAGTGCTAAATTCTCTTGTTTGACCTCCAAATGCAGCACACATGAAGAGTAAAGGAAAGTGAAAGCTGGCATTTTCACACAGAAAAGCCTTAATCAGTGTTGTCAAACGAGTTTATGTTCTATAGAGATAGTTTACCAATACATTTTTAATTAAATATTTGACATTTTTCTCTACTTCATAGGATTCTACCTTAATAACAGTTTAGGACTGAGGTTAACACTTTGCTGTGTCTTATTTCTAGTGAGCATTGTAAATTGTACAGACAGAACTGATTTTCATCCAGAGTACAGGATATCATCCTTATCATGGAAAATAAGTGAGCTTTATAATTTGGAATTTTTCTTAGCTTTATTCTAATTATTCTTAGCTTTATTTTGCCTCTGAGAATCTTTTAAAATGCTTTTCTACTTTATATGACATATTTTTTTATAAATGACAATGAAAATTTTAAATTTTTTTAATTGGGTCACTGCCATTATTCTACTATGTTTTTACTTTTTCTCAGAAATTATAGATAAACAAGCATGTAGTGTTGTGTGGATTTATAAGTGTTAGGATAGCATTTATTGTAAACTGTAATTTTAGCTTAGCTGGTTAGAGAGTGAGTAAGCTAGGCCCCCTGTTCTTATCAGAAGTTGATAAAGGTCTCCAAGACAACCCAGGCTTCTGCCCAGATTGGTTCCTCCCACCCTGAGATCATCCTTTTCCTTCCTTGGCAACTTGTATCCATAAATTACCTCCAAGGTCTAGTGCATGGACGGTGGTTGGTGGACACAACAAAGCCCCCTCCCCAATTTAGCTTGATTTGTTCTTGTTGTTGCAATGATGTTGGAATGTGTACATGTTCTCATTTTATTGGTTTTGACTTGTACCCACCCCTTGGAATGGAACTGGTAAAAACCCCCCCAGGACTCAGGGTCGGGGCCTTTTCTCGCTCTCTGGGGAAACTCCGAACCTGGGTCCAGGGAACTCCCCTGTGTACCCCAAAATAAAGAACTACTCCCAAAACCCACGAGAAGAGAAAGAGGTCACTCCTTCTGTTCACGGCCTTACAGCTGAGAAAGATCGGTGCTGCAGATTGACCCACACAAAGGTACTGTTGTGACGCAGCCAGGGCTGCTGGGTGCACAGCCAGAGGGGCTGCACCAGAGAGACAGAGCTGCAAGATACAACACAAGCAAACATATGTATTTTACTTTCCCAACAAAATAATATGAAATTTTGCTGGATTATTAATAACATTTTTGTCTACCTTTGCTGAAATTCAGTGAAGTGTGGGTTTGAGGCCCAGAAGACCCAAACCAGAAACTTCAAGAAAAAACAACACCAAAGCAAAAATTCGAAGTACATGTCTGGTGCTGAACTTGGCAGTGAGTCTTGTGGTCAGATATGTTTAACTGCAAGAGATTTGTACTCCAGAACTGACTGTCCAGGCAAACTGTCCAGACACACCCTCTTACACAAAGAAAAATAAATATGGCCTAGGCAGGATTCTTGTTACCACCTACAACAAAACAAGTGTGATCATTCATGCCTTATGAATGTCTGCTTTTTAATTAGATACAAAAACAATCTGGGATAATGATATCAAATATATATACACACAAAGACATACATCCATACACATATATACATACATATGCATCCATACACATATATACACATATACATTATATATTATATATATACACACACATACCAATACATATATAGGTACACTGTGTTTAAGTCATTCTACACAGCTGGCAGTCTGTAATTTAAAGAAAACAGCATAGCAGGTTTTGTTTGATTTATAGGCAATAGTGGCATTTTTGTATAAAATGTATCAACTAATTGTGTTAGTATTACATAATGACCATAAAAATAAACTAAATGTCATCATTGACTTGGAATTATAAAGAAAGCTTTTTGGTATGAATCCATTGTCTGACTGTTTCTTGCCTTATTTTGAAATCTATCTGGACCTTCTACCTAAAAAATACAATAGAATCAGAAAGACAGAGAAGGGCAACAAGAATGGTCAAAATAATGAAATATCTTTGGAGTGATGAATGAGTCAATAGACTGGGACTCCATAACCTTGAAAAGACAAATCTGAAGTTCTGTAACAGACTCTGAAATGAGTGGCAGACAGAAGGTGAGCAGATATGATTATTTACTTCTCATGATATAATAAAACCTATGCAATTTCACATGAAAATAACACCTATGGGTTTAGAGCAATAAAAAAGATAAATGAGAGACACTAGATATTAGACAAAGAGAGTTTAGACAAATTCACAGAAGAAAAAAGCATGATGTGTAAATAGCAAAATTAGTTTTGTCCTTATTTTAAAGAGCTTATTTATGAATACAAAGTTTGACAGTTTGAGACAGAGTCCAATAATAATTTTTCCGTGACAGGTGAAAAGCAGGAAACAAATTCAACAACGGGTTCAAACTTGTTCTATAGGATTCCTGAATACAGGTCTTTTAATATGAGCTTTTGAAAAGATCTGAAGAGGAAAAAAGTGCAGTACTGAAAGTCTAGTTATGTCTATTCTTAAAGACTTTGCACATTTGGTGCCACATTCTCAAGAGTCAGGTATAAAACTCTAAATTCTGTCATCTCAGGAGAGATACTACTCCTTAGAGGCACTGTTCTAAAAGCCAAATGAGATGCACATATTCAGGGTTTTTTTTACCTACAAATAAGGAGAAACATTTCTGTTTCCAAGGTTGAAAACATGATCTAATATACTAAATCACACAGACTATTGCACTGCACTCGGGTAACTTTTTCAGTTTTCACTGCAGAGGCCATACATTATTTATGAGCCAGACAAGTAGTTTTATCTTCAAAGAAAGACCAGAGATTCTCACTGACATCCCTGAGAGATGGTTTGTTTTTTCATTTTCTTTTTTAATTGAACAATTTATTTTAAAACTTCATCATGAACTTAACAATGTCATTTCAAGCACATTGGTCGGAAGAATCCTGGTTTTCTTCAGCAGTTTTTCAGCAAGCAATAGAGTGGAACCTTGTCAGGTACAAAAGGTGGAGCCCATGTAATATTATTAGTAGAAAAGAATTTCAAAGGAACACATCTTATTATAGAGCTTTTGACAGTTCAGAAGTGTGAGTTTTGGTGTTTCTGTACCAGGATAATTAAGCCCTGACCCTGAAAATGTTATATATAAAATTAGCTCTAGGTAGACTTAATATTAATTTTAGTCATTAAAAAGTTAGTATTTAGCTTAAGCTAATTATCCAGGCTTTCTATATAGAGACCAAAGAGTGACAGAAGCTTCTTTTAAAACAGTTATCTGGGATTACCATCTGTAGAATTCTGTTGCTGTCATTGTCTGAAAAAGAAGTTATTATTTAGAAGATTGATAGATTTAGAGGGTGTCCACTATCTCTAAATCTGATCTAGTCCTGAGGGTTACTTTCATAAATAATGAAGTATTACAAAAGCTAATTTCTCAAAAATGAAAGTGCAAGGTAGCTTAAACATATTCAATTAAAATGCTTCCAAAAAATCTCAACATGCTTCTCCTTGCATCTTATTCTGTGTAAATATATTTAAAAACATGACTTAGCCTCTCATAAAATAAAAGGATTAGGATTTTTCTATCTCTCAAGGATAATGGAATTTAAAATGCACTCAAGATTTTAAGGTGACCTTCCTACCAAAAAGGAGAAGAGTCAGCATGATAAATCTACAGAATTAAGGTTTTATCCTAGTACTCAATATAACACTGGCGAACATAGCAGTTCATTATAGATGTATATACAAGTAATTATAGTGCCTTTTTTTTTGTCTTTCTCTCCAGACTGTATTCCAGAAAATAAATGAGGGCTGGCTGTACTTTTAGACATATACCAAAGCTGTATTAATATCTCTTCCACATATAAAAAATCATTGAATTGATTCAAAATGACAGTGACATTATACCTAATACATATAATGAAAATAATGCTCAGCCCCATTTTGATAGATGTCCACCCTCCAAAATTGCACATTTCTACAGGTTTGTCATTTTGGGGCAGGAAAAAGGATCTTTCTAAAAAAAACAAAACAAAACAAAACAAAACAAAAAAAAAAAAACCCAAAAAAACCAAAAAAAAAATAAAAAAAAAAAAAAAAAAAAAAAAAAAAAAAAAAAAAAAAAAAAAACAAAAAAAAAAAAAAAAAAAAAAAAAAAAAAAAAAACCAAACCAAAATAAAACAAAAACAAAAAAAAAACCAAAAACCCCACACTTTAATTTTAGATCACATGTGGTGCAACGAGAGGTGTAGAGGTGTTCCTGCCCATGGCAGTGGGGCTGGAATTAGATATCTTTCAGGACCCTTCCAACTCAGGTCATGTTTTATTCTATTGTTGTGGTTTGACACTGGGCAAAAGCCAGGCACCCAGAAAAACTTAAAGATACAGGCTTACCTTAAAGATACAAAGTGAGTTTTTTACTAACAGAATCAGAGGATGGTAACAAGAAGTAAAATAAGCCTTAAAAACACCTTTCTTCCCCCAGCCCCTCCCTCCTTCCCACTGATAGCACAGGAACACAGGGTTTGGGGGTTTTGGTCAGTTCATCTCCGAGATTTTCTTCCACTGCTCCAGGAGAGGAGTCCTTCCCCTGTGGGGCCATGGGATCCCTCCCACAGGAGACAGTTCCCTGTGAACTTCCCCAGCGTGGCTCCAATCTCACGAGCAGCAGCCAAACCCCACCTGCTGCAATGTGAGTCCATCCCATGGGCACACAGCCCTCCCAAAACTGCTGTGGTGTGGGTCTCTCTTTCCATGGGGTGGAGTCCTCCAGGGACAGGCCACTCCAGCCTGGGAGCAGGAGCCCTCTCTCCATGGGTCTCCCACTAGATCACCTCGAGGCATCCACCAGCTTTGGCATGGGCACCTCCCACATAGGCTCTGGGTGGATCTCTGCACCCTTTGTGGACCTCCACAGGCTCTGGGTGGATCTCTGCATCCTTTGTGGATCTCCACAGGCTGTGGGTGGATCTCTGCATCTCCTGTGGTTCCCAACTGGCTGTTGGAGGATCTCTGCATCCCCTGTGGATCCCCACTGGCTGTGGGTGGATCTCTGCATCCCCTGTGATCCCCACAGGCTCCAGGGGCACAGTTGCCTCACCATGATCTCACCATGGCCTGCAGAAGAATCTTGGCTCCAGTGCCTGGAGCACCTCCTGCCCTTCCTTCTCCACTGACCTTAAGTCTCCTTGTTCTCTCCCTCACATTCTTTCTTCTTTTCTTGTCAAGAAGAAAAACTGTGTGCCCTTTGTTTTGAATTTCTTCTTAAGTATGTTTTCACAGGGGTGCTACCAGCCTCTCTAATAGGCCCAGCTTGGGCCAGCAGCATGCCCATCTTCAGGGCCATCAAGGATTGGCTCTGCAGGATGTGGTGGAAGCTTCCAGCAGCTTCTCTGGAAGCCACCTCTGTGTCCCCCCTCTACTAGAAACCAGGCTGTGCAAAACCAACACATCTCTGATTTTAGTCCATGATTCTATGACTATAAAAAAAACCAAAAAACAACCCCTTACAACCAACAGAAAAGCTGGAAAATTTTGACAGCAAATAAAAATGAAGGCCTTTGTTAATTTGTACAATTGTCAGATCTGTATGCATGCTACAATTAGATGTTTTGGAGTAGAGAATAATAAGGCATAACCTAAGGGATTTTCTCAGCAGGCTCTATTGTACAATGGTACCTCTAAAAGTATTTTAAAGTGGACCACAAAAAAATCTAAAAATATGATAGTATTGTGTTAGACAACAAAAACTGATTTAATGCAGAAAATAAGTATAGTGTCCCTAATTACTTTTTAAACTTATTTATGTATTTTAAAGGGTATCAATTTAAATCTCACCATACACAGACACTTCTGTTGATTGTGTTCTACTCCTTTCCGGTTCTTTATATCTCTTACCTCTTTCAGTAAATATTTTCTTTCAACTGGGGTAAAAAGGGTACTCTTAGCACTATTACTATCATCTATTTGCTTGGCTTTACTCCCTGTGATGAAACATAGTGGTTTTGGCTGGGATGGAGTTAATTTTCTTCACAGTAGCTGTTATGGTATTGTGTTTTGGATTTGTGCTAGAAAATGTGTTGATAGCACAAGGATGTTTTCATTTCTGCTGAGCAGGGCTCACTCAGCATCCAGGCCTCTTCTGCTGCTCAGCCCACCCCATCATTGAGAAGGCTGGGGGCACAAAAAGAGCTGGGAGGGGTCACAGCCAGGACAGCTGACTTCACCTGACCCAGGGCATATTCCATAATATATGGTGCCATACTCAAAATATAGAGCTGGGGAAAGAAGGAGGGGCATGGTCAGAGTGATGGTGTTTGTTTTCCCAAGTCATGGATACACTTGATGGAACACCTGCCAGCCTGCCTGCCTGTGGGAAGGGGTGAATTAATTCCATATCTTGCTTTGGT
>WEIU01010502.1:96731-112777 GCA_013389925.1 Aegithalos caudatus
CTACATCCTTGAAGAGGGAAAATATGATAATCCTGATAAATAGAGAGGAAAAGCATAATTGAAGTTTTATATAAGATGTTCTCATTAATTTGTCAGTTTCCAAATAGTTTCTCTGACTTCATAGAATAGGATTTTGTGTTGTCATTGCTTGTCTAAGATTGTTCACTTAAATAAATTTCTGAATTATTAATATAAATTTTTATTCACTTTCTTGAAATTTAGTCTTTCATCTTTAGATCTAAGGACCACTTTGAAAAATTATTTCTGATTTACCCTAATTAAATACCTTAATGTGAAAAATAGTACTTTATTTTAATT
The DNA here is from genome assembly GCA_013389925.1 of Aegithalos caudatus. Lineage (NCBI taxonomy): Eukaryota > Metazoa > Chordata > Aves > Passeriformes > Aegithalidae > Aegithalos > Aegithalos caudatus. Next base: position 97,050 of record WEIU01010502.1, read on the forward strand.
AAAAAAAAAAAAAAGTTAATTGTAAATCAGTAGCTGGAAAATTCTCTTTCCTTAGCAGTTCTTGTACTCCCAGTTAAAATAGATGTAGACATATGCATATATATAGAGTGAATTTTTCTAGTTCCTTTCTCAAATTCCAGTGTTGTGTCGGTGTTTTTCTCTGCATCTCAATTTATAAACCAACAAAGGTCAAAATGAAACCTAATAACAATGGTGACATGGGAATTTGAGCTTTTTATACCTGAGTATTTGAAGATAAAAAGCTCCTTCATATGTGGATAGATTCAAAGTCTTTTTTGAAATCTGTGTGCATAGACCCAGGCAAATTATTGCTTAAGAAAATGACTATACCTTATTCTCAAGAAGTTGCTTCAGAAAAACACAGCTTGGCCTTCTAACCTTCATAGAGATTGTTCAGGATCTCAGAACATAAAATTAATCACAAATCAGACATTCTCATTGTAATAGAATTCAGCACACAAATCTCTCATTGCAGACTGCCCAATGTGACATGTTGAGCAAAAGTTCTAACTGTAGCTATCTATGAAATATTGTGTGAATTCCAGTTTCTCCTTCTCCAAGGCAGAAACAGCAAACTGTCTCTATAATGTACTGCCAAGAGTAATAACACATTTATAAAAACACACTTGTGCATAGTCAACAATAAAAGCCCTTCATTAAAGGCAAACATGGATGCAAGGTAAAACATGAATTTAAAATTTGTGTTCAAATTTGGCTAAGGACAAGAGGATATTAGCTGAATAAGTTATTGGATATCCATTCTACTCTCATAGAGCCAGTGTTCTTCATTCTAGTTTTACTACTGCAAAGGCTACTGATTATCAGCATGAGGACAAATGAGGAATCTTAATGTATTATTTTAATTAACTTTTTTTGCAGTATTGCTTAATTATTGAGTTGAAAGGGAAGACAATGTTGTATTTCTCTCATCCCCACCCCACTTTTGTAGATTGTCTTTTTGCACCCTTTGACCTCCTTTAAATTTCTGCATACAAATTTATTTTCATTTACTAATCATATTTCTGACTGTTTGTGCCTTGCTTAGAACTTTCTTTTTTACCTGAATAATCATATGAGGATAGAATCATTGCTTGGAGCTTGCCTCAGGCATCACAACTCAATACAGAGGCTTGCCTGAGCCACAGTTTCAGTGAAGTAGACATCCTCACTGCAGAACTGATTATGCATTTGTTCAACCAGATTCCTCCACTCAGTCACTACAGTGTTCAGAAAAACAGAGGGCATTTTCTTTGTTTTCAGTCATTTTCTTTTCAATGTCTATGATGGGTTTTTTCACACATTCTCTCATTTTTTATTTTACTCTTGAGCCATGCCGCGACCAAACCATTTAGTTCATTAGATTATTGTTTTAAATAATTCTTTTTATTATAGTTCAGCTCTGTTTACAATGATGCAGCAAGGGCCTGTGCACTGCCCTTTTTTTTTTTTTTTTTTTTTGTCACAACACAATATCTTTCAATGTTATCAGCTCTCTACCTGAAAAAAGAAATGCTTTGAGATTCAAAATAGAATTTACAATCTAACTAAATTTGGATTTAAAAATAAATGATCATTTACTATCCATCTTTTTTTTTATTTATTTTATCCTTACCTAAGAATTTACTTACCTGATTACTCCCCCTAACACTGTGAGAGAAGAGAAATTAACAAAAGCAGAAAACAAAAATACAGTCTTTCTTGGTATCTGAATAAATTCAAACTTGGTAAGTATCAAATTTTTCCTTAGGGTTTTTTTCTTTGTATTGAATTCTGCTTAGATGACCCTTTAATTTTCAGATAGTTATCAGAGTTTATTTTATAGAAGTAGTATCAAACACTTGTGAAAGCCAAAGTAAGTGTTTCATTGTGTGACTTGAATGAAGAGTCAGCTGCACAAAATCTGTTGATGTTCCCAGTAAGTTGAATTTTCTGCTCATGGCAATGATGTTCTTTATACAGTAGTTTTCTCATGGAAGCACTGTAAATTTGCCCACAACTGTGCATTCAACTTCATGGCCTTTTTATCTCTGAAAAATCTCACTTAGTTTAACTTAGATAACTTTTAACCTTACGTGTCTCTAGGAAGCAATTAACAAGATCATGAGTATACTCTGGACCGCATAAGAAGAGAATACTGTAATCTACACAGATAATCTTTTGGTTGAAGTCTCCATCAAAGACAGGCTACATGATTCAAGTACAGTTAAGAACAGTATACAGAAATGCCTTAGCACATAGACTTATTTTAAGACAAGACACCAAAAAAAGAACTTTTTCTAAAATAGAGTTCATGCAATCTGGCAGCCAACCTCCCTCTCTGGAGAGGAGGAGACCCAGGAGTCTCATCCAAGGTTCTACACTAGTGCTGATATGAAGTTATTAAGAGAAAATGATTCAAATGTCAGTGTCAACTTTACTGAGTCTTTCCCTAGCCATAAGCTACATTACCATTTGCAGGTAAAGGAAATACATTACTGAGTGACAAAAATAGATGTGTTTCCTGGCATGGCAAGCATTCCTTCAAATTTAAAAACAAAGAAATAAACTTAAGAACTAAATGCCAGGTTTCTATATTTTTAGGAAGTCTATCAGTTAGATTATTGAGAGAAAAATGTAGATTGCACACTTGAAGTGGGGAGGATTTAAATAAGGGTAGAGATGTGGTGGTTATTTTCTATGGCAAAGAGAGCAGGACATTTTATAGCATAAAGCAAAGAGCAAGATGCAAAGCATAAGGTAGGATTAGAATGTGTGAGAAAAAGGTTATGATATGTCACAAACCCATAATTTTATCAAGGCCATGACTTGGCATCCACAGGCATGATGGGTTTGAGCTCCCCAGCTCACCTTCTCAAAGTTTTCGTAGCTTTCTCTGAGAGTGAGACATCCAAGTTGAGCAGTTATTTTTCAATATGTAGTTTTCTACTGAAAAAATGACTGATCCTTTGATTGGGATTGCTTGTGTAAACATGTCAGACCCAGCCAGACTGATGCCCCAGTCCCAGCACCCTCAAATTTTGGCAGCTGGGGCCACCCCCATGGCTGCAAAGCCGTGTTTTGTCTTCAGCCCTCACCACCACACCTAGGCACATCCTTCTCCTGGAAGAGGTTTCAGTTGAAAATATGTCTTTTTCTTCCCCACCACAGCAGATGGCTTTGCAAATAATACCAGGTCTCTGGGCAGAATGTGCACTGTTTAAATTCCTAGATGACTAGGACCCTAACGGCAGAGGCAGATAACATAATTTCCTTAGAGTTTTATCTCATAGGTACATCACATCACCAAATCAGTGTTGCAGAATTTCTCTATCTTTTTATATTCAGCTTTAAAGTCTTGGCCTTGAAGTCACAGTAGACAATGTTCTCCCACTGGAGAGTTGGAACTTCTTTAGGTTCTAATCAGGTCCCTGTTCTTCTTTACCCTGAACTCAGACTCTCAAATCATTGTTCTCTTTTTGCTCCACTGAATCAAAGATGTCAGGGGAGGCTATCAAAGCATAACTTGATACATGTCCATATCATTCCTAAGTCTGGGAAAGTCCCTCTGAATTTAACAGACAGTCTCTAGACACCTGTTGCATTTTTGCCTGATTATTGACCCAATCATAAACTCTACCCTAATGGAAACCACCTAAAGAATAGAGCTAGAACTTTGTTTTCAAAGAATACATTGGGCCAAATTAATTCTAAAATTTACTTACACTGAATTCAACATGTATTTTGGGGCTGAATTTGTTTCTATCACTCAGTGACTTATTAAGAAGAAAATTTAGAGCTTCCCTGAGATATTGTGCTGAAGAAAGGTGCCCAAACATTCTCCTGGATGTAATTTCTACCTTTCAGCAGGAATGATCTATTAGAAAGTGTATGGACTTGCAATCCAAGGTAATTATTTAACCATGACCTGCTACTACTCTTCTGTTAAAATTGACATCCATGAGGCATATTTACAAGACTATCTAATCTCTGAAAACATACTATTGGAAATAAAGCAAACAAACTGGAAATGGCATATATCAGGAAAGAGAAGAGTGCTCATAGGGAATGGGTCATAAAGCTGAGTATTTGAGACCATGTAAATACGCTGAAAATCTGCAGTGTAGTTAAGTACATGAAAAAGTGGTCTGTGTCAGCCAGTATATTGTTTCAGAAATTGACAGAAGGGAGCAATAAAGCTTGCAAAGTGATTCTGAAAAGGAAAGCAGCCCCTGGTGCCAAGCAGATAACTGATTCTTAAACAGCTGCTAAATGTTTGTGTTCTATATTCAGCCCTAATAAAGAATTTCCCAGCTAGAGATTATTACTAATAAAAAAAAAATTTAGATGTTTATACACTCTTTCAGCTAAGGATCTCTAAGTTTTATGCATGCTATGCAATGAATCTTCAAAATTCATTGGTAATATAGATGCATAATTGAATAATCGTATAGACAGAGAAATTTTATAAAAAATACTAAAATTAAAGATTACAGAGCAGATGCTAAAAAAAAAAAAGGCATTGCATTTCTTGATTTTCTATATTTTATTCCAAAGCAACAAGCAAAAAATAGCTGCAATGTATTATCCATACATGAACATCAGTCAGATGGAATGTGGTGGCAAACTTATCCTTGCAAGTGTGATATTTACCCACTGGGTGTAAGATTTTCAGCTTCAGATATATTCATAAACCTGTTATTTTTGCAAAGCATCTTGTTTTCTTGTCTATCCTCTTGGTTAGGTTATTTTAATGGACAGTTCTTCTAATTGTCTTTATATATATTTGTTGTGTTTGTATTTTGGTGGTAGAAATAACAATAATCATAACTAATATTCAGAGTAGATTTAAGTAGTTTGTTTTTACTAATTGAACACTGTGATCCATGAATGGCTTCCTAAAAATATTTAAACACCCTTAATTCTGTCTGGGATACTTTGTTAATTGTTTATGAGGACAAGAAGAGTAATATTTTATTTATATTACTGGATCTTGAGTTACAAATTCTCTTTTCCTAGAGATGACATCCATCAGACAGGGCCTTACCAGAAAATCAGTTAAGCTAAGCATAAACTCTTCCTGGTCAAGAAAGAGAATAATGCCCTTCCACAGAATTCATGCCACCTACCTGTACTTCCACTTCTCAGGCCCACATCTGGCTATGACTGCAGAGAAACCTTATGCAGACCATGTAAATTAAACTTCTAGGTGATTATGGTAAGATGAATCCTGCAATAATTTCCCAATTCACCTCTAGCAAAATGAAGCACAGTCTCCCTTTTTTATTTTCCTCCAAATGACATCACAAGAGGTGATAATATAAAAAATGAGAAAATAATTTGGAATTAAACAAAGAACTGTTCAATTACATGGCTTGTAGAATTACTCTATCAGAAAATTTAGTTGGCTAAGATTTAACTTACAGAAATGGATATTACAAATTCACTTTACAATGATCACATTTCAAGGCAACAATGCTAAGATTTTGTTCTTTGGTTGTGTACAAGGAGGATTTTTAAAATTCATGGAGCTGCCGTGTACATCCATACTCTGATTTTAACAGATGCAGAAGTGATTTTATTTTGCTTCTGCCTCTATCATACACAAGGGGTCACCTTTGATGACCTTTGCACTGCATCCTCCCATTTGGCAAAGAGATAATTTTGTAAGGACTTCATTCAAGATCAAGCTCAGTCTTTCTAATCCTTCAAATTATCCTGCTTTGTTATGGACATGGAGGACTATCACCTCAGGTGGCAGTGTAAACAGAACTATGCTTCCTTTATTAAAGTGCAAGAAAAACAACTGAACATTTTCCCTTTTTTGTTAAAATGGATTCTTAACCAATTTTAGGTCAGGATATCTTCCATGTTCTGGAATTTTTCCTATGATTTCTCTAGGCTTATATAGCATAATGTGTCTTATAAAGTGCATGTGTGCATAAAGTGTCATTTTTTGGACAAAAGGCAATTTTATAAATAATACAACATACAACCATAAATATATGTTTATACTAGTGTATCAAGAGGGATCAAAGCTAACAGAAAATCCACATGAATGGAATATTAGGGTAGGTTCAATAAAACTTCTTTCTAGTTAGATATGATCTGCATGTGTACACATAAATTTTGTAAATGTCTTGAGCATACCAAATATTGATGGTTTAATTACAATAAATAAAAACAATGTTTTAAAGAGTGAACCCTTAATATTAAACCTAATTTAATGGTAAAATGAAAGGTCCAGTAAGGGACACTGGATCCTTCTTTGTGAAAAGTAAATGGAGTACTATATGTTGTGCAAAATTAACAAGAGGATTCTAAAATCTGTCCAGAACATCAGAAGAAAACAAAATTTTAGAAAGAAACAAAGCACAGTTTAACATGAATATTCAAAGATAAAGGTTTTATTTTCTATTTCCTTTAAAGAAAAAGAAATTTTTGCATTGACATAATAATCTTACCTTAGTTGGTCCAGAGTTATCACTGTCTTAATTTGAAATATAAGTTTATAGAGGTTTTGTCCCCTTTACTGCTTCTTGGCTTGTTTCTTTCTTTTGCTTTCACTATTGCTTTCAAATACTTTGCTTTTAGGATTAAATATACACAGCAAGTTGACCCTGTTCTGACCTGATTATCTCATCACTGCAATTCCTGTATTCAGGGAATTACAAAAAGTATGGTTTCTAATGCAATCTTGAATTAATTCTGTTGTATGTTTTCCAAGCATATAATTTAAATATATATACTAATGTCATAGATCACTTCATATATATATAGCAGTAGTGTTGAGCTTTGGTTGTATAATCACTTCCACATAAAGGTCTTTTTCAGTATTAACTTTAAACTTATATAACTTTGAAAAACTATCATTTTTTCTCCAGGTTTTAATTTTCCATGTGTGATCTCATCTTGTTACAAACTTTTAACCTTTTTTTCTCTGCTTGCTGTGGTCACATTTTTGTTTTGTTTTGTGTTGTTTGTTTGTTTGTTTGCATGACCTAGTGTTTTGTAGTGGGGGAACCACAGAGGTGGCTTCTGTGAGAAGCTGCTGGAAGCTTCCACCACATCCTGCAGAGCCAATCCCTCATGGCTCCAATGATGGATGTGCCACTGGCCAAAGCTGGGCCAAATTTGAAATGGGGGTAACACCTCTGTGATAATATATTTAAGAAGAAAATCAAAGCAAAAGTTGTGGCACAGTTTTTATTTCCAGAGAAGAGAAAGAACAAGTGAGATGAATAACTGCAGACACCAAGGTCAGTGAGGAAGGAGGGGGAGGTGCTCCAGGCAGCAGAGCTGAGATTCCTCTGCAGGCCATGATGGTGACCATGGGGAAGCAGCTGTGCCCCTGCTGCCCTTGGGGATCCACAGGGAAAGCAGAGATCCACCCACAGCCCATGGGGATCCACAGGGGTTGCAGAGATCCACCCACAGCCCATGGGGATCCACAGGGGTTGCAGAGATCCACCCACAGCCCATGGGGATCCACGGGGAATGCAGACATCCACCCATAGCCTGTGGGGCAGGTGACCATGCCAGAGCTAGTGGATCCCTGGAGGACTCCATGATCCAGTGGGAGACCCATGGAGAGCAGGTGTAGATAATGGCAGGGACAGGGTTGAGAGATCTCTGGATTCCAGGGCAGCCCTTGGAACATGGAGTTTATTGCATAGGCCATGGGTGCAAGAGATGTGCTTAAAGCTGCCAGCCACAGCTCGAAGTGTGCCTGAAAGAGAGCAAATTTCCTGTTACAGTACATTTTATATTTTTCTGTGTTCAATATTCTAATTTACGGTAACCAAACCCTACAAGATGCAAATCCTACAGAATTTATATACAGCCTATAAGAACTACTCCATTACCATACCGTGCCACATTTTAAACCTGAAGAACTGATTTCTGAACTCCTTTTCCCTGCAGGAAACCTTGGCAGGATCCCTCCCCCTTGGTATCCCTTTCTCTGCTAGGAGTATTGTGCAATTTCAGGAATCTCTCCTTCAACTGACTTAATTTTTGTCTTCTTGTCACATAGATACTTGGCTTGGCTTATATCTCAACTATGGTTTGCATTTCTAGTTTTGCATATTGGTTCTATATTCTTATAATCTTTTGCCAAGCAATCATATTTGTAAGGCTTTCCTGCCTACCTTCTCCAACAAGAGGGTTCCTGCACCCAGGCTGGAGTCCTTGGAGGACTGCACCCCATGGAAGAGAGACCCATGCCACAGCAGGTTTGGGAGTGTGCCCGTGGGAGGGACTCAGGTTGCAGCAGTTTTGGGAGGATTCTGTTGCTCATGAGATGGACTCATGTTACAGAAGTTCATGGACAACTGTGTCCTGTGGGAGGAAGCCCACAGTGCAGCATGGGAACGTCTCCTCTCCCTGAGCAGCAGGAGAATCCTGGGCAATGAACTGACCATAACTTCCATTCTCTGTCCCCTTGCACTGCTGGGAAAGAGGGAGGATTGGGGGGGATGTGTTTTTTAAGAGTTTGTTTTACTTCTCATTACCCTGCTCTGATTTTGTTAGTAAAAAATTCACTTTATATCTTTAAGTAAAGCCTGTTTTGCGTGTGATGGTACTTAATGAGTCATGTCTCTCCCAGTCCTTATTCAAATCAGAAGTCCTCTGTTAATTTTTCTTCTTGTCCAGCTGCAGAGTGGAGTGACTGAGTAGATTTCATGGCTGCTATCATCCTGCCAGTGTCAAACCATGAGAGTTTTGAGCAAGTTTTTACAATACATTTCTGAAGTGAAAATGAAGAATTAATTAAAGCTGAAAAGTTTGAAGTGTTTTCTTCCTTTTTCTTATAAGAATGCATTTTATAATCTGGGTAAAAGCTTTTCAACTTTTTTAATCATTTTTCCATGACTTTAGATCGTGTAACCATTGAAGATGTAGGTACTAAACAGAAGATATAATTGAAACTCAAAGAAGTATTTTTGTTTAAGATCCTTCACAATTTCTTGGCTATAGATATGTTTGTTCCCATTTTATTTTCTTTGACAGGAAACTTCTTTTGTTTAAATAAAATTATTGTCTCAAAAGAGGTAATAATCAGTTTTAAATCCAACAAAGATGAGGATTATGGGGGTACATAGTAAAATTATGTCTTTACTCTCTGACAATAAAAGTGAAGAAATTTTGATCCAATATGTCCTGAAAAGGTGGCAGCTGCCCCATCTTGACTAGTTTATCTGGAAGTCCATTATGCTAAGTCTCTACAATAGGCCCTGTAATGATTTTCCAGGCATTAGTATTTGGTACTCACCTTCCATGCCATGGATTTGTCCTGGGATGCAACCTAACTACATTTATCCCTCCATGCCCTGCACCCATGTCCTGGGATATCTCACATAAACTCAGGTACTCAGTTGGAAAGGGAGTTATGACCTATGTTAATAAGTGTCTATCTTAGTCCAGATGACCACAGTAATGGAATGGATGTTGAAAAGGGATTGTTCCACATAGAAACAATCATAGAAATTAAAGAGCTGTTGTACTTTTCATTTATAGAAGCTATTTTTATAATTCAAGAAACCATGCAATGAATGAGATCTTATATACTTGGTATTTATAACATTCTGTAGAGCTGTACAATGTGGACATACTGAATTCTAGAACAGAGTTAAAAATGTGTTTAAATTCTCCAGGTGCATTCCCTCAGTATATATAAGCAATCTCCTTTGTAATTCTGAAAATGCAGTATTCCCAAATGCATTGCAAATGTTGATTGTATGAGATTTTTTATGGGAGAAATCTTGCATTTATCTTCTTCCTCATTGTTACTCCAGAGTCCACCAAAGCCCTAAGAGGGAAAATTGCCAAAGTTTGCAAGCCACAAAGGTTTTACTGCTGGAGAGCAAACTGTGCAAAGACCTTATTCCCATCCCTAATGACTACAGAGAGGGCCATTCAATTATTCATAGTTTTTAATTACTCCAGCACTAAGATGAACTTCAGCACTGCCATGGAATGATGCTCATCCCTTTATATTCTGGTGATGGGACACAGCAGAGAAAGCCTTTACCCATCAGCACAGTTAGTCTAAGGCGGGGCAAGTCCTGGGAATTTGTAAGCAAAGGATGCCCTGTTGTGTGATGATCACTGAGCACAATGCCTGTAATTCTGAAATAGTCTGGATTATTGAAAACAGTCTTTATGCCAATATATTACATAATTAATTAAAAGTATTTGCCTATCGGTGTTTTAAATCCAAATGTCTTAAATTTAGCATAATTGCAATACAGTTTATGAATTGAAAATACCAATATGAAGCATATTCATGAACTGCATCAGAAATTTACAAAGAGCTAACAGCTTCGAAATTTATTTTTTAAAATAAATTAATGAATAGGTTCTGAACACTATGCCCATTGGCTCTTCCCAGGACATTTTAGCAGAATTGAGGTAACATATCTGCACCCCTGCCCTCTTTAGTTACTAGTACAAGCAGTTTGTCTTTGGTGAGCTACAGCTCACATTTTGCCATTAATATAAACCATGGTTTTAAACCAATACTCAATAACCTTGGTTTTTTAAGAGAAAAACTACTGCTGATTTCCCAAGAAGCTGAACCATTCACCTAAGTATTTATAAGGGCACCATCCTGAAGGATTTCTGGCAATATCTAAGGTATTTATATGAGGGATTCAATACAAGTAAAATCAACTGCTGCTGAATCTTGTCTTGGACTGATGTATAGTACAGTTAAGTAAATTTATTAAAATGAAGAATATCAGTACTTGCCTACTGCAGAGCAAAGTTTGGTCTTATTTTCTCACATGTTCACTAAGCACTAAGTAAAATTAAGTGTGATGGAGGAACTCTTGAATTACGCCAATATAAACAGTTTTAATGATAAATTATAACTTTTTTTCTTTTTAATAAGGTTAGTTTCTTCTGAGAACTCTTAAAAGTTCAGGATTTTATTTACTAAGTAATAAGCTATCTATTAAAGGCAACACATGCATTACTTCACAGACCAGTGTAAACTGAGCTACAGTTTAGTTGTAGGTTAATAAAGTGGACAAAGTATTATGTATCCTGTATAGCAGTAGTATGGAGAAGAGAAAGAAGCACAGAAGTAATGGAAACAAACCCAGGAAATTTATATGGGATGGAAATATATATGAGGAAATTATACAACAATATAATCCTGAAATGCATATCCTGAACCAGAATCAAATCTTTTACCACCACACACGGGAGTTGTAGGGCAGTTTGTATTTCTGCTATTCTACAGTGGGTGAGGCTGATTTGATTTGAAATAAATATTTTGCTTTATTTCTTGACTGTTCCCTAGAGACACTGAGTATATTTATTTTAAGCAAAAGCACATTAATAAACTGCAAGTATGCCATATGGATGGTTTTAATTGTTCTTTAAGTGTCAGAGCACCTTATTGTACTACTTGTGTAGTTTTAAGTATGGCAAAGCTGTGCCACAGCACAAAACAATATCAAAACACACTCAATTTCTAGGGTTTTTTGTTGGCTTCAGGACTCTAGATCCTATGTTTTTTAAAGAGGTGTTGACACATTGTTCCCAAATGTACCTTGTCTGCAGAATTGCACCTAAAATGGAAATTAAACAGAATGCTGATGTCTAAAGACAAAAGATTCTTCCAGAAAATGCAGCTGTAGTACTTATTCAGTGTCTGTGATGACATAGTCAGAAACTTTTAAGTTACTGCAAATCCCCAGTAATATAGCTCTCTCTTACTCATTGCTGTAGTCCAAAGATTAAGTAAATTTCTGTGTGAACATTCAACACACACCTCTGGTAAATGCCTTTGTGTGCTGACAGCTGCTTTTATCTGAGGCAGTGCTGATGTCCCTATTCAATCCCTTACAAAGTCCTGGTGGCGGGATTGAATGTTTGGGAAGTTGGAGGGAGGGGTTTGGTGCCTTCCTCTTCACAGAACTTTGGTCCATGGTACCCATTACACAAAATGGTTCTCCACTCATGCAGTAGAATTTGGTCTGCATCCATGCTTCCTCCTCCAGTTCTCCTGATGACACTGGGAAAAACTGGGTATAGATGTCTTTGTTATCTACAGGGTTAAAAACAATCAGTATATTGTTGGTTAAAACTGTAAAGAAATAACAAAAAAATTCCATCTTTTTTTTTGTGTGTAAGTTCTGTGATGTGATGTATATACATTTGTCTTTTACATACACTCTCCCCTTTTCAACAGAAGAAGATGAAAATTAGTTAAAACCTTTGTTTAGGTACAATGCTGTGGATGGGGGATTGTACAAGACAACATAAAACAGATATAGGTAAGCAAAATACACTGTGATGCTGCAATAAATAAGTTAAATAGTAAATGAACCCCATTTTTATCGTTTTCCTCCACAGTGCAGTTTTTTAGATCACTTGGATGTGATAAATACAATAATTTTGAATCAAACTTCTGGTGAAAAGTGAGTTTCACTGTGCTTGTTCTCCTTCTTGCTGCTGCATAAGGAAGAACTGAAGCACCATCATTCTGGTTATAGAAATTCTCATTCTGTTGCAAAAGATCTGTTTAGCATTGTTGTGAGCAGGAAAGGCCACTTCTTATTTTTCAATTTATTCTGGAAATAAATCAGTCACAGAAATCACAGAATACTCTAACCAACTTAGCTAATCAGAAGGTCACATGTCTCATATGACTGGAATTTCTGGATTCTCATTTATTGCTGATGGTCCATCAAAAATTGTTTTGTAGCTAAGTACTCTTCTATGAGGAAAAATGCCTGAATATATGGGAGCCTAAATTTAGAACTTTTTTTTAGTGTCTTCTTTCTTAGTTTCCAATGAAACTACCTGCTTTTGAATGCCCTGTGAAAACTTATTTGGAGATATTCAAGTAGTAGAAATGATAAGGCATTACTCTAACACAAACAATATAAACTGGTGCGAGAAAACTCAGTCATGATTTCTTATTTGCCTGTAGACTAGGAGATGGCAACATTCTGCATGTGAAATGTCAGAGACAGGTCTCCTTTCTTTATCCAGGCACTTAATGAACTCAGGGGTACCTTATTCCTGTAAAATTTATTGGTTAAAATTCTGTTCAAATATTTTGGATTATATAAACAAATTCCAAGAATACGATGCTATTTATTCCTTCCCAGAATAACTTATTTAAACAGCACATATACCAAGATAAATATTTTTAGGTTTTGAAGCCAGTGTGGATTCTAAGAGATTTTTGGGTATGCAGTAATGTCTGAAATTTTGGAAGGGTCTCACAAGGATTTTTAACATCCAACTCCTGCTCCTTGGGCAGCCCCAAGAATCACACCCTGTGCCTGAGAGCATTATTGGAGCACTTCTTGAACTCTAACAGAGTTAGTTCCCTGGCCACTTCCCTGGGAACCCTATTCGTGTGCCCCAAATTCATTTCTGGGGTGAATCTTTCTAAACAGACAGAGTTTGTGATCCTGAGTAATTCACCAAATTCAAGGCTGAGAAACTGAAGCACAGCTAGAATCTACTCATCCAATTGTGACTGTAGGAATTATAGAAAGGTAGCAGTCAATACATCAACATCTTATTATAGTAATACTTCACCACCACAGCTGTAAGAAAACTTAGATAAATAAAGATTGTCCTTGCAAGCTATCTGCCAAGTTTAGAACTGGTTATTTATTAAAGCTTAGAAAAGACCATATAAAATGCCTGAATATTTTATTCTTTTCCACATTAAACTTTAGATTTAAAAAACTACTAAAGAAAGAAATATATTCTCTACTTATTTGCAAAGGTTTAAAAAAAGAAGAAATGATGGCTTAGATCCTGATCAAATAAAATATGTTTCTGGTTCCACTTTACTTGCTAATACAATGGTGCTGCCTAATCAATTCTCAATCTCTTTACAAAATCTAGTGGGTTTTTTAAACCATAATGAAAATTCCAGTATTTAATTGCTTAACAGTAAGCTTAAAGATACACCTGGTGTTATTCTGTTCAAGGCAAAATGGACAATTCTGTGGACTTGGATTAGAATAACTGTGGTTTCAGAAAAAATAATATTACAGTGCATATATTTGCAAGAGCAAAGCAATTTAATTGTTGGTTTTCATAACTGGTCAAATACTCCAAAATACTCTACCATTTGATTATAGATGTTTTTCTATAGTGATAGAATATATGTTATGGAGGATGAAGACAAACCAGAACATGTAGCAAGTGTCCTGTGACTTCACCCAAACACAGTGAAACAATAAGATATTCTGCCAAAAATCAGCACAAACCCCACTTTGTCATTCTTCTCCAAAGCTGAGTTTATTTCTTATATACACCTAAAATCAGAAAGCTAAGCTTTTTCCTGGGGTATTTTTTTGCAATAAGTCTTGGTTTATGCCAAAGAATAAAAAGGATATGGCCTTTAGTCAGTAGGTTTTGATGGGTTTCTTTGTCTTTAAACTGCAATGCTGATTCAACAACTGTGTAAGAAAATACTTGCCTCTACATCTGAACTTTCCTGATAACACAGTTCTTAGTCTTATTGTACAGAATAAAAGTGTTGTGACTTTGGATCAACAAGAATGTGCTTATGAGCTTGTGCTTATGAATGATATTCTTTCCAATTACTTGCAAAAGTTTCTTTATTAACAAATTTATCATCCTCTGCTCATGAAAATTGATCACGTGAGTGGTATGTGAGTCTGGGACTAAACATTCTGAATTAACAAGCAGAGGTATAGTAATTTCTTCTGAAAGTTAAGGGATAAATGTAACATAAAGATACATATTTTTATGTGAAAATATGGTTTGTTTTGTGAACATTCATGATCAAATATAATAGAATTTTATCTCCATCTTTGTCTTTCAATTCTGCCATATTGTACTGCTTGATTCTAGCGAAGTAATTAGAAGAAAAGTTTCAGCAGACAGAATCAGAAGAGTCTTTTGTTCTTTTGGAAAATTAGTAAAAGTATGTGTGGATGAAGCACTTGTAACTCAGGTATCACAGACTCCCATATGTGCTAAAAACAGCTTTATCTTGACTGGAAGAGAAGCACAGAGTACAGAAAGTTACATATGGGTAAATAGTTTGTGATTTTGAGTACACCCACTTCCAGTTATGAAAATATTCTGACAATGTCTTACTCATTAAATACTCACATGAGTTGGAATGTAATTGATGCTGACTGCATTTGGGAACTTCAAGCTGCGGAACAGACTTTCTTAAAGCATGCAGTGGTTCTGTTAAACTGGGATAAACTTATTGTCCTTAATATTCCATTTGATAATTTGCTTATGCTCTCCATATTTCTGACAGAGATAACCTTTCTATTACTTCTATTTGGCTTAATAGTTTTCAGTAAATGAAGATGTCTCTCTGTGCTGTGTACAGAGGGTGAGTAGCATGAAATTTTAGACAATGATAGTTGCTCATTAGAAAACTAAACAAAAATACAAAAAAACACTTTTAGTTAAAAAACCCCAATCATTCCAGTCTTTCTTTTTCCCAAAGCCTTCATTATTACTTCCAAGGTGGTAGAAATGAAGCCACTTTGACAGGTTTTCAGTAATGCAAAATGTTCCACACTTCCCACTCAATCCTTTTCAAATTTCTTCTGCAATGTGTTTGTTCATCAGCTCTCAAATCAACACAATGTTCTGCAAATGAGAAAAAATAAATGAATCAACTCAAAAAACCTTTTGGATGCAATTATGGCATAGCCAGGGAGAAAGCCCTTTGAAAGGAAGTTCTGACAGTTTACAGGCCT
>WEIU01010503.1:12962-50652 GCA_013389925.1 Aegithalos caudatus
GTGAGGGGGGAATACAGGTAGAATAAAACTTTTCAGAGCAATAAAGAAACACCAACAAAACCAGACAAAATAAAATACCAAATCATATGAGGACATTTATATAATATATATGTATATATATGTCATGTTTCAAAGAAACAGAAAAGGATAAAGGGAAACAGAATCTTTTATAAACTACCATTTGAAATCAGAGTTCTGCAAGAGCGTTAAGGATTTGATTCAAGTCCATGTGTTCAAAAACAGGTCAGGGCAAAGTTTGCCATTGCCAACCAGTTAGGATAAATGGTGCAGACACAAACCCCAGCTCAGAAGGGCTTTTTCTTTGTCCTTAATTTATCAGTTTAAACCTGTGAAGTATCCCAATGTTGGATAAGTCTCCCTGTGCCCTGGATGCTTTATGTTTCCCTACTGGCCACTTTCCAGAAGCCTTTATTGAATTGGTTGGGCGCTTGGATTCTCCATCTTAGAAATTCTTATGCTTCTGAATCCTTAAGCTTATTTATTGTTAATGCACACCTGATCCAATTAAACTTTGATTTAGCTACTTTTTTATTTAATATTGGGTAGGAGTTATCTAGTTGAAATACCTCTACATAGCAGTTTGTTAAAAAGTTATTTCTAAGTGTCACAGGTTTTTTCCCCTTCCTTACTTTCCATTTATTTTTTTTTGTGACTGCACTCTACCAGCTTTTTTTTTAAAAATAAAAAAAAAAAAATTAAAAAAAAAAAAAAAAAAAAAAAAATTTTTAAAAAAACAAAAACAATATAAAACCAGTNTTTAAACAGCAAGACAGCATTTAAACCAGTGTGAACCTCCTCACACAGAACTATTAGCTAACCCAGAGCTGAAAATTGGTTGGAAATTTGCAGTACTGCAGAAAGTGAAAGACAACTCCATGGCAAAGGTCAAGGACTGAAATAAACAGGCAGAGATTCTGTCTGAGTTGGTGGACAGTAATATCTGGAATTTTTCTCCCCAATAACAACTCACCCAGTAAATTGCTAAATTGATGCCATTCAAGGCATGCAGGACTCAGAAAATACACTGGGACTGCAGTGGGATCCAAGACTGCACAGAAAGCTGGAGCTTGCCAAAATTATCCCAAATGATGGAAAAGCACAGCAGAGAGAGCAGCTCCCAACACCCAGAGTTATCCCAAATGATGGAAAAGCACAGCAGAGAGAGCAGCTCCCAACACCCAGAGTTATCCCAAATGATGGAAAAGCACAGCAGAGAGCAGCTACCAACACCCAGAGTTATCCCATTGATGGAAAAGCACAGCAGAGAGATCAGTTCCCAACACCCAGAGTTATCCCATTGATGGAAAAGCACAGCAGAGAGATCACTTCCCAACACCCAGAGTTATCCCAAATGATGGAAAAGCACAGCCTGTAGACAGAGCAGCTCCCAACACCCAGAGTTATCCCACTGATGGAAAACCACAGCCTGCAGAGAGAGCAGCTCCCAACAGGGCTCCCAACTCTGCTCATGGGTAGATTCTAAGTGACAGCAATGAAGGAAACAACAGAAACTGCTGCTGGAGGAACCATATGCAAATAGTCTGATTCAATCTATTTTTATCATCATCATCAACATTGTTATTCAGCATGAAAACAAGAGCAAGTTATATAACTTCCATAACATCTTATTTCCACTAAAAAGTCCTTACTACAGAGAAAAAAACCTGGAGTTTTCCTCATCTTTTCAGAGGACTATTCACTTCTCTCTACAAAGATATTTGTCCAGAGAGATTTAAAATGCTTTCAGTCCCATGGATAAATAAAGACCTGCCAGCAGTACAAGGAGATTCTAATGGATTATCATTAGCAACATGTCCAGCTACAGAAAAATAATTGAACTGGTCAGTGAGCAGCTCTGCTTCCTGTGTGGTGCCATTAGGAAGGCACAGGAGAAGCAGGAGAATGTGCTTTTGTTAAAGAACCGTGTCATGCTCTGTACTCTCAGCATTATTAGCAGACCAGATCCTGTAAAATCCCAGCTGTTAGGCAGTTAAATGTGATGTAACACTGCTACTTCCCCATGCATGGCACCTCTGGAAGGTTTTTGTGGGATGGGATGCAGACTCAGAATTTGAATTTGGGCTCTAGAGCCCCATCCTGAAATGGGAGAAATGGCTCTTCCATTACAACAAGCCATGGGCTACCAGAGGAAACAACATTAAATCTATTTTAATGGTTCTTTTTAGGCAAAAAACACCAACACAGGCAGACAATTAAACCCTTGTAAGGCTGTGCCAATGCTTTACCATAGCATTTTAATATTTCAAAACCTACATTGAGGGAAATTAAGTGTTTTGAATGGTTATCCAGAACTGGCAGGTTGAAATATTGTTTTCAGTTATAATTGCACTCCTTCCTTTCAACATTGGTATTAAGGATGGTATTTGAGGGGAGTATAAAGCCCATCAAAGCCCTTGCCCAAGGTTCTGCTCTCCATGTTCAGAACATTCAAACACAGTCATTTTAGATGATTTCAGCACAGTTCTTACACAGCAGTTTGGGAAGTCCTTCTTCCCCTTTCCCTCTTCACCCAAAACATCAAACTGACAGATCCCTGCAAAATATTTTGGCTGTACAAAGCCAACAAGGCCTACATGTAATATTTGCTGTTCAGCAGCACCTTGTCACGCCAGAGAAACAGATGTTTCCCTGTTTCCCTCCTGACAAGTCAGCACAGTGTGCAGCAAACCTCCATCTCCCCTCCTTGGCACCAGCCACGCTGTCAGTCATGAGCACAAAGTATTTAATCAGCTCCAAACAAACCTCCCAGACACCAGCGAGGCTGAGGAATAACAGGAGTGCCTCAAAAGGGGATGCAATCCTTTCAGAAATAATCATCTCTCAGCCCATCATTTCTCAATAGCTTAGATTTGGGATTTCTCTGCCCAGTTCATGAGGTTTCCAGATTTCCTTTCACATCTGCTCAGAGCTGGAAATCCTACATGTAATGAGTTTTATTCAGCCTCTCCAGAGGGAATTTAGGTAATCATTTAATTGAGGCTTCCTTTTGTTCAGCTGGCCAGCCTGGGTCAGGGGCTTGCAGGGATCCCAGGCCCAGGCAGGATAAATGTGTGTGTTCCTGGTAAATCATAATGATGCTGAATTACAGAAATAGACTTTTTTTTATATCACTTCGAGGAAAAATGTCAAAAAAATTGAAAAATATTTTTGTTTTCAATGAAATATTTGTTCAATGCCAGCTCGAGGTGCAGTTAATTGAGCCTGTGGCTAATTTATGAGGAGGTCATTTGTGTTTCTGATTTTCAAAAGAATCTCCTATTAAGTGACAAGATTTGGAAACTCAAAAATCTGCTTCCATTGGAAGATTTAAAGCATTCTTAATACTTCTACCATAGCACAAATGACAACTTGCCTTAGATTATATTCAACAATTTTCCCCTCACCCCAAAAAGAGGTTATGAATCAAAAAGGGAGAGTTCTGAAAAAAAAAAACCAACCAAAATACACTATCACTATGTAAAGCATATGGGTATTTAGGAATATTGAAGCAATTTTTGCTTCAGGTTTACCAGAAATTTTAGTGTGGGGTTTACTCATGTTCTTATAATCCTGACTACCCTGAAGTTAGAGTAATGCACACTAAACAATAAGGCAGTTAAAAATATCTATATAACAACAGCAAGACTGCCTTGAGGATGAGCTCTGCACACAGGGACACACACCTGGGCACTGATTTACACCTCAATATTTAACCACATCAACAGGGAGGGAACTCTCATCTTTTTTTATGAGCTCACAAACATAGCACCAGTGAAGAAAAACAATTTTAGGTGTGCTGAAAATCTAGACTTAAAACTATTGTCTAGGATCCTTTCAGAGACCTATTCTAGTAAGTTTAGCCCCTAAAACAAAAATGGATTTGTCACAGAAATTTTAAGTTAACTCTGTATTAAAATTAGAATTAATTTTCCTAATGCTGGGTTCTGCAGTCCACCCTACATGATCACCTGCTTTTTCCCTTTACCAAAAAGAACCTCTCTTAATTCTACACCAAAACTTAACTCAAGGTAATAGTTAAAATGAAAAGCAAAACTGAGAATTAAACTCAATTTCATCTCTTCCAGTTCTCTCAATGTAATTTCACCAGACACTTACAAAAAACCAGAAAATTATGATTTTTTTTATCTGAAGCATTTAATCTCCTTTCTGATTTAACAAGTGAATTTGTGAAGACCACTTCCTCAAGAAAGATCAACTACAGTGGCTTCTTTTCATTTGCATTATGAAATGCTGACAAAATTTCAGCCTTCTCTGTCCCACTTCATTATCCTTCCTCAGATTTGAACAACATATGCTTTGTCAGCACTCTTCATTTATAGCATATTGCTCTGTTCTCTACGACTGCTTTATCCTACTAAAAATAAAATTGGGAATCTGTCTTGCTTAACGTGGCTGTGGGGCTTGTTCTGTGTATCTTCCTTTCTTTCTCACCCTCCAGAAATCCACTTACTGTCATCCCTGTCTTGAGGCTTCTCAAATAATAGCTATACCAGTAAAGTATATATTGCTCTTTCTTGACAACTGATAATTCCTTAGTTTGATAGAGATTTTCCCAATCTTACACACAGCACCAGAGCAGCCAGAATCGACTCACCTTTCTGTTAATGCATGGAATTTTTTATAACATGTCTTTAGCTAGAAATGCCCACTTCATTGCTATGAAGCCAGAAATGTGACAGGAGTTGCACATTTCCCCATATTACTGTGAGGGGAAACTTTTGCTGCAAGAAGTGTTGATGCCCACACTGAGAAAAGCTCCAGGGTCCATAATTCTTGAAAGTTTTGGTGAGCTCAAAAGCTGAGTTTTGCTCAACTGCTCTCACAAATGCACCACTACCACCAGGCTGATGGTGTTTCAGAGTAAATGTTCACTGCACAGAGATTGATCAGTCAGCTCTGTAATTAAGGCTAAGAAAGGTTTGAATTGTCTGCACTGAGGTGCCAAAATTGTTTAAACCAGAACTGAAAATATTCCATTTGGTTATTGTTAACCTACAGCAGAGCTGTTCTGCTGCTGTTCCCAAGGTAGCTTGTGCTACAGAGATTTTTTTTCAAAGGTTCACGATTAACATCAACATCTCTGTTTTATCAATCAACTTCTAATCTCATCAAAACCAATACCAAGGTAGCTTGGTAGGATCTATTTTCCCTCAGCCAATGCTAATAGGCATTAATTACATTACATTCCTTACATTTTTATTAAGCAAGCCTGGCATTAACCACTGCATTATTTTGCTCTGGATCAATACCAGGCTAACAGGCCAGCAATCACCAGGACCAGCAGTGACTCTTTTGAAATATCAGCACAATATTATCCTTCTGTCTGGTATCTGTACCTTCCCAAGATGAATTATTTTAGTTATTACAAAGAACAATTCTACACAAACAACAAAAATGCCATTGCTGAAGTAACTTGAATTTGGTATTTCTTGGTATAAAACTATGGAATACATTTTCAAGAAGCCTTGGACATCTAAATATAAAAACTTTAAAATTTTATATCCAACATCCTAGAGTTTATGGGGGAAAAAATGAGGTCCAAAACTGTTCAAGTTTATGGTCAAGACCCACCAGGGCAAGATGACATTCAGCCTTTTCACCTGTCAGCCTCATTGTGCAGATGAGCTCTGATTATTTCAAGAAAAAGACAAAAAAAAGGGGGCCCTTTGCCTATTGCTGCCTGCCCTGCTGACAGAACACTCCCCATGGGAGATGCTGCCCCACATCCTCCTCCAGCTGAGGAGACTTTAATCCCAGTTTCACACCTCCCTGGAGGGTTCCCCACTGCTCTGCTGTCAGCTATTGGGCAGCTCCATCTGTTTCTGCCAGCACGTTTTCTATGGATGTTGTAGGTAGAAATTATTGATTAAAAACAGTTATGTTGAAGGTATTGATTAAGAACATCCAGAGGGAAATTTGCTCCTTAAATTTCTTAAACTAGGTTTGCAAAGCAGCATTCATATATATATATATATATATATATACTCATCCATACATAATTACACTGATATTTATATATATACATATAAGTAAAAACCACAGTGAAATAAAAAATGGCATCCCTATAGCACATGAAAAGTATTGGAAGTTCTGAAACAAATGAAATATCATTTCATTTTCATTCTCCTTCTGGATATTGGACTGTAGAATAAGCACTCATTTGCTGTCTTTAACAAAGTATATTTTTACAGCATAGATCAAGCATAGTTTATTCATCTCAATAAAAGAATCAAAATTGTGAAGCAAAAAATGGAATAATATGGGTGTCCAGATGAAGTTTTGACACTATCAAAGACAAAATGAGGAGCTTATATAAACTGACTGAAGTGAAGACAGCAGTGATACAGCTGGGAGCTAATAAAAGATTTAGGTCTTGTAGAAGTTCATACTCTGGTCAAAATCAATGGATAGAAAATTGGTGCAATTATATTCCTTTTTTTTTTCCTGAGAAATAAACAGTTTTCCACAAACTATACACTATTTTGAATCAGTGCAAATTATTTAATTGGTTTCCCCTAAAATGTTCGAATCAGTGACATAATTACAATAGTTCTTTAATCCTTTTTTTTTCCAAATATGGACTTTTTTGCTTATGACATTCAACTATAAATTGCCCAGCAGATCTCCTTTTTCCCTTTACAAAGCTTTTGAGGCAGCAATACTAGAAAACCAAAGTACACAGTACCCAGAGGAGCAGTTTCTGTTCACTGCCTTTCCACCTCCCCACTGAAAGTAACCATGCTCTTAGGCTAATCTGTGCCTAAATATTTTATTATTTCTTTTATTCATTGAAAAGAGCAGCAAAAAGTGTTTAATAACTATAAACCACATCAAATAAATTTCTGTCCTGGCACAAAGAACCCAGCATCTTTGAAACTTGTGTCCCAACCCTGCCCCAGAACATCTGAAAGAAACACGAGGCGGTGTGGAATTCTCCCTGACATCTCCCAAAGTAACAGAACTTTTCTAAGTGCTCTGTGGCGTGTCAAAAAGGAAAATTTTGTGTTGTTTCCAAACCTTTTCATCCCCACAATACAAAAATGACAATGAGGTGTTTGCATTAAAGTGAGTAAGCGGCACAGGAGCAATTCCAACAGGAGTGAATCCCCTTCTACACGGCTGTGCCCAACGCAGCGCTAAAACGCTCAACGCTCTTCCAGCTCATTCACCACCCCAGCAAATACACAGAAATAATGCACAGCAAAAGATCACTACTGAAGGTTCTCCATGGAAACACTCTGTTTAATAGCTTGGGTTTTGTTTGGTTTTTTTTCTTATTAATTTCTTAGTGCATAATGGAATAGCTGGTTTCTCACAGAGGACTTTGCTCATCTGGAGAAAGCAGAAGTCACAACCTGTAACAAATCATGGAATGGTTTGGCTTGGGAAGGACTCTAAAGATCATCTTGTACCAATCCCCTGTAATTGCCCAGGACATTTTCCACTAAACCAGTGGTGTCAATCAGCTGCCTCATTTTGACATATATATTCCCACCATATTCTGAATAATTCAAAATTTGGCTTTATGAAACCATCCAACATCAAGAACATTCTTATTTTGAATATCCTGACCAGCCTAACTGGAAGAGGCTGGGAGGAGGCAGAGGTTTAAAGAACACCTTTAAAGAACACTCCTTTAAAGAGGTTTAAAGAACACCTGGAGGCTCTGCTGCTGGAGATGTGCAGAGGCAAACCTTTGTGCCCAATACAAACCCATCAACAGTGACAATATCCCATCTGGGCTTTCTGTTTCCTCAGTCTTTCCATTAAAGCCTCTATTTCTTCAGAAATATTTAATTTGCCTACTGTCAAATAAACTGCTGCTTAGCTACAGGAATTCCAGATATTTGTAGCTACACAAACTGATTCATTAGTTCTCAGAATAGTGTGGTAGACAGCTTTAAAAATCACATTTTCATCAGATGAAGGTTGCCTGAGCTTCAGGGGGTAGTTATAGATCTGAAATAAAATGTATTCTAAGGAATAGTTTAAGAAACTACAATAGAGAATTAGTAGAAAATTGCTGAAAAGTACAAATTAAATGCCTCTTTTGGTAACAGGATTCTAGAAATTAGATTGCATTATAGGAAACATGTCACAGCTTGACTTTGGGTGGTTTTGATAACTCAACAAAAGAGTTTTCAGAAGATTACATTTCTTAAACATTGCTTCTCAAATTAGAAACACAATTTTTATTTACAGATATATATTTAAAATCCATGTGAGCTTTGATACAGGTTCTGTATTTTGCAGAATTCAGAGGTGGAGGAGAGAGGGCAAAGAAGAGATAAAGAGTACCAAAAAAAAACCCAAATCAAGTTAAACAGTGATGCTTCAGTGGCAGGAAAACAAGGAAAGTTAAAATGCCTTTCATCTGAATAAGCTCTGTAAAGAGGAAAAAGCTGTAATTTAAATTCCTTGCCTAATAATTATGCATGATTATAACCAGAAACCAGACTCAGATCAAATTTTGTGGTTTTTTTCCCTTGTCTCACCCACCCTTTCTTTCCAAGAGGTGAAGTTTGGCGTGTCCCACTTGCAGGCTTTGCCATGTCACCTACAATGGAGCACTAAACAATCCAAAGGAAAAGTACATGCAATTTTATTTTTTTTTTTTTTTGCCAGCAATTAGTGGGGTTTATGAGCTCACTCAGAATGTTATTCTGTGAATTGATGGAAAAAAAAACCTGTTATTTCTTTCACGAGCAGTTGACATTTGTGAACAACAAGGCACCAGACCATCAGGTGGCTAATTTAAGCATTAACAGTCCTTGGCAGGAAAGACAGCCAGACTGCACGCAGGCATTTATGACAGCATTTCTAAATGTAGGTTTTGGTCTGTAATCCTATAAATGAACATTCTTTTGTGCAATATTTTGACAAATCAAGGGAAAAAATGCCAGGAAAAATCCAGCAGATAGCATGAGTCACACCTTTCCTAAGCCATTTCAGGCATCTGTTGCTATGGGACCATATGGGTAAAACAGAAGATGCAGGTACCTTTTCCAGTCACAAGTATTCTAAAGATAAACATATGGGTAGAAAAATGCTAAAAAAAAAAAAAAAAAAAGAGGCTGATTTAATTGTTTGTTAATACGATGTACTATGCTAGCAACAGCTCTTCTTTTATCACTGGTACAGTTAATTGTGATTCACTGTTGCTCTTGACACTCTGACATCCAAGTGCCAAAACCAAAAGTAAAGCAATTTTAACTTTTAAAGTTGTGGTTTTTTTTGGTTTTCAGGGTTTTGTTGTTGTGTGTGTGGGGTTTTGTTTGTTTGTTTTTAATGGGGAGAGGGTGTATTTCTATGTCAACACTAACCTCATTCTCACCCATATTTAAAATTTTGATCATTCTTCTACACATTTATTGTACTGTTAGAAAATGAACCAGCTGAACAGAGTCGGCTGAAATTGTATTTATTTTCCCCATATCAGAAGGTTGATGAATGATGAATAGCTTTGAAACCAGAGGTTAATGGATCATTGCCTGCATTTGCATGAAAAAGACTTAATCATGGCTTACTCTTTTGTTTTATGGTAGAAGATGATTCTAAGAGCTATCACCACCAAAGGAAAAAAAAAAAAAAGGTATTAACCCCCACCCCCCCACACACACACAGAGGCATTAAATGCTATAAATAACATTTGCTTACCTCATGTGTTTCTAAAAATGGGTCCCAAAGTGCTGGCAGACCTCTGAAGAATGAAAACCCTGGAGGCAAAATAGCCCCTACTGGGACTGCAGGTGCCACAGCCAAAATCCCAACTTTTATCACAGGTATGTGAATCAAGGCACAAATCTTGTCAGGGCTATTCATCTTTCTCATACTGATCAGAATTATGAAGTGACAGTGCCTGAATTGATAAATATGATTATTGCACTTTGATCATGGTATGATGATCAGGTTAAAATTTGTAGAAATACATGTTACTTTGACTGTATTTTCTCATTTTGGGTACCAGAAAAATTTCAAGAGCAGACTGGCAGGTAATTTTCAAGCTGTTCTCAAGGTGTGAGTGAGCTTGAGCAGTTTCCAAAACCATGAGAATTCACAAATTTCAGGAAAATGCAATTTTCAGGCACCTAAAGAGTAACAAAAACTAGAGAGCAAAGTCTCAAATTATATGCCTTTTCAAATTAAAAACCTCACATATATATTCATATATATATGTATACACACATATACATACCATAAAATTGTTTAGGTTGGAAAGGACCTTAAAAATCATCTAATTCCAAGCTCACTGCTACAGACAGGGACGGTTTCCACAAGTCCAAGTTGCTCAGAGCACCATAGATATACATAGAGATAAAATTCTGTACATCAGGATTTCAGTTCAATTCAGCTAGGCTAAACTTACTGCAGAAGGTGAATTGAACAGCAACATTTAAAGATTTCATCACAATATTTTGAGAAATATCCAAATCTTAGAATAATTTGCCACTGTGTTGAGGGTTTTATATGTTTGGTGGTTTTTTTTGTTTTGGTTTTTTTTTTTCCTTTTTTTTTTTGTTAAATAAGTGTTGCTTTGTTCTGGATTTCAACTCTTTAGTTTGTAGCCATACTTCTGGCCCTGCTGCAGGACTTTGTGCTGATTTGGAGCCACAAGAAATGTTAACACTGTCACAGCTTTCACCTTCCTTCCCTCTTCTCTTCCTTCCATCCTGAAGATTTTTTTAAATACAGTATTTCCTCTCCAGCTTCCTTATCAGCAAACCATATGCAGAGCTAATCATGAAAGCTGTGTTATCACCTCCACTCTCCCAATGACAGTCCAATAACAGAAATCAGCTTTAAATCACTTACAGCATCAATCAACCTCCCTGCACTCCAAATTTAACAGGACCTTGTGTTTGAAAATACCCACTCCAAAGGAGGCTCTGACAATATGCACAGCTGTCTCTCTTCTTTCTCTCAGTGGCAATGTCTTTTTATCATAATGATAAGCAATGACACTTGAAATAAAAGTGCTGGAAATCTGAATATCACAGCCTGAACAATGTTAGTGTCTCAGGACATTTAAAATGAAAAAAGCTCAAATCAAAGCCTAATGCTGCCTGTTTTATCTTCTGTGCTTCTTCCTGTCAGGTGAAATAAAAGCATAAATTCATGGAATACACAAGGATTATGAAATTCTCCTGCTTTCCCTGAATACCCCTTGCTGGCCTGCACTGAAGGTAATTGCTGTTGAGTCAGAAATTGCTGAGAAATAAGAGAAGAAGCTGCAAAAGGGAAGTGCAATTGTAGGCATAACACAGAGGGGACAGAGCCTGACTCAGAATGTGCTCTATGGCAAGCCAGAATCTTCCCATTTGTCCTTTCAAATCTGGATAGGAAAAAGGATTTATTTTCTGTTACAAGTTGGGGTTTTTTTCCCACGTCCAATACACAAATAATGCTTCTCTACATTGAAATGTGCATTTATTATCTGTCTCTCAGGTCTGTATTTCACTGAAATTCTATTCCATTCCATTCCATCCCATTCCAGTTCTATTTCTGTATTTTTTTCATTAGTAAAATGCATACATCAACAAATAATTTTGACTTGCAGACCCCTCAGTGTTTGAGCATACCATGCTAGCACCAGTCTGGCTTCAATTACATCCCAATACTGCTGAGAATACTATTTGAAATATAGTATTATTATACTTCACATGACCACAGAAATCTCTCAATAAAGCTTCACAAACTGCTGTAATGATATTGTGCTTTGAGATTTCCATGTGTGTAGCCCAACACTAAATTTTAAGCAGATTTGAAAACAAATGCAGTATAGAAACATATCCTAACATATGTATGGAGGAGTATTTTAGGTTGCTTTGCTTAGAAGTGGACCCAGATGTACATGAATATAAATGCAAATGGGTTGGCTGTTTAAAATCAAAACAAATCAAGAAAGATGATGTTTCTTCCTCTTTTTGTTTACTCCAGAGGAAGTAACCAAGATGCATTTTGAAAACTAAAGGATATTATTTCAAAATTATTTTACTAGGTACAATTAGAAAATAATCCTATTTCCAATTGTCAATGAGAAATAAGCTCTTACTAAAACATTAATTACAGATAATTTAATTATTACGTAGAATTAGTTTTTGGGGTTTTTGTTAAACTTTTGTTTCCATTTAAGGCAGTTCACAAACCTCACTCTCATAGTGGTTAGAAAATGTCTTTTTAGACATAAGCAAATAACAGTATAAACACATTATTCAGTGAGAGCCTCTGACCAAATCCAATTCCCAACCTGAACTGAAGGCTTTGTAAATGTTCTCCAACATTTCATTAGAACTATTTGCATATCTTTGATCTTCTTGTTTCTCTCTGGGCTGAGTTTTAAGTGTCGGAATAGAAAGAACAAAATCCAGTCAAGTCCAAAGTTGGAAGGGCCTACAGTGACCATCAAGTTCAACTGCCCAATCACTTAAGGGATGACAAAAAGTTAAACTCTATTATTAAGGACATAGTCCAAACTCCTCTTAAACATGGGCAGGGATGCAGCAAACTCTCAGGCAGTATTTCAATGATGCTCCCAGAGAAAGAGGACTTCCCTTCTAACAGGAACATCCAATTATACTCATTTTCTTCAGGGAATACAACAAATGAGTGGTCAGTTTTCTTTTTAAACCTTTGTATCATGGAATAACTTTTTTTTCCTTTATAAATTCCTCTACACAGACCACAAACTCCAGCAGTCTTTTTTTTTTTTTTTAAATCTAACCATCTACAATCTCTATAGACACAAGTTCTGCTCATGTCAGAGGCAGAGGTGAGCTTGATGTAACAAGCAAAAAGCCATGGGTTTAAACAGAGATGCACTGGAAGATGTTACAGAAGGCATTATCCCCTTGGGAGAGGCACCATTTACTGTTCATTATCCCAGAAATCTTTCCCTAGTATTACATTTAACTTCATATTTAGGGCACATCAGCAAAGCCTACAGTGTGTGCCTACACTTAAGGATGTGTCCAAGTCTTTCTGTGCTCAGCACAGGCCACTGACCCCCATCCAGCAAAGCACTCAGACATCTCTGCATAAACCTGAGAGCACACACACACTGAGAAACTGCAGTGTGCATTACCACCAGTTTTGCTTAAAAGCAAGTAAATTGCCTACAAAATACTTAAATCATTGCCATGCATGTAAAATACTCTTATTCCTGTTCAGTGTGATAAACTCCTCTCCCAGGAGTTAATAGTTCTGCTATATTCAGAGCTCTGCAGTCAGGCAAGTGCACAGAAGAAAGTAAAGTATGAGTTACTCTGTGCTGATAGCAAATGTTGCAATTTTCCTCAATTTCTACAGTCTGGTCCACAATGCAATCCTCACTGGAATATGGTTAAACATCCAGCAGTTCAATGTGTTTGTCACTCAGCCTTTTGGCTCTGCAAAACCTGAGGAGAAAGAGATATGCCACTTGTGGGATTCACTGTGTGTGTTAGAGACATAATTAGTGTGGGCACAAGATGTGCTGCCCTGCACCAACGACACTGACACTGATGTGATGCTGTCCCATTAGTCCTAATCCTCCCAATAAACACCAAACTTGAAGAGAAAATACACAGAGGAGAGGAAAACAAGCACAACATGGCCAGGCTGGCCTGGTGGGAGGTGTCCCTGCCCATGGAAGGGGTGGAATTGCACAAATTGCCATTTCCCCTCCAACCCAAACCATCCCATGACCCTAAGGTCCAGCTCACCACTTTGAATGACACCACACAAATGTCAGAATGACAATTCTGACCTTTTAGAATCTGCTGGAAGACAAAGATCTTTTGGAAGTCTGTAGGTTGAGGCTTTTCACAGAATTTCCTAGGAAATTAATCAGAAATAGACTCCATATACAAAATAGATTATGCTTTGCTCAAAGCTCCTAAGTTTGCAAGTGTTACTATAATTCAAAGTACATTTACAAGACATTTTCTTCAATCCCCACACAATTTTTAATACTATGGACCATTTGTTTGGATTTTTTTTTTCCTGAACTTGTTTCTTGGTAAATCAATAGATCATAAAAATACAAATGGTCTAAGGAATTTGCTTTGAAAAATTACATCAGTAAGTTAAAAAACACAAAAAAACCCCCCGACTTCAAGGACAGAATTTCCCAAAGACTCTATTGGGAAGACAAAACTGCACTTAGCATGTGAGGTTATTGTATAGAAAGCCCAGGAGAATTCTGTATTTGCAGATCAGACAACATTTGAATGCTGCTTTAGGAAGGTTGGTTTCTGAGAGGCAGCTGTCGCCCAGAGGCTCTCTGATATTAACAGCAAATCACTCCTGATGGTGTGTTTTGAACCAGATTATGGCATTTTTGATCTTTAGTTAAACATTCATGTAATAGCCACAAGGGTGAATAGTAACTATTCTCCAATGAAATCACTCTTTGGATATAGGTGTCAATATGAAAGAGCCAAAGGTGAATCTTTCCTTTTGGCTGCTATGGGAAAGCAAGGACAGGATAGAGGAGTTCCTAAAACTCAGAGTCCCAAAGTTAAGCCTGATGGTTTGTGTTGCCCTGTCATGAACCAGAGCTAAGGTCTCACTGTTTCTGAGTGTTAAAATGCTGCTTTTGTATCCCACTTCTGTCTGTGTCAGCAACTACAGTGATCTAACAGCATCGACTTCTTGAACCTTCTCAGGTTTTCTTTTTTTAATATTGAATTAAACATGGTGTCAGGTAGAAGGCAGAGATTTAAGAAGTGATGCCCAGTGATTCCACCCTTCATCTTGTTTTGTGTTATATTTAAACCAAATAAACCCAGCCTTTCCTAACCAACCAATAGAACACAAGAGCTTTCACCCCTTTTGTCTGATAAGGCTTCTTGATGAGATAAAGGCTGCTACTAAGGAAATTATTATACTACATTTATTCTAATTTTGGATATTGATATCTTAGATATGAATTTATTAGAAACACAATGACCTGAATTGTAATTAAACCCAATATTGGTGCTGTGCAATAATGAATGACTAATGATGACTTGCTACCACTGGAGAGAAAGCAGCCTGCAGCTCTTCATCTCCCTGCAATGGGAACATTTCCTTTCCCTCGATGCCCTGCTAGAGGTTTAGCCTTTCTGACATTGTGGTTTGAGTCAAAATCTCATACAAAGGCTAAAGTGCTGATCTATTGAGCTTGTTCTGATATTCTCCTTCTACTGTTTATTCTCCCTGATAAGCATTTCGACCTCGACCGATGTCACAGCAAAACACCAACGCACCCAGGGCTGAGGAGAGGGAGAAGGTGAAGGACAGCAAGCTGGAATGTAATAATAAATAAATAAATAAAAATGTAATAATAAATAAAAAAACCTGTATCTTATCCTGAAGCTTGTGGCAGGCCCTGTCACCACAGAGCAGTGCCAGAGATCAGGTGCCACTGGGCAAACCACAGAGCAGGGCTGGAGATGCTCGGGGTGTGCAGGGGAGCAGGGACATCACCCCAAGGGCTGATCCTCCAGCTGTCACCTACTGACTTCTGCTGAGAACAACCACCAAAGCCCCCAGAAATACCTGAGCACACCAAAAGGAATCTTTAAATATCTTCTAAGGTGATTTTAAAGAGAATTAAATACGAGGCTCTGCTCTTGGAATAGTTCATACCCCAAAGCTAACTTACTTCTATTTCATGCCAAATAAAAGCTTTATGGATCACATAATAAAATGTTATGGCTGCTGGCACAATTAATTAGAGATGGAGGACAGCACAACTTTCACCTCAAACAGAAGTGTCATATTAAAAGAAAAAAAGCTGTTAAAATGCTGTGACCATTCAAAATACATTTTGAATTGATTGAGTACAGAAATTAAGAGATGCTAAGAAAATATTAATTTAAAGGAGGTAAGGCCAGTCTGTATCACTGTGATGTTTGTTAAACACCTGGAGGTCATACTGAGAGGAGGGTGGATCAATACTCCAGATGACAAACCTCTAATTTCTCTACTGCCACTTATGGCTACAAAAAAAGTGTATCAGCATCTGTACATGGATCAATAAAGTTCATTTACACATTTGGGGGGAAAAAACCCCACAAACTTTCACAATTAATGCACTGATGTCCAACTTCCTACACAATTCTGAATCTTCCTTCTAGACTTAGACAATTATACTCCTCCTAACATTCCAGAAACAAAAATTAATTCAAGAATTATTCAGGGCTGCTCAAAACTGATTACCCTACTGGAGGGTGACAGAGTGCCCATGGAATGGAAACCCCACTGTGTATTTTATTTGTGTCTGGGTTCATGGAGCACCATCTTTATGCACTTTAGCACATGAAGTCCATACACTACATGCTCTGCTGACCTGCACTGCACAAAAGGCCAGGAGACACCTTAAAAATACAGCAAAGCAACAGTTTTGAATCAATGAGAATAAACGTGACTTTTTCATGTGGTATTTCTATTTCAAGCACAGGTAACACCCTAAGTGTCTATTAAGTACCCCTTTGGTTCTATTCACATTGACAGGTGTGACAGCTTAAACTGAACAGAATACTGGCAGTCCTTGCTCTGAGTTCTACATCTCTGAAGAGGTATAGATGGTTCATTTAGAAGAAATATAAATACAACATTCCTCAGATGCAAGAAAAAAGAATAAAAAAGCTGACAGTGGTCAAAACATTCCTTCTGTTCACCAAACCTGCTCAGACACTGCTCTCAGGAGAGATGTGGATTTGGAACCCAAGTTTTGGCACACGAGGATTACCCTCCCCACATATCCCAGTCCTTTTCCACAAAGTGAGCAGTCCCCTTGCAGCAAATCCTTGTGTGAGTGCACAGTGACAGCTGAGATGTCACCTGTGGCCTCTGATGCCTGATTATGTCACTTGACAGAAACACTCTTTTACAGGTGCTTACACACACAGTGCAGGGCAGCAGAAATTGGGGATCCACTTTTGACAGAAGCAGACAATGATGACACAAGGGCTCATTTATAACCTGCCTGAATATGTCAGTTCTAATTTCTAAAAATGTCTATTTGGAAGACCTAGAGATTATATGTAAGTATTTTGATTATATTTAATTACTAAACATG
This sequence comes from Aegithalos caudatus, assembly GCA_013389925.1. Taxonomy (NCBI): domain Eukaryota; kingdom Metazoa; phylum Chordata; class Aves; order Passeriformes; family Aegithalidae; genus Aegithalos; species Aegithalos caudatus. The sequence continues at coordinate 30,049 of WEIU01010503.1, forward strand.
TCCTCAAAGTTTGTTTCAGCCTTTTTAAGAGAGGTGCTCTTTGCTATAGAATCTGGGAAACTTTCTGCAGAGAAAGTTGTTAGAAAGTAAGAATTTTCTTAGTCTTTTTTTTTTCCTGTTTTGGTTTTTTTTTTGCTTTTTTGCCTTTTTTTTTTTTTTCTATTTTATTTTTATTTTTGTTTTTGTTATGATGGTTTGTATGGTTTGTTAGGCAGGAGTTCTGCTCCACTGGCTGGATGCAAATTGCAACACTCAGACCCAGAGTGCCACGTTTCTGTCTGCACCAAACCTGATTAACAGCGAGCATCCACGAGGAGCTCTGCCTCTTAAAATGAAACTTAACTAGGTTGCCTTCTGTGATGTTTACCCACAGGGAATGAGGAAAAATTTGTATTCCTAGTTAGAATTTTTTTTCTTCCTTGCATGTAAGAGGAAGCAAGTTTCCCCTAGGTATACATCCTTCTATGTTTATGAACAGATGTAGGAAGGAAGCAGAGTTTATAGTATACTACTTTTAAATTGACTCATTTGTGATTTCATTAAAATGCAGAATAAATTTGATATCCCCAGGCAATATTTCCACAGAATTCTTTAGGTTAAGATTTTCTATTTCTCTAAAAAGCAAAGGAGATTTTCTAAAGGCTTGCTGATCTTATATATCATTTAAAGTGCTGTTCAAAGAGGAAAGGAGAAAAGAACAAATTTTATTCCTCAATATTCTTCATTACTTCTTAAAACAGCATATGTTTCATTAAACTCAGAAACTCAATCAGAAAGTTAGAGAGCCTCCACTTGTGGAGCACCTAGCCACACAGAGTAAATGTCTTTGCATATGTTACACTTTTGAATTCTCTTTTTCTTTCTGTTAATGTGTTCATTCTGGATTAGGTTAAAATGATTTTTAGGCACTGAGAAATGAAAGACAGCTGTTGAAGTTACAAAGAGTTACACAGAGCAAGAAACTACAATATTTTTGCCTTCATCTCATGAGTCCATAAAATATACATGAATATTTCCTAACTTCTATGATCAATTAAAAAAAAGGTTCTATAGTTTAGCATTTTACATTCTATATAAAAATTATCCTTACAAACTACTTTGATGATGAACAGTCAACTTTGGTGAACAATCGAAAGTATTAATGTACCTCTGGTTAAATTTTCATTAGGCCCAGAAATTTTTACCTTTAATAGCATGTCTAAAAAATGCCATTAGTGACCCTATATGCCATCCTCAGACAATTTTTGAGCTGAGGCTCCAGATTTTGGCACACACTGCGTGCATCTGAAACGCCAACATGAAAAATCATTTCAAAATCTTGTCATGGGAGATTTAGTCACAACCAATTATAGTGAGGTTCTATACAGGCAGTAAAAGATAACCCCAGACCTGTGCTGCAGGTGATCAAGGGATATTATTCTTTGAAAAATATCCATTTCTGTGGTTGCAAGCACAGTAATTAGCTGAGGAAGTGACAGGCAGATATTTTTGATAGAGCAAGCAAGTCTTGTGTTGGCCTCCTGGTATCACCTTTTCTGGCTGAACTCCTCCTGACTGGAGTGTTCCTTACACTACAAAGCACTGAACTGTGGGATACATGGATTTTAGTGGAAATGGTGTAGTCTTTTAAATGGGACTGTCTTATTAACAGCTGGACTTTTAGTTCAGTACCAGGAATCACTTAATAAATGTACAAATTGCTGCTTAGGCAGGAGATATTGTATAGAGATTATCTGAAATACTTCTCTGGTCAGTAAAGCCATAGAGCAAACAACACAAAACAGTGCTTATTCTACTCTGCTTATGGTGAAGATATAATAGAAATGTAGGGGGAAATAATTAAGAGAAAAGCACCTTTATTTTTCCATAACTTTCCCACCTTACAGATCCATCATTACAGCTATTATTCTGTGCACAAAGAATGAAATCTACTTTTGAAAGCTTAATTGAAGTTTTTTTGGCTTTGTGACAGAACCAATTCAGATCTGTTTGCTCCACAAAATCTCACTGCTCCTTCAGAAGTTCCTGGACTTGAAGCAACATAAGCGATGTACCAAATTTTACCACTAAACAAACCCTCTCAGAAATTAGGAGATTTTAAAATGAATGCCACATTTCTTAGTCTCACAAAAAAAAAAGTAGAATTATTTTTATGAAGCATTTTTTTTGTTAGCATATGTTGCTTATTTATAAACCAGCTATTAGAAAATCCTGACCCTTAGGCTCCTGCAAACTATTCAGGGAGAGCATAACAAACAAAGTCTAAGGGATGAGGAAAATCACAGAACTGGGGCAGAGTTGAGTCCCAAATTCATGTGATCTGCTGGGACTCTTGAACTTTTCTAAAAACTGGAATTCAGGGGGAAACATTCAGCATGACCTAAGTATCTGTGACTGGCCTGAAAGAGACTGCAAAAGCAATGGGGACAGCCAGACAAATACCTTTCTCTCCTGCATAATCCAGGCAAGAAGTGATGTAAAAGGAGGCAGCATTTCCCAAGCGGCCACAGAAGGTAAGTGTTGCAATCCAGGCTTTTATTATTTCTGTCTGAACTGCTTATCTTCTGCAGAACCCTTTCTCTCAGAAAGAGATGAACAATTCATTGCCAAGTTAGCTGGAAAGGCAAATGTGGGACCCACTGGGAGCTCGAGGTTGGAAATGGAAAGCACTGTCACTAAGTAATAAGTCCTATTTACCACATTAGGGGATTTTCTTTCATTTTGGTTTTGGGCTAAACAACTGTAAGTGAGGAAAAAAGCCAGGCTGCACAACCTTAATTTCCAAACAGCCATGTACTCTAGACAGGGCAGGGGGAAATAGATGTATTCCACTTGATTAGGTTAGAACTGCTCTGAGAACAATATAAATTGAGTAGAAAACAACTATGGGTACAGAGTGGTGCAGGGAATATCACTCCTGTCATGTCAGCTTCCAGTTTCAGCTCAAATCCATGTATTTCTTCCCATTAATAAGCATGTATCTTTACTACTTATCTACTTAACCAAATAAATTTAGTTCTTCTGTGAATGGATGTTATATCAGGTATTTCAGGACCTTATAAGGCTAAATTTGGCCAAACACATACTTTGGAGCACATCCACAGATTTCAGTTTCTCTCTGATCTTGCAAACATTGGAATTCTTGTGAGAAAAACACCTCTATGTCTTATGCATTGCTCACTTCCAGATCACAAAGAGCTAATTAAAAAATTCTTATTTTTGCAAGGTTTCAGCTCTGACTATTAACACTGAAAGTATGTGAAGATTAAATATCTACAGGCCTATCTAAGGCAGATTTATGCATATCAGTTTTGGTGAAGAATCCCATTCCAGCAGGAGACCTTTCCTGGGATGACAACTGAGACTGTGCTTTATGTAAAGCAAGCCTTTAGAGGAGGGCAGATATGGAAGGATCTGTCCTGTGCTGGTGGCAGAATGGGAAACAAAAATCAAAGAGAAGGGAAAACAACACTGCACCATTTTCATGGGTGTATGGAATATGGAAAAGAGTAAAGGACCAGCAAAGAAAGTAGGTGCTAAAATGTCAGAAAATATGATAAATATGCATGAATTTTTAGATCTTTTGACCATGGCAAAATAAAGATATGAAGAATACAGATACAGATGTACATCATGGGCACGAGTAAGAACAGAGTATGTAAACTCTTAACAACATCTTTTAATGTTTGAATGAAGAAGGTCATAGGTCACTTAAGGAATGGAGGGATAAAAAAATTTGGGAAATGCTCCCTTGCTTTATGGAACCTTTACACACATCCCATGAAAGGCTGTACCATTTGTATGTAATAATCAGGCAAAGAATATTTTTCCCATATTATCTCTCTCTGAAGCACAGAACTTATTTCATAGTCTGAAATATCCTGGTATTTAGCTTAGCTCATATAACTGACAGTAACATTTCTGCAATATATGTAAATCTGAGCAGAAGAGAAACAACAGAGAGCTGGGTTTGGTCTGGGAAGGCAGCAAAGAACCTCCACAGGATCCCCTGCTGAGAGTCCTGCCAGGAACAGACACAAAGCAGAGCTTTTCCCACAACCCTCCAAAGAAATTATGTTGGATTTCTGTCAACTACCAAATTATGAAGCTGTCTGTGACTGAACTTGGCTGCCTCTTGCCACATCTCAGGTGCTAGAGAAGACATCACTTTCAAGAGCACTCGTGGGAGCTGTGACTTCTGACTTCTCTGATGCTTCCTTGGAAGAGTTAACAGGAAAATTGGTCTGTCTGAACAGTATTCAATTGAAAAAGCAATTTACATAGCAAAATAACACATAATAATAATAAAAACCACTTTTAAAACAGAAAGGGCACTTGCAAACAAAATACTTCACAGAATTCCTATTTTATTTATAACTATACAGACAAAACACACACTGTAGGCATAGTAGATGGCAATTCTCAGTCATTCTCATCCTTGACCCGATTTCAAAACATCAGGTAAGATGTCAAGAAACCATTTTGAGGGATGGTGAACATTTGCATCTCAGGACTTATATAATACTATTTTCTTCAATATTTCATCTGCCTGTCTTATGCCTTCTTAGTTGGAATGTTCTTTATTAGCCTTCACATTACACGACTGAGTGCCAAAAATACAAGCACTTTAAATGCTCAGGGTATTTCTCTCTTGAAGATGGTAAGGATAATTGAATACTACTTGCCTGGGGAGATAACAGTTGCAATATGCCTTATATATCCTAGTTGATTGGGTAATATACTTAATGGGACATACCTGGGAAGATGGAACTGCTTATCTGGCCATAGCATGTCTCCAGGAAAGATAAGACAATTGATTTTATTTTTTTTTCCTCCTGAACTGACAGTTCTTGATAATTCACCTGTTTGTTCATTTGCATATACCAAATGTTTTCTGAAGCCTTTTAAACCCACTCATCAAGAGGGAAATGTGGAGAGCAGGAGCAAGAAGCAGCAGCTCCCTGACATCCCTGAGCTCCCCCTGAGCAGATCTCCAAGGACAGAGCAGCAAAGCAGACACCTGCACGTGCCATGCTCTGTGACAGGGCTGGGGAGGAAAAGCTGCAGCCCTGTGACATCAGCCAGCCTTGTAAGGGGCCAGGTCTGAAATTTCAGCCCTTAAAACAATAATTCAGCATCCTGGTGTGAAATTAATCCGATCCCTTCTTCACCCCACAGCCTCTAGTGCTTGTCAGAAATTGCCAGAAAGACACCTATAGCAACAGGAAAAGTGCAGGTAAAAACAACTGAGATGCTCAGCAATTTCTTTTCCTGCAAGCTCTTCTTTACCTATCTCATCACAGGGAGAACATTGCCAAAGAGCACCAGTTTTATGAACCTTCTTTTCAGAAAAGCCTTTTATTTACTGAACAGAGATGAGATCTATTTTTATGTGGCAGGGTGCAGTCAGCTGCCCCTGACTTTTGAGTCATCCCAGAGCTTTCCTGGAAAGGTGGGAACAAACAGCAGGTAAGTGGAAATGGTCCTTGGAAGGCCAGTCCTTGTTTTGAGAAGGGATTTTAGTCACAAATAATCAGTAGGGCTCCAGTTTGGGATTCAAACTTCAATCTGGTGGATTTCTGTATAGCACAGCTCTCTGCCAGGCAATAAAGGCAGCACTTGTGGTGAACTGAGGTAGGAAACCAACATAATAAACATCATTTCTAAAGTCATTGGGCTGATTCATGGCCAAACTGAAGAAAACAATCACATTAAAAAAAAAAAAAAAAAGTCTACAAAACTCAAAAATCCTGAGAATTCCTTGGTGTACTTTTTTTGTGCCACATATAAGTACCAAACTACCTATGCCTTAAGGGTCAGAATTCCAACCTCTCACTTTCAGTACTCCACAGAAAGATCTACTTTGGGAAGGCAAAAAAGGCTCCAGAGAAAGATGTTGACAAAGGACAGAGAAAGAAAATGGCTTTTGGCAAATTCCTTTTTACTTTCATTACTAAAGCAAGGGAATGGACACCTTTTACTGCCAACAATCCTGCTAGCCAGTAGCTCACAACAAAATGACTTAATAGATTTAATAAGTGAATCATTTCCTATATTAAGTTACCAATAACAATAAATACAGTTATGACAGCTGAAGTTCCATAGTCTGGGAGAAGCAGGTCACCCTAGGGCCACATTTTCTCACAGTAGCTGGTTCATAATTTAGAGGTCAGTTTTTAAGAGTTTAAAAACTCACTGAGTCACCACTGCAGGAACAAGTCCTTGGTTCATGGACACTACAGCATTTAAAATTGCTGCTACTGCTCACAACTGAAAAGTAAACAAATAAATAAACAAATTCAGACAGAAAAGAAGCAGTATAAGCTTGCCTGCAGCCCTTTATTTAGTCAGAATTGGTATTAGTGAAGGCTGAACACCTACTGTAGTAAAAACTTGGTGTAAACCAGCATAACCACACATAACATTCAACTGTGTTCCCTTTGAGTTTAGTAAGAACAGTGAATTGAATTTATACATTAAGAGATTAACAGACTAAGAACATTCATAGAATCACAGAAGGGTTTGGGTTGGAAGGGACTTGAATCTCATTTCAAACCTCTGCCATGGGCACTTTCCACTACACCCCATTCCTCAAAGTTCCCTGTGTGGTCAGGGAATGTTTTCCTGATCCTTAATTCTCTCACTTTTAAACATTTTAAAATATTTTCTCTCCATTTGTTGGAAGCTATAAAATATTGTGAACAAAGTAGTTGTGAAAAGCTCAGTACAAGATCTAAAATGTCTTTCTACTTTTAATACAGGTCAGTCTTTTAGAACAGGTTTATGAAAACCCCCTCTTTTCCTCTGCTCCTTTTCTTACTCCCTGTTGTTGTTTTCCTTTTCTTGGTGACAGTTTTCCACATCAATTTCTATCAAAAGAATTGTTAAGTTTTACTGTCTACATCTCAAAATGCCTTTCAATAAAATGAACCCGCAGGTGCAGTGCTTTGAAGGGAGGAACTTTTCCAGCTGGGACAAAATGATACCATTTTATTGACAATAAAGAACAAAACCAAAAAGAATGGTGAAGAGAAAATAAAAACACACCTAAGGCCATACCTTAAATCAGATAATTGTGGCACTAAAGATGGGACAGTAAAAGAGAGCCAAAGCAGTATTTAAGGGAAGGAGAAAACCACCTGCTTTGATAACCCTCATCTGGGCTGATATTTGAGGAATTATTCCAGGTATTTTGAAAATGGAGAATTTGACTGGAGTTTTCTCATGGAGGACTGCTCTTAAAAACATGTCATACATTTCTATTTATGTCCTTTAGTGTCTAGAAACACTATGAAAAATGGAAGAACTGATTCACTAATTCACATAAACATATTACTCAGAGTCCAACAGAAGGCAATATGTAGTTCAACACTAATTGCATTTGTGAAAATGAAAATGCTTCAAAACCAGTCACATTGATACACAGCCCTGACACTGCTAAACAATTAATGCCAGCAATAAAATGATGACCCTCACACCAATCCATTTTCAAACCTACAATTCTTAATTTGAATTTCTCTCCCGCCCAAATATAAAGCCTAACTGAAACATAAATTTTAAATTAAACACCCACAATAAATTAAAATAATTATTAAGTGGTTAAGAGTAGCTTTAATCCATGTGTTTGCTTGGAATGGTCAACTGCAGAAGCAACACAAGTCAATGCCTGCCAATAAAACATTTTGAATATAAAGTGCAAAGAATGCTTTCAGTCTTGATGTATATATTTCCCCGACACTAAACTGAATAACAGCTTTCTACTTTCATTCCTTTGTTTTCCACAATAAATCTTTAAAAATGTCCAAAGAATGGAAGTTCAAAGCCCAGCTGCTCTCACAATCAACTTTATCTTTCAAAACAGTTGAAACAAATTAGATTAAATTGATTATCTTGAATTTTATTGTGATTGGGGAGCATGCTGTTTCCAAGCATTTGGATTAATTGCATCCCTTTGAGGCCTCCAAGGCCCTGCTGTGGTACAAGGAACCCATAAGCTCTAACTAAGTTTATTTTTATAAGGTGAAATACACCAAGCTGAAGGGGAAAAAAATTACAACTGGAAGGGTGAAAGCAAAAGAAAAGTATAAATAACCAAAAAGTGTCTGTTCCCTTGACTGTGAAGCATTTTAGCTGCCTTGCCTCAAACCATTCAGCAACCACAGAGAGAAACTTGGGTTTCTGTTCTGCTCTTTAAGAGAAGGATTAACCAGAATTTGGAGTTGCAAGTTTTATTTAAGCCTAGATTCTCTGCTCCTGGTAAAAAATAAAAAACCACATTAAATCAGATGGATTCATATGTCTTGACAGAGCTTTCAAGTAAATGAAACTAATTTGGATGAGCTTACTAGATTAATAAAATCCTCAAGCCTCAGAATGTTTCATTTTGATGGACAAGAAAGAAAACACAGAAAGCTGTGTGAGAGAAGAAATGTGAGCATATTATTGAGTTTTGCATCACCAGACTATTGATAACCATGCTCAGGATGTCACCTTGTGTTTGCCTCTGTGGTTTATCTTGCTCTCCCAAATTCAATGGCATGTAATAGAAATAAAACACTTTCCAAAGAGTTATCAGTTAGATTTTCAAGGGTCTACCTTTAGTTACACAGTAAAATCTAAGGATTTTTATAAAACTGATCTCAACAAGAAAATTTATTAAAAACTCCAGATGAAAGAGCAGAAGGACAGATTTTGAAATCCCGTGGTACATGACAGCTCCCATATACTGGTAGTGAATAAAAACATATCTTAATGACAATATTTTAATACTGGTTTTGAAGTACTACTGTGACTCCCTAATGTGAAACTCAAAAATGTTAAAGTTATATGCTAACATGTTGCATATTTCAAATCTTCCATCAGTTTAGCATGCACATTCATACATCAGTGACATTCATTTATAATTCATGAAACATTTTTCCACATTATCAGATTCAAGAACATGTTTCTGCTTTTGTTTTGCAAATGCTGCAATGAGAAAAACATGGAAGGATTTGAGAAACTGCAAAGGGGAAGTCACCAAAGCAAATTTATTATAAAAACCATATTCTACCTGCAAAATCTGTCTGACTGAGCAGATTAATTGTCCTTTTCCTGCTCCCTTGGCAAGATAAACCACACAGAAATAGACCATCACTTATTCTTCTCAGCTTCATGCAGGGATCAAAGCTTCACAACCACACACAGATTTGGGAGCAATGGGAAGGGGATACCTGAAGTTACAGCAGCTTCCCCAGCCATGCCCACAGGAGCAGCAGAATGATTTAGGTGCCCACACCTTCCCACTGCAATGATGGGAATGGCTCAGTCTGCAGTGCTGAGGTGCTCTGGGAACACCTTCCCCTTCACTGTGTGCACTCACAGTCTTGCAGCACTGCTACAATCACCATGGGGTTTCAATCTGCAGGACTTCCTCACTTACAACATGACCCAAAAACCTGTTTTGGCACAGCACAAACTCGAAGCACATCTGCCTTCACTGAGTCACTTCCAAGGGATTCACTCATATGCTATCAACCATCATTTGCAGTGACAGAGATGGGAAGGGGCAGGTGAAGACAAGGTCTCTTCACAACATCCTTGGGAAAGTTTTAAACCAGAAAATCTCATGTTTTGCCTTTTCAAGGAAACCTAGGGATTTGAGCTGTGGGAGTTACTAAGGTTGTTCTTTGTCTAGTTTGTTAGTAAAGAACAAGAATGAGAACAAACAGAGGAAGAATATTTACAGAAGTGTGCTCATTAGAATGAAGTCATTACTTCTTGCAAATTTTCATCCTTCTGTGTAATAATTACAGCTCAAAACCCAAGGTCAACCTGAGTAAACACATTACAACAAACAAAACACTTTAAGGATCAGTACCAAATCTCTCCCAGGGAGCACCTCCAAGCCAAGTATGGACCAAAATGTGACAATCCACATTTACAGAAAGGAGGGAATGCAAAATAAAAGCAAATTGTGCATTAAAAGTATAGAGAAAGATTTTTTCTTGTGAAGTATCTGCGTGGCCTCTTATTACTGTAAAAGACACCTGCAGAGAAACCTCGTCAATGGAGTCACACACTGCTGTTATTTCTGTTTTGAATTTTACACAGCAAATTACTCATGTAAGATGCAAACTGTTTTCTCAGTAATGTGATTTTAACCTGTCTTTTGAGGCTTCTTTTCCTTGATTAATGGTAAATTACTGTGACTATTCAATGTCTTTCAGTAGTCTACTTCTACATATTAACAACAAGATAATGATGGGTAATTCATTTTAACAAAATTAAAAGCTTTCACATGTGCTACTTTCAGCCCAAAGATGATTTGCATTTATTCCAATAAGACTGCAGCACATGGACAGGTGCCAGTAGTTTCCTTATTGCCACTTTACTCTTGGAGTTTTGCACTGATTCTGCTTTTTAATTCTGAAGTCCTTTCATCCAAAAATCCACACCAGAACAACTCCTCAAACTTTTGAAATCAAGCCCAACATCATCAAAATCAACGTGAGCAATTTCTGCTGCGGCGAGGCAGGCTGCACCTGGCATTCAGCAAACACCCTGGGAAGGCCTGGGAGGAGGTGAAGTGGTTTTTTTAATTGCTCCAGCCTGTCCTGGTGCCTCACAGCTGAGCTGGCAGCAGCAGCAGTGACTGCTCAGCCTCCTGTAAGACCTTCTGGAGTAGGATGCACTCTGCAAGAAAGCCACGCTCTGTGTTTCCTCTCTTAAGCCTTTTTTTTCCACAGTCACCGTTCTGTGTGAGGACCAAACCTGGTCATGAATTTTTGCACAGCACTTCCCCATTGATGCCAGGAGGATCAATAAAGCAGGGGCTGCCTGCTGAGCCAGCAGGGAATGGGGAAGCAGCAGTGATTTCAGGGAGCACAGAGCCACCCCTGCTTCCCACAGAGCTCTCATTGACTGGCCAAGATCTCCACCACCCTCAATTTCTCCCTGCAAAAGAAATATGCTGCAGCAACCAGACATATAAATCATGTGCTGAATAAAAGTTGCTTTGAGGACAGGCTTGGCAGAAAATAATCCTTTAAGGCCCCCAGCTATTTTTTATTTTTACTGTGTCATTAAGACTCCCATATTCCTATCCTGGATTACCTTTACAGAAGTGCACACACACCTGCACATCCCATAGTCAGTGTTTGGGTTCACTGTGGAGCACAAGTGCTGATCTGTTGACCCACTGTGGCTCAAGAGCAGACCTGGATTTTTCCAGTCTAACCAAAGCACTGGCTATGGCACAGCTACAGGATGTCTGTCTTGAAATTTTCCAGTTCAGCCAGAAATGATAGTCATTAGGAAAGTAAACACATCTGGGGATAGACACACAGCAGGTCTATTCTGCCCAGTTCTGCCAAACTAGAATGCAGAAAAAAAAAAAAAAAAAAAATTTAAAATTTCAAAGCTACTTCTTAGGTGCAATGTCAAATTGTGCTACAAAATCTTCAGGAAGAAAATCAGATAATAAAGAACAAAATCAGGAATCAGAAAGAGATGAAGAGTATGAAATAAAATAGATTCAAACCCAAGCAATGGAAAAACTTTCTGTATATGAATTAATTCTCTGCCACAATACATAATTGAGACAGGCTGCTCAGTAACATTTAGTATATGTTTTGGCATCTATATGAATCCCTAAAAGATTTCAAAGTTGTCATCACTAGGAGTTGTGAATTTGACAGAACAATATAAAAAAAAATCTACAATCAGAAATAACTTTACTCATTTGTGCATAATGGCAGAAGTGAAATAGCTGACACTTCATTACAATGTTCCCAAACTATCAATTAGAAAATCGATCATTTCATCAATAAACAGTTGTCAAGAGATGACACTTTCTTACAAGTCTCTGACTCAAATGGGCTGAATTCTGTGTCATTTATTGGTTTTTCCACACATTCTCTGTTTAATGTGTATTTCAGCTGTCTCCAGATGCAGCAATTATTTTTAATACTCAGAGCATCATTAAAGTTGGAAAAAAAAAAACCCTGTAAGATCATTAAGTGCAACCAGTAACCCTGCACTGGCAAGGCCACCACATGTCCCCAAGTGCCACAACTTTTAAATCCCTCCAGGGACAGGGAGTCTGCCACCTCCTTGGGCAGCTCTGCCAGGGCTTGACAACCAGTTCAGTGAAGGAGTTTTTGCTAATACCTAATCAAAACTTCCCCTGATACAACCTAGGGCTGTATCTTCTTTTCCCTGCTTCACCCTCCTGTCAGGGAGATTTTGAGGGTGAGAAGGTCCCCCCTGAGCCTCCTTTTCTCCTGGCTGATCCTTCCCCACAGCTGCTCCTGGTTCTCCAGACCCTTCCCTGGACACTCTCCAGCCCTCCAAGAGTTTTCTTGCAGTGAGGGACCAAAACTGACCCCAGGACTCAAGGTAAAGCCCAACACAGGTAGCAGTAATACACAATATTCCACACACAATCCATGCTCCAGTCCAACAGCATGATGAGTCAATTCTGTACATTCATGCCATGACCACCTCTGGTTACCAATCTTTGGTGCAAAAAACCAAGTTTGACCTTCCCAATCAATCCTAATTGATGCTATTGATTCATTTGCAAGGAGTAGACACAAGGGAAGCATAAACCTTGCTAAATAGACCATTTGTGAGAGCATATCCTAAGGAAATAAAAGGTAAAAAGCCATTGTTTGGGAGCATTAAAACACAATGTGACAAAATCCATTGTAAGGATATCACCTGGAACATCATTGCCCTGGAGGGGAGATTAACTCCTCTGTCTTCTCTCCAGTGATCCTGAGCTTATTTGCTCAGTGTTGAGATCTGCTATTCAAGGCAACTTGGAGGCAAATCACTTATCACTAATTGCTATCTGTTCACCAAGCTACGAAAATGTACACATCGGTTTTTAGGGCACTTCTCCTGTATTTCATTTGTAATTTAAATTAACTCTCAAGTCAATATGAAACATCCCTCTTTACCTCAGTGAAATGCTCTTAATTATTTTTGTAGTTATAGGAGCTATAAAAATCAATGTCATTATAAAGACAAATACATTTTATGAAAGTCACAGGAAATACTGTTACAGGCAAGTCCCCTTTTCAATGTCTATTTTATTTTCTTTGCAAGGAAAAAAAACAAACAAAAAACCCCTTCTTTTAAAAGCACAATTCTGTCCTTTCATAAATCACAAACTACCTAGAAAGTTTTCTAAGTGAATTAACCTGACCCTGCAAAATTCCAGATTTAGGCAGTGGAAAAAATGATTTTTCAGGTGGAGATAGGCCTTGCTTTTATGCTAAAGCAGAATTTACTGCACATGTTTGACTAATAACCCAAGTTGTTTATGAATCAAGAGAAGACTCATCCTCACAAAGCACCTCAGAGTCAAGCTCATTGAGTAACTGTCAAAAAAAAGCTCCTCTGATACTTCTGAATATTTATTCCATGTCACACCGATGGGCTGCAGAAAAATCACTGTTAGTGGAGTAAATTTACTGTGGTTTTATGAACCAAAGGAAAAGAGAGATAGATTCTATGCCATACTCTCAAAAACCAATTGTTTCCACTTTCAAACTACTGCATCAACAGTCTCAAGTAGCCAGGCTCCATTTACATCATTCACAACATCAGAAAAAATAAAATCCAGGGGGAGAGAACAAGAGAGAGAGATTGTGTGGAGGCCATAGATGGGGGAGGAAAAAAAAAAGGAACAGAGGAAAACCATACCACCATGAATTAATAATAATAATAATAATAATAATAATAGAATATTAAAACTTCAATTTTAAAGATAGAGAAACTACCAAGAGTGAAGGGTCTGAACCATGTGGAGGGAAAGAGAGTAGGGAAGGGCTTTAGGAGACAGGAACTGCTGTTGCAGTGATCAATCTGGATCTGCCTTAGCCTCTCACACTGACCCATGTTTTGGCTGAATAGGGTTAATCCATGAGGCTGAAAAGCTTCAGAGGCATATTTTTATATATTTAATATATTTATTTATTGGCAAGAAGTGACTCAGAATTAAAAAGTTCCTAACTTTCCAACAAACTGGAGAGTGAAATAAGGAGCTGACATTTATTGGGATTTGCTTTCCCCTTTTTGTTGCCTCATTGTGACATTATCTCCCTCGTTCTGTTACAGTTTAAATGTAAATCTATTTTGTGTGTTTTATGGTAGTAACTCCACAATTTAGTATTGTAATAGAGTCCATTTAAAGCTCTAAGTGCTCCCAAAAGGTATCTGTCATACTGCTACGTTTTATTATTCTCAAACATCATTGAGAGCAGGGAGAGGGCCAATTCCCACACATTATGCTGCTTTACACCCATTTTTTCCCCTGGTTCTGCAGGAAACTGCAGATCCGTGCATTTTTGGATAAGCTCTTGATCTTATTGATGCTCATAAAAAAAAAAGAAGAAAAAATAAAAGAAGCAATTTTATTTTAGGGTCATTAATACTGAAATGTAAAGAATTGGTTTCAAACTAACTTCCTGTTAAGATACAAAAGTCATTTAAAAGGATCTCTCTAAGCATCCCTCCCTTTTGTCTCACAAAAACCTCCCTGACAAAACACCCAACTTTATCATTCTACATAAAGCAGTGCACAGAGGCAGCCTGCCTTAAAAGGGTCAGGTCCCTCCCCATCAGCCAAGAGCTATCACCACATGCAGCCTTTTATTAGTGATTCTAAAACCCCTCAGCCTTCAGGGTCAGCAGATAATGCTCAGAGTATCCATTTCAATGACAGGACACGTGGGGTGATTTTAGCATCTCCTTTGACTAAGGTCCAAGGCTGCTCAGGGTAAGGATGACTTCCCTGCTCCACACAGCATCACTGTGATAGCTGGCTAATCAAAAATAACTGGAGTAATTACATGATCAGCAACACCATTGTGACAGGATTTGTAAGATGCAGCTTTCTGATTTAACACCAAGTATCACATTAACGTGCAAATAGCAGAGCGTTTATCCCACCTGGTACAAACAAAATCTCATATAAAAGACTCAGGGAGGAAATTTACAGTTAAAGAAAGCAGAGTTTGAAATTCCTCCCTATCACTGAAGATTCAACTGTTATTTCCTTTTAGTCCACATTAAGTAATTGTGGGGGAAAGAAAATGTTTCTGTAGTCGATGCACGAAGCAAATTCTCAAGAAAAGCTTTTGAGAAGATACCTCACAAATTGGTAGATAGTAGGAAATGCTGGGATGTTTATGCATCTCCTTTAAAAATAGATAAATTTAGAACAGGAGAACTCTTATGAGTTTCTTATTCAGTACTTTACTCCTATATATAAGTTACAAACCTGTAAAACCAAGTTTATTTCCCAATATGAAATGCCTGTGGTCACATGATGCTCTAAATTGTGGGGGATGACCAAAACCTGCAGCACCACTTTTGCAGATCAGATCTGTTTTCATGTTCTTTACCATCCAGAGGATGGCAGATCAACTGATTTTTTTTTTCCTCCCATATAAACACTGTCAATGATATTATTATTAACGTTATTTGGTATTCTGAATTCTATCCCTCCAACCCAGAGCTTTGTGATTTCAATAAATACTCACTAAAACATAAACAGGTTTTGCACAAACCCAAAGTCTATGTTTCATAGGCTGGGCTGAGTTTCCAGCTCACTTTTGTTAAAGTTGGATTTAGGTGTTTCAGTGCTCATGCAACACAAAGCAGTATCTTCTTCTCATTTGTGTGTGTCTGACCTAATTGGATTCTATTTTTTTCCAAAATCTCAGAGGTAAGATACAAATATCAATACAAATTAAACTCTGGCCAGTGTAAATCTCTTTAGTCCTTTATTTCTTTATAAAAGAAAACAATGTGCAAGAAAAGAAACAAACAAAGAGAGAAGAAGGCTTCAATCTCCTGTGACATCAGCTTGAAAATAACCATTTAACTAAAAATTAATATTATCTTGAGTATAAATAGTCACATGGCCTTCCACTAACTGCTAAATGTGACAATTATCATTATTGGTCAAATGTACACAACTGGAATTTCCCTGTGCTATGAAAATTCTACCTAGGTCTTATAAACAACCAGTCCAGCTTCTCATTAAATGCCTTTACATTCAGTGAGTCTGCAGAAGAGATTTGTAATATGGAAATATTACAATAAACATAGATTCAGATTCTTTATTTTACTGACAATTACTTTAAAAAGGACATAGTTTTTTGGGGTTTTTTTTTGTTTTTTCTTTTTTAATGCAGCTAAGTATTTTCTGAAGTGCCTGTGTAGCACTTCAGCCTTCTCACTATTTACTGAAATCAGAACAATTAGGTATAAACAGAAGTAGACTTCCTAATTCTGAGCAACAAAAATCCTACCCCCATCTTTTTTCCCCACTCTCTGTCTCCAATTCATAAATATGTGGGTTGTATTTAATGCACATTGGGACAGGGAGGTTTGGATACCCCTTCTTCCAATTTTTGTTCAGCCTCCAAAACACCTTTGTGGAACAACCAGAGCATGACTGGGAAATCTGGGACCAGCATTATTCTCCTCCTCCATCCTCCCTCTCCCTCTCAGATCTGCTGTGCTGCCTCCCACCAGCCTCTCGTGCCCACAACACAAACCAGACACATTCCTGTGTTTATTTCTCCAGCTGTTTAACAGCTCCTTGCAGTAACTTTTCCCTTTTTACCCAAGGATTTAATCACACTTCAGCAGACATCCAGCAAAAGTCAGCTACTGCACTCCAAGTGAAGGACATATTAAAGGGGTTTTATCTTTATGAAGTTTTACAAGTTAAGTGCAAGATTGCTGTCTGCCTTTTCCACCAGTGCTGATAAATAAACAGGGGCAAAGTAACAGCTTTCTGCTGTAGGGTTTATAGCTACAACTCCCTAATAAATGAAAATTAGGTGGCTTCAGACCTTCACTTCTGATTTCCCTCAGCTTCAGCTCTGAGTTGAAACCACCTCAAACTCAGCCCAGCAGAGCACTCCCAGCTCCAAGGTTCAGAAATCCCCACTGCTGGAAGCTCCTGCTTCCCGTCTCCTCCCAACTACCTTTCCACACTGTGTTGTATTCATAAATAGTTGAATTGAACAATAACAACTGCTGCACATCCCACTCTACATCCCAGTATATCCCAGTCTCCCCAGTATATTGAGTGTATCCCAATATAACCCAGTACATCCTAGAACATCCCTGTATATCCCAGTACATCACTGTATATTCCAGTTAAATGACAGGGCTGTTCTCAGCTCCAGATGAAATAATATTTACAATTTTTTATTTCTTGGCATTGGGGGAAGAAGAGAGAAAGGAAAAGGATGAAAATATACTCTTAGCAGACTTTTCAAAAAACACATGAATAATGTTCATTTCTCAGAAAACGTGAAATAAATTACATTCTACAACAAGCTGTTAGTAGGAGCTTGAAACAAATTCTGCTAATTGTACTTTTCAGAAAAAAACCCTGCGGTTAAGATAACTAATCAGCTGGGAATATTGTAATCTGGCAAAGAAAGCTGTCAATTGGGGGAGGAATTTTTAGCATTGCTTATGAGCCAGAATTAGGACAGCTACAAACGGTTCATAGTATTTGGAAATACTTGAGGAAAGTTTAAGTAGGTTAAAAAAAAAAAAAGAAAAAAAAGAAAGGAAAGAAAGAAGCTGAAAGCTATGACCAGCTAAACAAGGTGGTTGGGGAAAATAATATATATTTTTTGCACTGCACACATATTTAAGCACTGCAAACACACACTGTACACGTATTTAATGCTAAAATTCAGGTTTCTAATATTCCACTGTTCTCATTTTCACTGGAGGAAACCACATTACTCCTTTGTGCCTCAGTGTAAAATCAAGTAAAAGAGCAAGGAAAATAATTGTTTCTAGAACTTTGAAGTATGCTTAGAGATTTCAGTGCATAGAAATCCTCAGGAAACTGAAGAAAAAGTGACTGATTGACAGGTAAAAAAACAGCTCAAGAAACTGATGAGACATTACACTCAAATCTTTCCAAAAAATCCCTACTGCTGCTGTTTTCTTGTCTCCAGTCCCAGCTCCCACATCCTGTCCCATGTTCCATTAAAAGAAGGATGGTTCAACTTGGTCATAGGGATTTTTCTGCTGTGTTATAAAGAAATAAAAACCTGAAAATAATGCTTACCCTGAGAATGAAAACAAAAATTCACATCCTTGTTAGGGAAACTTCCCTGTCTGACTGTCCACATCACTAAAGGGGATGAAACCATTCTCAGGCAGGGATTACACAGAAGAGACCCAACTGATGAACATTTGAGAGCAAAAAGAAAACCACAGAAAAGTGTTATCAAAGCTTCAGTCACCTCCATTTTCAACAGAAAGTATCATCACCAAAATAACCCTGTGTGTTCTAATTAACATTTTTAAATATCTTACATAGGTATTATTAGTGCCTGTCATCATAGATTGATAAAGTGTCCTTGGGCTACACACAGTCCTGGCTCTGAACAAAACACAGCACCTGTTCCAGCCCAAAGAATTCAAATGGATGGAAGCTGGACACACATGTGGCATCTCTTGCTTGACTAATAAATATAATTTTGGTGTAAAACTCCACAGCAAACAGATAAAATACAGAGCTTTTTCTTTCAGATAGCTGATATGTACAAGGCTTGCATTTCTTATCTATGTCAAACTACAGACATTGCCTATCCCTATAAAATATGAGTCTTCAACCTTAAAACAGTAAAATTAGTGAAGATTATGTTATATGACAGTGTCACTTGACTTTACTTCCTATGAAGAAGAAGGAAAAACAGAACTTTAGATATCCATGCATACTTAAGGAGTTCCTCAGACTTTTAGATCTTCACTAGGGTAGATGAAGTATTTGTACTCAAGGCTAATAAGCTCATCAGGGGAATAACCATTAATGATTAAAAGTCAGAAAACAAAATTTGCAACATTGAATGGCACTCAGGCTGAAGTGATCCGGCACATTTAGGAAAGATCACATCCCAATTAACTAGAATATTTAAGGCATTTATGGAAATGTGTAGCTCTGTTTCTCAAAAGTTAATAAATTGACTTCATACGATTACCAACTGGAGTTATTTGCCTGTGCATATGTTATATGATATCTCTATTAAAAATATATATAGGATCTATACTAAAATTGAAATATTATTGAAGGAAATCTAGAGCTTCTAAATAAAAAGTAATAAAATAATGGCTAACAGATAAGATAGAAAGAAAAGTAATGAGTTGCATTAAGTAAATGATGTGTACAGGCATAGAGCAAAGAAAAAAATTACTTCAATTGACTCTTCTCCAATCTAAAAGCAGTAATGCAGATCTAAAAGAAAAAAAAATAAAATTACTCAGACTGAAGCTAGGACAGTGCCAAGCAACACTGATGTAACAAGGAAATGCTGATTAGAGAAAGAGTATCAAGGTCATCTTCTAATTGAAGACTAATTGATCCCAATCCAGTGGCATCAATGAAGCCTTTCCCAATGACTCCTGTGGCAGCCAAATTCCAAAGGAATCCCTGAACCTCTGCGCAGGGCACAGAGGGAACCCCAGGGCAGGGGCTCCTCCCAGGGAGGGGTGCCAGGGGAACAGCCCCAGCCACAAACCACTCATTCATCATGGGCCACACCAGGAGGCCTTTATACTTGGTAGTTTGACTAATTACTAAAGATCATAGGACTGTAAACCTCCAGTAAAATCCAAAAATGATACAGCATTCACATTGGAGATTTACATAAAGAATCTACAGAATATCCAAAGAAAAGAATCTCTCTGTGCTACCCTAAACTGAGGTGACACAGTGAATGAGGTGTGATGCACACAATGATTCACAAGTTACTGCTAATCAAAGATGGGCCATGACAAGCAGTGTCTTTTAAATGCAATATTTTTTTTCTGGATCTCCCATAGTCATCAAAGACTTAGATTGGGACTGCTTATAAAAAAAAAAGTCACTTCTAGTCCTACTACCAGAACACCTTTCCCCCCTGTGTAATTACTATTTAATCCATCCCCTGCTTCTCCAGTTATTCATTCCTTTGACTGTAACTCCAATGGTATTTGAGTGCCTCGAGTTGCTTTGACTGTGACTCAAGCTCAGCTTTCTCTGAACACACTGAAATGAAGCCCCATTGAGGGGATGAGTTTGTTGCTTTTGTTGCCTCTCTCAGTGAGTCCCCTTTCATCTCTGACTCCACTCCTGGTGACAATTTGTGCTGCAGCTGGAGGTGCCTTGAGCCATCACCACAGGACTGTCAGGCACTGCACTTCCAAAGAACACCTCCAGCTTCCAGACTCCAAAGGGAACTACACTGAGCACAGAATTTAGGAACTACTCACTGACAATAAAGTTGACACTGCACTGGACAAGAAATGTATTTGACATTGCATGCAGTGACACTGGAAGCACTTTGGTTGTTAAAGGAGGGTCTATGTCCATCAGTCCATCAATGAGGATTATCTTTACTGTATTATAGTGTTTTATCTGTTTCTAATTTTCTGTCACTGCCAAAATGTTTCAATAAAGGCTACTTCAGATCCAAACTCAGAGCAGGTAAAAGTGCAATGTCAGAAGAAAAAACAAAGAACTAAACCCCAGAACTGCACAACAGTCAGCCCAAACCGAACCATTCCCACCCATACAGTCTGCAGCCTTGT
>WEIU01010503.1:50776-65305 GCA_013389925.1 Aegithalos caudatus
TAAAATTATTTTTATTCCCATCTTCCAGTTACTCCCTTAATGGTGATACTGAGATAAGTAAATCACCTCCAAAACATATTCAGGTTTTACTACTAACTCAATATGAGCACAAGAATGTATATTCTGAGTCTTTTTGACAGAAACATCTCTGTTCCATCAGAATTAGCAGGTCTGGAGCTCAATATGTACAAGATGCAAACTCTCATGTCCATGTTCCAGGACAGCTCTAAAGAGCAGAGCCCTTGGCATCTCAGGATTGCATGGAAAAGGTCCCAGGACCCCATGTTCTGAGGAAACAAAACTAGCTGAAAAGAACAGCAAGAAACTTATGACAGAGTTCAAAAACAAGAACAAAATAACCAAAGTCAGGAACAATCAAATAGGGAGATTTCAAGCAAACTTTTAAAATTAACGTGCTCCTAAGTAACTTCAAAGTATCTGTTTCAGAAGAGCTGTTACAAACCATGGGTGCAGTGTTTATACAGAGGCCACTGTTCATCCTCCAAGACAGAAATCATTTCTGGAGGGACCAGGGCATGCAAATGTATGAGCTCTGAGTCCAAAACCACAGCCAGATGTTGCAGCCCTGTCATTAGAATCACATGAAGAGGCACTGTTTGCAAAACAGTTCCATCCCAGAATCTCTTGACTGATGCTTGAACTGCAGCCCAGTTTGCCAACTGGCACCAGGTTAGGGAGGCTCCTGAGCAAATTGTCATTTGTGTCACTTGCTGGTTCTTATGAATGCAGCACACTCCATTCCCCCTTCCCCACCCCCAGAGCAAAGGGACAAACACCAGCTCTTTCTGGAAACAGCAGAATCCCTTTAGATTTCACCCCTTGCACCATTCCACTGTGTCCCAGGCCACGCTCCCCAGCAAACCCCAGGTCCTGAAAGCCTCACAGCCCCAGCAAGGCTGTTCCTGACGTGCTCTGTACCAAGCCTCAGCCTCCCTGCTGCTCTTCCACAGCTTCCCCTGGCTTGCTTTGCCTTTAGGAGTAAACTTTTAAATCATCATTAAAGCTCTCCCAGGCCTCTGTGGACAGAGAACGACCAGGGAGTGGAACCTGCTATGTTTTATCTCCACATTGTTCTCCTTCAGAGGGTGAGCTTTTATGATTTTTTATACCAGATGGACTCTGGAAACTCCTTTCTGCAGGAGGTCATAACTTATTTTACACAACAGTGTCTGTGTTCAAGTCCCAGAGGTGAAGGGAAATTATTGTGTGCCCTTTCTAGTTTAGTGGGAACTTTAAAACTACTGGTGCTTTGTTCTCCACAACCTTCAAGCAGCAGTAATAGATAAACAGGGCCAGTTTGATTTGGAACAAACACCACCTTGAATAAAGAATAAACTTTACTGATATGGAAAAACTTATAGGATGAGTCCCAGCCAGGGTTTTCATTTTTTGAATCACTGTCGTCTTTTTTTTTTTTTTAAACTAAATGACAGCTGTAAGTGATACCAGTATGGCAAAGCCACCAAGAGTATAGTTATCCCACAGATAAAATATTCAAACTGTGACTTTAAAAATGAAAGACATTAGTTGCACTGGAATAATAAGTTTTCACTGAATCTAATATAATTCCCACTGAAACAGATTTCCTGAACTGAAAAATAGGTAGTTGAACACTATTCCACTTGAAAAATTTTTGAAAGCAATTCTTTAAAAGGAATTCCTCCATAAACCACATTCCTGCTTCATTAACCCTCATACAGTTACAAAAAATTATAATGTAATTATTAACCTTAACAAAGATTAAAGCATGTCTGCAGAGACCCTACGGTATTAAGAAGTGTGGTAGGACTCTGAATATTTTTTTCATTCAGTAGGTTCAATCTCTTTTTAAAGATTTAATACCTGTGACACAGACACCACATTAGAGGAAACAAATACACAAAAGGGATGTATGAAAGGAAAAGCCAGAGGATGAAAATATTGCACCTTGCAGTTTACAAGTGAACTTTTCTTGTTTCTACATTATATTGAAAAAAGCTTTTTTTTTACTGATCCACTGATCCTCTTTTCCCCTGAATGCCCCAGAAGGAAATTGGGCCACCCAGAGCCATTGGAGGGGCACAATTTGGGCTTTCAGCCTCAGAGGGTGAAGGCACAGCCCCACAGGGCACTGGTGCTGTCAGTAACTGCCCCAGCAGAGAGGCTCTCTGGGTCTGCAGCAGCACAGCAGCTCACCTGCCCAAACACAGGCTTGGCTGGCCAAGATACTCTGCAGAAACTGAATTTCAAACCTTCCTTCAGCCCATTCCCATCCCCTTAACCTGGCAGGGCAGGATGAAGGGGAAAGCAGGATCAAGAGATTGCTGGGTTAAAGTTAAAAGATTCTATCACAACCTCAATGAGGAGTAGTAGAAAGTGAACTGCAATGTTGAAGGTGAAAAGCCATTTATGAATAATGAGCTTTTCATTTTTCATCTTTCCATAACTTTAATTAAAATACAAAAAGCAGATATGAAATGCAGCCCTTTACTTTGTGGCACTAAGATGAAAGCACGCTGCTGCTTTCATTCCCATCCCAGGTCCCTATACCACACCTCTGCAATAAGTTTGTCTTTCCAAAAGTGTCCTGGGCCACATCAGAAGGGTCTGAGTGTGCACCTCCTGTTCCTGCCACTCCCCAGGCTGCCCTGTGCAGCATCTCTGAGCAAGGCAATCTCCCGCTCACCAGCACTGCTCCATGTCACGGGTAATACTCACTGGGTCGGCATCAAAAGAACATTTTGAGTCAAAACTCACATTCCAGACCCAGCTACCCAGGACAGCCAGCTAATGATGACTGCCTCACTTGGAGTCCTGCTCCAGTGAATGCCAAATCCTAAATCCCCAGCTGCCACCAGTATTTGCAGCATAACCCAATCTGTCACGCACCCTCCGCGGAGCTGAGCTCCTCCCGCCAAGGCGTCAGCGGCCAGGGGAAGCTGCCAGCTTGAGTGGCAGCTGAGCTGCCTGTGGAAGATCTAAAGCCTGGACTTAACACTTCTAAAGTGACAGGCATCTGTCTTAGCCTGTGGATGCAGCCTTTAATTGCTGTGGAGCCTGGCAGCTGAGGCAGACAGGAAAATGGCAGTGTCAGTGTCCTGCTCCAGCGGGGCACGCACACGGAGCCGCACGCGAGCCACGGCGCTGGGGAGCACGGCGTGCCAGGCTCTGCCAAGTGGGGGATTTCCCTGCCAGCTGGAGTTTCTAACCTGGACACAGCAGAGAAAATGAGTCCTGGGCAAGTGCTTTGCTCCAGGAAGGAGGATGGTGTCTGCTGGAAGCAGAGGAGCAGCTCCAGTTGTAAATCCAGAGGGAGACAAAACAAACAGGGATTCTCTGGAGGTGATGCTCTCCCCACTGCTGCCCCTCGGGTCACTGGAGGGATGAAAAACTTACACAGTGTGAGAGACGTGCTGGAAACGGGGAGGGGAAGTTCCAGAAGGATATAAATCTATAAAACCACTAGAAATCTATAAAACCACTCAGGTCCTGCGACCCACTAGTGCCTAGGGCTGCAAGCTGAACTTTGCTTTTCCCAATCCAATCTATTCCCTCTGGAGCAGGGACACTGGACTGGGAGACAAAGCTATTATTGCAATAACTTTCTTTTCAATTACATTACCCCTTGCACTTTTCAATATAAAAAGAAGGAGCACCTTGCTGATACAGGATAATTCCTTCTGTGAACATGAGGTTTTGGCATTGTACTTTGAACAGCAACACCTGGGAGACCTGCATTGAAAAGTGTAGGAAAAACAGTCCCTGGAGGGACTTTAGACAGCAAATTACTGATGTGCTAATAAGATTCTTTATGTACAAACAGGAATAAAGAAATGAAGAATACAGGCAATTTCTGTAGGATGCATACAGACAAAATTAAATAACGCTGTGGGAGTAATCCTCTATAAAAGACATACTTTGGGGCATTTTATTTCTCTCTGCTTAGTTAAATAAATGAATTGCCTAATAGAAAATCAGAATTATATTTTTTTTCTTTTCTTTTTTAATTTAACTAATGCTTCATTTTTTTAATTGCTTAAAGAGTCTAATTTTTCCAAAAGTACCTATGCAATCAAAAATGCTGGAGCTACAAAAATTCATCCTCATATATTATTTTAGAAAGTTCTCCAGATATGAGCTCAAATTTGAGAGCTAAAAGTATGAAAAACAAGGCAGGAATCGCTTCTTTTAATTCCACTGAAACATGTTATATTCAATATAACTAAAACCTCAGGGGGAAAAAAAATTAAGAAAAAAATATCCAAAGACCAATTTGTGTCCTTTTTAATGTGATTTCTTAGTTCTGTTTCATTTTAGTAAATCAAGCCTGCTCATAATTAATTTTGGCCTTCTATTAAGAATATCTACTTCTCTAAGAGCACATGGACTCAGGATACTCAACACAGAAACCCATTTTTAGTTTTTGTGGTACAGGGCAGAAACCTGTTTCCAATCTTAAGCAGCACAAACCCTAAAACTTAGTTTTACTTCTGAAGAGTATATTTCCCATGTAGAAATAACAACGAGAAGAAGTTCTATATTGATAACTTAGAGGAGCTTCAGACAAAAAAAAAAAAAAANAAAAAAAAAAAAAAAAGAAAAAAAAGAAAAAAAAAAAGAACAAAGAAAAATCACAGACTGGGGTTAACACCAGATAGAATCTGATGCACAGGTTCAAGGGGGCAGGTTCACCCAAAACTCTAAAAACCTGAGATGTTTCCTCTTGCTGTATCCAAAGTGTTCTCTCTTTCTACTTTTAAGTAACATCAATCATTTTCCTGCATTAGACATTAAATATATATCTATATATGAAGAAAAAACTGATTATGTTGTAGGGTTTTAATCAGCATAAGTAATTTAAGTCATCCATTGGCATCAGAGAGAAGAAAAAATAATTTACAGGGCTTTTCTTGTGATAATTTTTTTCTTTTCATTTTTTCACAAAGATTCACAAAGATTTTTTCCTTTTCATTTTTTCATAAAGATTAAACCAGCAGTGATTGGGAAGCTGATGATACATTTCAAAACTACAGAGGAATTTTAATTTCTGAACTGATGTTTCAGTCACTGGCTGTGACATAAAATCCAACGTGTCAACTCGAAGAGCAGAAAGGAGTCTCTCTTTTAAAAAACGTTTTCTTCTTTTTCCATATAATTTCAATTTTTTCCTCTTTGGAACAGTGTAACAATGAGTGAGTATCTCTTATTTAATTGGAAGCTTAAAAAGAATGGATACATTTTATACGTTACATAAATCAGAGCTAGAGATTACAGTTCCTCTCTACAAGAATTTTTTTTTCCAATTTCCAAGGGCTTGAAAAGATGGAGTTTTCTAATATATAAAGTTCTTAGAAACTATCTGACTTTGACAAAAGATTTTTTTTTAAACTTGGGTTATTCTAGAAGACAAGTAACTTTTAATATTGTAAGAAATTAAGTATAACTCAGCACACTAACCCATGGGCCTAGGGTCTTCCATGGTATGCTACACTTTGCTGGTCTCAAGGTACTTAGGACTGATATTTTTCCCCCTTTTAAAAATAAGCCCACAAAACTAAAAATCCTACTAATTACATTTAAGTACCTGGTAATATTTTCCTAATTATTTTCTACCTTTGGTCATTTGTAGCCTCATACCATTGCTATTAATGAGTCATAATAACAGTTTAAAAACTGTATTAAAAGTGATTTCCTTTAGATACAAGAGCTTCCATCCATGTGGACAATTATTTCGTTATCCTGTGTGGAGCATTTCCTGAAAAAATATTTTGGTTCCTGAAGCAAATACTGCAAATCCTGCTTGTGCTTTTTCTGCCTAATAAAGGGTAATTATCTTGGTGGAAGGAAGGCATCTTTGGCAGGAAACAGACTTAAAACACTTGCAAATATCACTTTTCTGAATTCACAGCCTTGACTTAATGCTGGACTGAAGATTTTTTTTTCTTTCAACTCCCTCCCACAGCCAGGTTCCTTTTTTTCTCTTTTCTAGTCTCGGGAGCATCCTCCCATTTCAGCATCCTGTTCCTTTTACACCTCCCTTTTATTTTTTGGAGAAAAAAAAAATTAAAGAAAGGAGGTAAAAAAACAAGTTATGCAGCAGTGGGATTTCAACAGCTACTAAGTACATGAAAGCAAAGAAACAGGGAGCAGGCAAGGAGCCAGAAGTGAAATGGGTTTAGGATTTGCTAAAATCCTGCTCAGGATCAGCTGCAGTTGGTGATGGTTGGAAGTTTCCAGGTGTGAGTGGGGACAGGGAGCCTGGAGCTGCCCATTCCCTGGGGGCTCCCTGAGAGCAAATCTCAGCAGAAGCCCTGGAGAAAGCTCAGGAGCCTCACACAAGGGACACAGCTGCTGATTTCCCTCCCTGGTCTGGGCTCAGGGTCCCTCTCCAGGAATGCTGAGAGCTTTCCCTGCTCCAAGGCAGCAGCAGCCTCTCTAACACAGCCCTCTCCTTGCACTGAAGCTTCCTCCTCACTCCTCTGCCTTTTCTTGGGACATCATCCATCATTTGTTAGAATGGAACAGTGACTCCTCAAGGCTCCTCCAAAAAGGACAGGAGATTAAGGAAACAGGAGAGGAAAGCTGGAGGTGCTAAAAGTTCCTCTCAGAAAAAGCAGCAGGATCTGTGTTTGTCTGCACAGCTGTTCAGAGGGATGAAATTCCTGATGCATTTTCCATTCTGTTACATAGCTTTGGGATGCAATTTGCTGTTAATTAAGAGATATAAAAGCATCACCTCGGTGGTTTCAACTGAATTTAGGTCAAAATCATTCTTGACCAAAATACCCATCACACCAACTAACAATACTCTGCCTCCTGTGCTACAAGGTAGTGTAAACAATGAGTAGCTACAATTAACAGCAGAACATCCACACATTAATTGAAATTAATGTTTGGTTAACACAGCACTGGAGCTGTAGATGATGTATTATAAAGACTATTGCTACAAAAATTCTGTACCGATCAATTTAAAATAACCTTGTAAAGCTTAATTGCTATCTTACATGAGTAATGAATTGAACAAATGTCATATCCCAGTAAAAGTGCCTTTTATCATAAATCAGTATTCCACATACAATAATTATCCCATTAATGCAGAATGAAATGCTTATTGAGTTTGTTTAGCATGCACTGTGAGTGGATAAAGTGACCAGGAATACCTAATAATTTTCTGACAGGCATATTCAAAAAAATATTACCTTGAAAGGGAAATTATGTTTTATAAAGGAGTACTAGACAGAAGTTAATTTAAACAGAAGCAAAAGTATAGTGTCCTAAATTCCCTTTAACATTTTCTGAGTTTAATAAATTAAAAACACACCAGCAAACTCTAGCATCTTCCTAAAGCAAGAAGACTCAATGTTTCATGTTGGTTTAGTTCTGTCTTATGAGATAAAAAATGGAGCAGTTGCCAATTTATCTAACTTAAAAAGTCCAAGACTTGCCAAGTATGCTGTGATAAATAGTTCTAACTACCTTCTGCTCATATTTTATTATAGGACATGACAAAGGGATTTGTAGATTAAGTCTTCAACTTTATTTGTGATATTTTGCAGAAGATAGATAAGAAGGGCACTTTAGAGGTTTAACGTGAAAAATACAGTTAAAAAGATAAAAAAACCCCAGCAAAACTGTATTTTACATTGAAAATATCTACAGGTTTAGAAAAGCCTTTAAAGAAAGGTCAGTGTTGCTGCAACCACTGAGCAATGCCCTAAATAACCATGATATTCTTGCTTTCTGAAATACATCTGTATAGGTTCTGCCTACCTGAGGAAGCCACGTGCAAGTACTCAGCTGTCTCAGCCTGGAATTCTGAGGGAAGAAATCCTCTGCTGTGATATGTGAGAGGAAATGTAGACAAACACACAAATGTGCCAATAATCCAATTCAATGAGCTCTGCACAGCTGGAACACTCCTAACACAGCCTCCCACTGCCACCATCAAAAATAAAGGGACACCATCAAGGCTGCCATCTCCTCGTCCCTTTCCCTTCTCAAGCTCAAACGCATCACACACTTTTCTGGTGTGGGTTTCAAAGTGAGAACTCCTTTTCACATTTTTCTCTCTGAAAATCACTGTGGCACCAGCCTTGCCTCTCACTGAACCAGTTTGCCTGCAGGCCACCATGAACCCTGCAACAAACTTCATGCTGCTGTGACCAGTGAAAGAAATCCATCCATATTTTATTACTTTGGAAATTAAAGACTTTCTAGAAAGCTTACAAGTGTGCCTCCTGGTTCATTAGCAATTTATGTGCACCACTGATAAGCACTATCATTAAATCATTAGCATAAAATCATTAACATTACATGGTCCTTGCACTCATCCTCTAGAGCACGTGAACTGATCCTGCATCATGACAGAAAGTTTTTTGAACTCTTTTATTATATTTTGTACAACACAATGCTGGGAGGTACTTTTTGCCTGATATAGAGCAAATGGTGTCCACATTCTTAGACATCTTAATTCACCTTTTACCTGTTACAACAGCAACTCTTCTCCCAGCACCTCAAGCAGTGGCTCTTACCTGCCAGTTTTAACAATCCTGTGTCCTAAAACACATGATGATTGCAAGACAGGAAGAACAATCAATAGTTTAATTATCATATTATTCTCTCATCCTCATGACAGAAGCCTGGCAGTTGCTATAAAATCATCATCTAACAAACTACTGTTCCTGAATCAACCCAGATTTGAAAAACAGTGAAAAAAAAAAACCCCTCAGCATGTTTATGTAAGTGTGGAAGGAAATGTAGATGGGATTGCCAAACATGAAGTCACCACAGGTTCTGCCTCTGCCTACTATTTCTGGCACTCAATATACTTTGCTCTTCCCTTATATACGCTTAGATCATTTTGAAACCTGTTTTAATTTACAAGCTAAGTATCACTGTGATCTTATACATTATGAAAAAAAAAAATATTTACCGGAAAAAACATTGGGTAAGTGTTTTACTGATATGGTTTATTACATTTTTAGGAAAAAAAAAAAAAAAAAAAAGACTAGTCCTGCAACAGTAGAGGAGAAAGGTCTGTTTGTACAGGACCTTGTGCAGGGGATGGAAACAGCCCCTTTGTCTCACCAGGACACATTCCCATTGCTGCTTTTCCCTGTCTTGGTTCATGGACTTCAGTGCTCTCTCAATAGTTACATTGCCACTTCAGGCCATGGATACAGGCAATCAAATATTATCTTCCTTTAAGACCCCCAAATATTGAATTTGTTCAAACAATTAAGTTATTGTGACCTACTTTCAAAATAACTCATCACCAAGAGATAGGGTCATTCTGGAAGGTATTAGTCTGCTGATTCAAGCTCAGAAACTGAAGTTTCTGTGCCTCCCTGGTGCAGCACCATCACTGTTTTCACCCCGTGCTTTCTTGTTGGTGTTCTGTTAGAACTGTGCCAACACAGCAGACAAAGCACCTGCTTCTCTCCCCACACTCACACACTTCATCTGAGGCACCACTAAAACCTCCTCCAGAATCAGCTACCACTACAAGAGACAATTGCTGTCTGTAGGTCTGGCTCTGGTGTGCCCACGTGTGTGTAGGTGTCAATCTTCACCTGCATCACCCCCAGGAGAAACTAAAATGCTTTGCCTTGTAGCTACATCTCCCATGTGAGATCTGTGACATCTACTGGCAGAACTCCACAGAGGTTCCATAGCTATGCTCTTTATTTCATAGGAGATTGTTTTCATATAGGATCTTCTCCAACAGGTATTTATCAAATGCTGACAAGTTGAGAAACTGATTATACCACTGCTCACCACAAAAGCTGAAATTCCTTCTTCCACCTCACTGCTACACATAAAATAAAATAAAAAGAGGAAAACGCTGTTTCTTTTTTTTCCTTCCAGAGACAACCTGGAAATAATAAAATATCAAACACTTTTTCTTTATACATTTCTTTTCTAGACAGAACAATATTCTTTATGTGTTACTTTACATTTTGAAATCAAACAAGTTATTTCTGTTTCTTGTTTTCTACTCATGATTCCACACACTTCACAGATAAAAATCCTTAATAAATGTGGGACTAACACATTTGTTATCCTCCCACAATTTGTGGAACATCTCAGAGCAGCCTTAGTTTGTGAGAATCTGTGTAAAAAAAGTCTCTGGGTAAAGTGTGAAAAGGCTGGTTATGTTGTTCCAAAGCTAATCTTGCAATATACTGGCCACATTTATATGGGCACACCTAACCAACCTTCCTAAGGCCCTTCCTGGCTGAGGGATTAAAAAATAACATTTGAAACTCTATAATGTTTTTAATGACATGATTGAAATCAAACCTATCACTTGAGGGATATGCTGTCCCTCAAAATGTGGGGTGAAAATTCTGTTGAAATGACAGATTTCCCAGCTGACTCACACTGGAAAAACAAACTGTAAAACTCAAGAACCACAGAATTGCATAGAGTCAATTAGGTTGGAAAAATTTCAGTAATCTCTGAAATCACTGAGTGTAGCCTCTGACCAATATCAGACCAGGGCTCTGAGTGCCAGGTCCAGGCTCTCCTTAAACACCTCCAAGGACTCCACAGCCTCCCTGGGCAGCCCATTCCAATGTCTAAACACCCATTCTGAGATGAAATTCTTCCTAAAGTCCAGCCTAAACCTTCCCAATGCAGTCCATGTAAATATGAACAAATAGTGACCACTATCCTGTACTATAGGTTATACAGAAAAAAAGGAAAAATAGAAAAGATTCAGGGTAATGCAAGACTAAGATGAGAAAGAGCTCATGAATGGATCAGCCCTAATATATAATAAAAATAGGTGTCAAATTTAAGGACCAGAATTCACATGGA
Organism: Aegithalos caudatus; assembly: GCA_013389925.1. NCBI lineage: Eukaryota > Metazoa > Chordata > Aves > Passeriformes > Aegithalidae > Aegithalos > Aegithalos caudatus. The sequence continues at coordinate 61,598 of WEIU01010503.1, forward strand.
GAGACAATGATGATAAAAACATTGGAGGTAACAAAACATTGCTTTACAGCAGGCATTGACTGAAAGGCTGTGCACATCCTGCGGATCTGCCCTTCACCTCCACACAACCTCCCTCTGAGAGGGGTCCAGGTAGAACTCCTCCAGAACTGGAGGTTTTACCACATTTCCACCACTCAAGGCATGGCCCTGGGCTGAGTGGCTGCCCTGACATGCAGAGGCACTCTGGCCACCAGGCCAACAAAAGGACAGAGGCTGTGTCTGGAATTGGCCAAAACAGCAAAAAAAGAACCAGAACTGCATCACCTTGCAAGAGTTTGGATGGCATCATAGCAAAGTTCACAAAACCACCTCCTGAGAGAACAAATCCTTCACAGAGGGAACTTCAGTGCTGGTGATATTGCAGCACAAAATGAATTGACTATTAGCCTTCAGCAAATGGGGTATTTATTATTTTTAAATCGTGCATTAGTGCTCAAGCAACAATGATATTTAAACTGCACATCAAACCACAAGAGCAGGAAAGTGGTGAGCTAAAGCTGAGGACTTAGATTTTACTGATCTTGTATGCCCTGAGGGAGCACGAGACCTAAACAGATGCACACATAAAGTAAATAAGATGCAATGATACTGGGGAAATGATGCCAACTGAGTCAGCAGTTTGAAAACCCTACTGCACAGAAATGTCCAGTGGACAACAGACTCCAATCTGAAAAGACAGCTTGGGAGCTGGAGAGATGTTAGCAAAAGAAGCGACAATGCTGAAACAAGAGCTAAGAACACCTCCAGGAAAAGCAGTGACTAGTTCTTTCACAGCACAATGTCTAGAAAGCAGCACATAAAGCTCCTTGCAGAGCTCTCAGAGTGAGCTGGCACACACCAGAATGCTATACCATCACGTTATATTTCTGTCTTTGGAAGTTCCCCTCAGAGAGCAAGCCGAAACATCAACATATCACGATTAAAAATTGCTGTTATCCTCCTAGGCTTTTAAGTTGTAGATATTAACAAAGATGAAACGCTTATCTGTTCAAATAGAAAGGCAAGTTTGACCTTAGTGCATTAGTGTAAAAACAAAATGTGCTGTTTTGATATTTACAAGATGCCAGAATTAGCTGCAGTTCATAATCAGCCTCATGGCATCCCTGCTTAAACAGCCTTCCAAAAGTCTCTCTGGAGGAGGAGAGAAGGGAAAAAGCAAGAAAAAGCAGCTACCAGTAGAGGATTTACAAACTAGACTTTAAAAAGACCAAACTGAGCACTTGAGCTCTTTAGACAAAGGATTCATGAAGCCCAAACTGAGAGCAGGCTTTGCATTTATATCAAACCTTTCCCAAGTCCAGCTAAAAGCACCAAAGCTTTCCCAAGCCCCGTGATTGCAGAGCTGCTGGGGAGGATGAATCCTGCAAGCCAGGGACCACTGGAGGTGCCACGTGGATTAGGGACAAAAAGCTGGTTTGCACAAGCCACATTTGTCCTGATTTGTCTGTACACCCTCCCAGCTCTCTGGCAAAATACGAGGCAGAGGATGTTCACCTGGAGATTTTTTGGCACGTGCTGCTGTCAGTGAACCACCCCAAGAACTCACAGCTCAGGCACTGAGCAAAGCAGACATGCAGAAAAGACTGGTTTTAACTAATCTCTGAGTCCTCAACAAGCAGCAACAGCAAAACACTGAGCACTGCAGTGCCATCAGTGACTGGCTGTGCTCTGGGGGGCTGGAGGAGGCCCTGCCACCCACCAGGGAAACCATTCCCACCAGTGCCAAGCTTTTCATTCCACATCTCCCAGCAATATACCTGGCACAGCTCTGAGAAATTTCTAATTTTCATTTTATTCACTCCTGATTTCAGCAGCAAAGATCCTGCATGCCTTTAGAGGAATATTAATGATGCAGAAGACCCAACCCTGAACCCTGTGAAAGCTATTACTGTTTGCTCACAGTAACTGGGCTGATGCCAGCTCAGTTGATTATATCGCCTTTGTTTATTTCCCTGAAAACACGATGCTACAGTGAACCAAGGGATGTTAATGTATTTCCATGCCATGCTGCATTTGTTTTTATTGCCAGGACTCCTTACTTAATATAGCTGATACCTTATTCGAGGCTGAGACATCTTAATGAGCTCAGCACAGCCATGCACGGGGGCCACACCAAAGATCACTGCCTCCTGAGCAGTTTGCTGGGGAGGGCATGGATCACTTTCCAAATGCTACTGCTGGCTGCAAACTAACTAATGCAGCTTTAACAAGCTAAAAACATCCTGCTAAAATGAATCTGTCATTACAAATAAGTAACAATAAAGTGGGCACACGGGGCGTGTACCGAGGCCGTTGCATGGAGATGGGAATTAGCTTTGGCACGGAGGGGTTTGCATGCACTCTTTTATCCTGGCAATTTCAGTTGTTAAAAGAGATCTTACTGCCAACCTGACAAGGCAAAAATCCCTGCAGCACCCCAGGTTCATTAAATGGCACCACTAATAAGGCTGTGCCTGAGAGGAGTCCTGCCCACCCCTGTGCATTGGAACACCAGCACCTCGGGCACACCCTCTGATCCCAGCCCTTAAAAGATCACACAGGGCCATGGCAGAGGGGTGCCAGGGGAGCCCTGCTCGGCTGACCTGCAGGGCTACAGATGGACCACACACATATCTCTGATTAGAACAGCAGGATGCTCCCCCTGAGGGATGGGGCTCAGTCCCAGCCCAGCAGAGCAGCACAAGATCTGCTGTCAGCTTTCACTGAACCCCTGCACTCTGCACCTGCAGGAGTGGGGCTCCTTACACAGGTAGAATTGTTATAGAAACATGCACATACACACATTAATGATAAGGTTCTTCTGCACTGCTCTGAGAAGAGAAAGAATTCTTTAAATTCAAGCATAACTACAAGTACATCCAATGAAGTGCTGCTCTGTGCAGCCACAAAAACATAAAGAGAGATAAAAACCAAAAGAGATCCCAACAGACACCCCTATTAAACCCACCTTAAACCCAACACCTCCTTCTGCTCTCAGTAACTTTTCACATTGATTTTCCAAGTGTTGGGAGTTTTTGTAGTAAAATCCCCTTTCAGTGAGGGTCATACAAGAAAGGAGTCAAAATCTGCTGCTGTTCAAGACCAGCTTGGACAGGGCTTTGAGCAACCTGGTTTAGTGGAAGGTGTCCCTGTCCATGGCAGGAGGCTGGAATTTCATGACTTTTAAGGTCTTTTCAAACACAAGCCATTCTATGCCCCTATGAAACATAGATTTCTTTTTTAAAAAATGGAAGTGTGAGGTAATTATGGGTGCTGCATCATTGCCTTTTCCTCACAGTACATTCCTCAGGTGCAATTTTACATGTCTCTTTGCTTTCTTCTCCACAATGGAAAAGAAACATTTCCCTCGACTGAGCATGAAGTTTGTCAGCTCTTTACTGTCACACAAAAATCAAACTGAAAAAAACCTAAGATCTCCTTAAAGAATCTCACAGTATTTTTTATGCACTCAAAATTACAAGCCTGCTGGCAGCTAAAATGTGGCCACAAAAGCAGCTGAGTCACAGAAAAACAGAATAAACACACCATGATTTACGGCTTTATGATTTACCCCAGAAAAGCCACTGAGCTGTCTGGATGACTGCAATTTTCTCTTCCTTTTCTCGACTTGGATTGTTCCCAATTAGAGCAAACTATTTTAAGCCCTTTGAAAAACTAATTCTTAAAAAA
>WEIU01010503.1:65338-138870 GCA_013389925.1 Aegithalos caudatus
AAAAAAAAAAAAAAAAAAAAAGAACAACTGTAGGATGCAGACAGGACAAGATAAAGCTGTTTGACTGTAAGAAGAGGAGCTGAAAAGTGCTCAGTGCCAGGGCAGTGACTCAGGAGTGCCAAGCTCTGTGAGCTGTCCCTGCCTGGCAGCAGCACTTCATAATCCAGGCTCAGGTGGGATGGCTGCTCCATTCACATTGACCTGTGTAGGCTGTGGGAAGACCTGAAAACTGATTAGGGGTTGTTGCTCTTCCATCTCCAGCTTTCCCCCTGCCAAGCCAAGGGCTTTTGCTCAGCCCATTTGTCCTGCACAGCCTCAGGAGGGTTTTCCAAGGGGCAGCAGATCCCTGCAGCAGCAGCGCTCCCTCTCTCCCTCCTGCCTGTGGCTGCATTATGGATGCTGGCAGTGTAACCACAGTGTGCTCTCATCTTTCTGGGTGCTGCTTCTGACAGCAGCGTGCCAAAAAACAGAGAGACCAGGCCTTAAAGGTCAAGGAATATTATATGCATCATTTCAACCTATCATCAGCTCAAAAAAAAAAAAAACCAACAAAAAAAACTACCAACCCTCTTTTTCTTTAAGCTTGGCTTAGTCAAGGCTGACCTTCTTCTGGCTTATTAAGGAACATTCATCTGTTTCACGTTTCCAGTTCTTGTAGGAAAATACAAAATGTTAAAAAAAAGAATGTTTGAACCCATATACATGCTTGGACCAAGTAGCACTACACTTCACAGAAACATTAAATTAGCCAAGGCCTTCTTCCAGCAGCCCTTTCAGTGGCAGACTAAAGAACAGTGCTGTGAAATGGCTTATTTTAATATTCTTGCTCACCTGCACCATCACTGTGATCAGTGCTGGTACACAAGGAATGGAATGGTCCAAAGGCAGTCCTGTGTCCAGGCCCAGCACCAGGACTGTGCTCTCTCCTTCACAAGGAGAATGGAAATTAAAAATGGCCCATCTTCCCCACAGCTCTACCTTGCATTTATATGAATTCATACTCCCTCTCCAGCTAGGTACCATTTTCCTGCTTTGGTGACTTGACCCCAACACCACAATCTGAAAACTGGAGGAAAAATTCCCTTTTATTTAAAAAAAAACCCACAAAAAAAGTATCAGTAGGATTTCTCCAATTTGGGGATATTAAGCAGTGTGGAAAATGTACTAAATAATACTTCCTGTCAACACCACCAGATGTGTTTCCAGTAGAAATAACTGGCTGGATATTTATTTATTGACATTTTGGATGACCGAACACTTATCTCTTTATCTCAGTCATCATTTGTACAATTTGCTATCTGAGTGAAGATCAAAGACCTTACCTGACCCCTTTTTAGAGGCATCAGCAGAGTTTATTGATAGCTGGGACTCCTGAATATGATTATGGAATATGGATATGTGGAACACAAAACTTCAGCTGAATTAATATGGCACAACTACAACCAAACAGTAGCAAAAGATTCTGGTTTGGGTCAGTATAAAACACTTGCAGAAAGGAAATAAGCACACAGATAAATCTATACCAAATTATCAATTCATAACAACTTAAACCCTCAATGCATCAATTATCCCTGCAGTATATATTCCTGAACTCCTGCTGCAGTCTCTATAAAATGCCTCCAGTGAATGCAGGATTTTTCTCTGTCCCTCAGCCTTGGGTCTGTTCTGGACAGGTAATTCACAACAGCCTGTTCCCTCTGGCCTGGGCACAGCAAGCACAGCTGCAAGGCCAGAGAAAATAACTCCAAGGACCAACATTGAATGCCCCTGGGCAGAGAATGAACCCTTCATCACTTAAATTATTGCAAAGCCCATCCTGTTCCTTAGGCTGGAGACAGTGGCTTGCTCACTTAGAGCAAATTTAAAGATCAGAGTTCTTGACATGGTAGATTAGGCTCTCCTTACATGCATTCTGCTTGCTGTGTAATTTGATCATTAACTACCTTTGTGACACTTCCAGATAAGAATGTCATTAATGTCTTTTAAAGGCAGCATTTTTTTTTTCCTCCTGAAATAAAAACCTTTTCAGGTTTTTTTTTTGAACACAAAAAAAATTCTTGCTGCTATATTAGTAATATATTAATTATTTAACTGAAATAAATGCATCTGTTAATGTGTTTAATTAAGCATACAAAGCTCTTTATTTGATGTTATTTGTATTTAAGATTTCCTGTTTTCCCTGAAGTATTTATTATCCGAGGCATGATTTTTCTAATCTTAGACATACTCTGGGACTGAAGTACTATTTTATATCAGCATTTCTCAGCTGCTTTTATCATGAATAAATATATTACAAACCATGTTAATGAGCTGTTTAGTATTCATATATTAGACTGCTCCTCATTTTATATGGAAATGCCACTATAAAAATTCTAAGAATACTAGTTTTATGTGCACGATAATGATGAGATTCAAAGCAAATAAGGAGGAGAAAAATCTGTGGTGGCAGAGAATATGAAATGGATTAGTGCATCGTCAATGTGCTTTACATTGGTATAAAATTATTAAGCAGGTAATTAAGTAGGATCAATGGCACTGTTTGTTTTGGGGGTAATGTTTTAGCTATTTTAGATGTGTCATCTTTAAGAATTTAATTTCACACTTTAATGATCTCCTTGTAATTTCCTCCTCCTGCCATGAAGTCACACAGTCAGGGTGGGCTGACATCCCCTGCAGATCAAGGAGTGACTCGGGTGGAAGGCCAGGCCAAAGCCACCCCGAAGGAAGATGAGAACAAGGCAAATTAAATAATTTTGTAAACACTAAGGTAGTTCATTTCAACTGACCTTATTCATCAGGCACATTCAAATCTCTGGGATTGTTAGCAGGGAAGAAGTTTTTATAGCTACTTGCAGAAACTGCAGCTTTGACCTGGCTGACCTCGGAGACAACTCCGGTGCAGCCAAAAAGAAATGAGACTTGGTGTTAGAGGAGCCTAATGAGTAAAACCACAGCCTTCAGTACACTTACATCTGCAAGCAGAAATTAAAAAAATATATATCCAAAAACCCAGCTTTGGGTAAAGAGGAAAGAGAGAAGATTATTCTCTGTCTTGGACAGAGAACTTACTACTGAATAAAATCCCAACTGTGAAAATAAGGCTGCTGCTAAACTGAATTGTCTCATTTCCAACTCAGAATTACAAATCAACGGAACAAAGCCTTTGTTATTATGGAAAACACGGTGTCTGAACATGTTCCCTTATTAATTTTATATGCTGGACAAAGCAGATGCTGACACTGTGGCCCCAGCTCACTGCACGTCCTCCTGCACTTGACTTCCCAGGGACTGACAGCAGAGCCAGGGATGACAGCATCAGTTGGGACTGAAAAGGGTTAGGAAGGTGGAGACAAATCCATTGAAAGGCAAAATGACAATAGCTGCTGCTTTCTCTATGAAAATACAGTCAGATTCCAGTAGAGAATAATGTGGTTTTTACTATGTTATTGAACCAAACAGGTGCTACACGCTATAAGTGCTCTCTTCATAGTAGAGCAGATATCCATTATTTAGACTATTCATTATTTGTACCTGGGTTTTGTACCTGAGCTCACTGGCCTCAGGTTATGCAGCACACTTGTAAATGAAGCTATGTCTTGCAAAAAGAAGAGAACCACCTTAGACAACTTCAGCCTAAATAGTTTTTTTAAAAAAATTGCCTCAGAGATCAGTAGACTGGTGTAGAAGCAGAGCAAAGAAAATAAGGACTTAGAAAATACCTTCACAATATTCTCCACAGCCTGAGCACAAAGGCAGCAAGAGACACTCCTTGTAGGCCTATTTATGAATGCTTAACAAGTGAAGGAAGGAGAAGAGATACTTCAGAGGTAATTTTATTATGCTATGAAATAATAGGTTTCTCCCTCCATTCCTAGATTCTGTTACAACAGTTAAATAATGAAAAGTAAGTTTGCCACATCTTTACTCTGAAATAACTCACGTTACTGCATACCTACCATTAACAGCTGTACCTGTGCCTTTAACAAGGTTATAAAGGGCAGATGGTAAAAATTAATTTAGCATTCTCTGTGAGGAAGTATAAACACAAATTTGGGTCCAGTCCTGTAAATGGCTGCTCTCATGAGTAAAGCTAATTTGAAATCACCTCATACTGTGCATATCCCAAGTTTTTCACACAGTTAAAGACTGGTTTCTGAGGGTACAGCTCACAGTCCTCCAAAGTGGCTGCACATGCACGTTGATGCATCTTTGCATAATGTCAAAGGTGTTTAGCAACACAGGCTTGAAAATGTTTCCTCTGGCACAGTTAAAATTTCCCCCAGAACTAGCTGGCCATAAGTAAGAGATGCCAAAATATGGACTGGATTAGATCTGTACATTTGTAAGTTAACATAAGGAATTCAATCCTTATTAAATCTCAATTCATTTGAAATTATTTTTTATCTTTTCCTTTTCTGCTTTATTAAGCTCCACTCCTCTGTCATAGTTATGCACTACTCTTTGTGAGCAGAGGTTTTGGTCTTGCACCATTTCTTCATCTAAGGAAAAGTGCCCCCTTTGCTGACTAAAATTACTGTGCTTGTCATCTCTAAAAAGGTATATAAACTGTTACTTTAAATCACAGCCCTATTTTCAAAAAGACCAACTTGACTTTTCTTCCAGAAATTCATCTGTGTGCTAATGAGAGTTGTGTTCATTGGTAATTTTGAAGGAGAAGGAAAATGATTATTACTCTGGCAAATTCAAGCAATAAATAAGAATTCCATCCAGCCCTCTATTTAAGTCCATGACACTTCTCCCAGTGTAGGATCTACAGGCCAGATGTATCATTACAATTATAAACATTTGTAATGAGCCTCAGTGCAATTGGGTGAAGTAGCATCACCTCAGATAAAAATCTTTCAACAAGCCATTTCATACCCAAGATTGCTGTAATTTATAAATCCCTGCATTATCAAAATTACCTTTTGATGTCAGCAGAGTGAAGAAGGGGTTTGATGATGCTATACACTTATGTTTTCTCCTAAATATGTTTCTACATTTTATCAATGTCTAATCAACAGACAATGCTGTGATACAGCAATTTCTCCACTTCCCTTATACCAGAGCTATTCCTGGCAGAGAAAGCCTAAATGACAGCCTAAAAATCAACACTCTCACAATCAGCTCTGGGATCTGGCTGAATTATCCTGCAAAAGGTGCATTCCTCATTTCCCAAAATATTCTCTTTTCCTGATGCTGACTCTTGAACAACAGCAGCATCACAGGACAGCAAGGCACAAAGGACTGTTAATGGGAAGATAAAAAAACTGAGACAGAAAATGAACAACTAGGTTTGGGTATCAGCAAAACTGATGAGACGGGAAAGGGAACCTGTTGATGATGATGAGAGAGGAAAAATAAAGGAAGATGGAAAATGAAAAATAGTTTTCATAGCAGTTTTAATAGTTTGTCAGCAGAACTTGGAAAAAAAGCAAGGAAAGTGTGAAAGTAATGAATAAAGCAACAGCAAGGATTAGGGAGAAACAAAATACTGTGTGAAAATGCAGTGCTACAGTGAAAGGGCTCAACTGATGTACAGAAAGCCTTGAGAGATTTGCAAGGACATAAATATGAAAGAGGAGAAAACAAAAAAAAATAAACCTATTGTTAAACAGAACACAAACTAAATGGATTGTAAATAAATGTGCACAGAAATAGGGACCAAAAGGGTTTCTAAAAGAAGCCCCACACTCCCCCCACACTGTAACCTGACATCTCTGCTCCCTCCCTTGCCTAATGTCCCATTTTGGGACATTTTCTGTCCCTGGGTATCCCTGGTGCAGTTCTTTGCTGCACAGGGCTCCTGTTTAGCTCCTCCCTGGGCTCTCCTGTGCTCCCAGGGCACAGCATCCCTCCTGTGACAGCAGAGAACACAGCCTGTGCACCTGACACCCAAACCATCCCTCACACTGAAACAAGTGTCTGACTTCTGGCCAAATGCTGCCAAGGAGGTCAGCTCTTAGAAAGAAAAACTAAAGCCATTAGGCTCAGCTTAACAGCCAGCACAACCTCAGGAAAGACAAACTGAGGATGTATTTTCATCTTGTCTCTCCCTAGGTGCAATTCTTTTTAATTTTTTTTTTCTTTTTTTTTGGGGGGAGGTGCTGTAATTTATAGCTTAGCTATGAAAATAAAATTGTTTTGGGTTAAAAAACTTAAAAACAAAGTCTTCCTCCAAGTATGAATTACTTTTATATGTTTTTCAAAAGATTGATCTTTTCATTTTCTCGTCTTATGAGCATATATCCCATTAGATCTGCCTCTGTGTAGGAATTGCAATTTTAGCAAGCAATTAATCCATAAATGAGCTATTTCAGAGTCTTAGGTATTGGGCATCACCCTTCAAAGGCTCTGTGCTGGCCTTGGATTACATCTCCATGTTTGCACAGACCTCAAAAGAAGCTCATTTTGCCTGCAGTCATTTAATTGAATTCCCCATAAATCACTTTGGAAAATTGTGCTCAGGATAATCAGGTACAGGCAAAAAGAAGGAGGTAGTATTTCTAATAACTGTGTCACTGAGACATACAATGACCTTTACATCCTTCAACACTGAACTTCTTGTTGCTTACTTCATTCCAAAGGAAAATATGCAGCCAGAGAGCCACTGAAATTACACTGAAATTACACTTATTGGATCCTGGACCTCTTGCCAGGGCTGCTGAGTTTCTGTGCAATAACAGGTCCATGACTTCTCCCCATATGGTTCTCATATTCCAACCAGACTAGAAAATGTGGGGTTTTGAAACCACCAACCCACCAAATTCATAATTAAAATTTTGAATTTTTTGCATCATGTGCAAAGGCAAAATGAAGTCTGACCTTATGCATTACAGTGCATTTTATGACTTAGGTGGTGACAAACTCTAGCACTTTATTGAATAGAAGTAAAAATCTTATAGAAGGACATTCTCTTACTATGCACTTAAAGCATTTTAAAAAACAAAGGAAATATTTCTTAATCTTTTTGTGCACCACACAAATCTTCTGCTATACATTTGCAAGGCAAGAATCATTCCTAGCACACCAGAAATTACATTACCTTACCAAAACCATTTGCCTACAGTAAGAGTTAATGTAACTGTTTATATTGGCAAGGTATAAATAACTGTTTAAATATCTGCATATGGAACACACCAACTTCAAAATGATAATAAAACTTGAAGTCTTCAACTACTATTTAAAGTAATTATATTTGGCTGGAACAGGTTTAAGTGTTTGGACTACATAAAGAACAATGTTAAAGAACCTTCAGACTGGAAACCAAAGTGAAATGAATACGCAGAACAGAAAATAAAGTAGGAAAGGAAAAAAAAAAGAAAAAAAAAAAAAAGCATAAAATGTAACTTTGTATTTGTAGTCTTAAAAATGCTTTAAAGAAAATTAGAAGTGAGTAATTCTAATTCCTGCCAAATCCCAATGTGCACCTGAGCATAGCAGGGCACTTGTAAATATTTATTTAAGAAAAAAGTGGGTTTTATTGAGAAAGCTGAAATTGTAGCCCCCTACTTCATGAAGCTGCTGGGGGCCAAGCTGCTGTCACAGCAGTGCCTGACACACCAGGAATGAGAATCTCCACATTTCTGATTCAAGTTGCCCAGACTCACACCTTGCTCTTCCAAGATCCTTATGCTCAGCCTGGTGTAAATTTTAATTCCCTTGGTGTCACCTGCCACTGTCTAATCCCACCAAGTATTTAAAATCACTCCCCATTTTTTTTTAAAAAGTGAATAAACTAATTTATGCAGAGAAGGCAAACACTTGTATCCCAGTGATGGGACAATGTACTCATGCCTCAGATGTAGCATTAGAGCCCACAGGGAAATTAAAAAGGAATTGACTCTAAATGTTCTCTGGAGCCTCCACAGCACTGCCTGGATGCTGGCAGTGGCAGAAAGTGAATGCAGAAGCATCAAAGTTATCCCCTGGCCAAAGCTGGGGAGCCCGGGGGAAAAGGAGCAGAATGAGTGGAGTGAAAGGCAGGAACATCCTCCAAGGATGATCCCCCCTAGGAGAGCAGCCCCAAACCCCCCAGAGGAACAGGCTGAGCTCCTCCACCCTGATGGCAGTGCAGGATTTATCTCAACAGGACCTTCCCTAAGGGCAGAGCACCACAGACACCCATCCTTTCCAGACTGTTAACTACCAGAACTTCAGTAATCCCATCACATCAGCAAAAAACACCTTTCCTGGAGGGGCTGAGCTCTCTGGTTTGCCAAATGATGGAGTAAGGAGAAAAAAATATAAAAAAAAAAAGGTCAAAAGGTGAAGCCCAGGTCACAGTCAACAAGATTATTTTCCAGCAGACAACAGCAAACTACCTGGATGGGATGAAGCACAGCAGCCCTGATAGGTTACATGCCAGTAAATAGGATGGCAAAGGCTCCAGCCAGAATAAAAATATCTTTATAAGTCTTTTCTTTACCAGTGTCCAACAACCACAGCAGCTTTGCCAGGGTAAACTGTAAGAAGAGCTTCAGTGAGAAGTGTGTTTTGGTTTAGGTCTGTAAAAATGTTATCAGGAAAGTTAATACTCCTTCAAAACATTCATCTTCTTCTGTCAGGAAAACTTCTCACCAGCTAACATAAAAGCTGGCAATATTGTATTGCTGCATTAAGCATGTAACCTAATTTTATGTAAACTAGCAGCAGTTTGATAAAATTTGTTGACATTTGTCATTTTGTTGTGGTTCATTTCCTACAACAGCTTTAGAAGTTTTTACACTACTGATAGGAACAATCCTGATGAAGAGAGAAAAAGGGAGTACCCATTCATCATCTCAAAGCAGATTAAATTAATATCTGGCCTGTAAGAAGTTCAAATATCTTGCTGAAAAATAGATGTAAAAAGTATTTTATATACCAGATTCCTTGTTCAACAGTAATTACACACACCAAAATGACAAAGAGTGAAAACACAAGACCACATTTTCCCCTCATGTCCAGCATTTTCTTCATTTACCTTCAGCAGCTTCATGGCAGTGCACCTTCAATGTATGCACATTATTTATTGAGCTGGGATTTTCCAAAGCTACTAAAGAGTGGTTTGGGATCCCAGCTTCTATTGAATTTCAATGAATCTACTCATAAAAGAATTAGGAGCTTTAGGAAATTTTATCTTTATTGTTTCATACCACAAGAGCAACATTGCATCCAATTATCTTATCCTTTGCTGGTAAAAGAACTACAACAGAGGTACCCAATTAACAATTTTTAAGCTTCTGAAACTAGTCTCCCATAATTAGCATCCAGAGAATGAAAGGCACACTTTTAGCAAACAAAGTGAGACTCGAGCTTTTAAACAAGGCACTTCTGGTTGCTGCACTTCTTTTGCTCCTCCATCTTCAGTTTAATCATGATTATAGACACTGACATTCCCAAAAATCCCAGAGGAAGGTAATTATCAGAAATAATTTCAGCGTGTTACAATAAGGGTACATCTACTCAAACTTCCAGAGATAGGGACCATTCAAATCTGATGATTTATTAATGGCAACCAGAGTTGCTTCAATGCAGGGCCAGTCAGGCACAAATAAATTGTGTGGTGAGGGTATGCAAGCAATATTTGGATAACATTTAGGAAAGCTCCAACCAACAGTGTCAGGATAACAACCAGAGGGCAGTTGAGGACAATAGGAGAGACAAGGAGGAGTGAAATGTTGTGGCTGTGAGGAGTGAAATGTTTTCAGGATTTTGTTGCTGCTACAAAAAAATTAGCATCAAGCACTTTGGGACTTGGCAGTTCCTTTTAGAGCTCTGCTCTGTTAATGGGAGATCTGACCCTGTAGGGTTTTACCCCCTCTCATAGGTTATTATTCATGGCATTCAAGCAGCACTTGGGGTCACAGATGGTTCTAGTGAGTTGCTGTGCTGCTGCAGAGCTCTGCTGCCTGTTCTGCCACAGATGGGTAAAAGAGGAGTTCAAGGGAACCTTGCTCCAGACCTCACAGGGAAACTCTCAGGTTCTGTCCTAGCACCTTTCTGTACTCCATTGCTGAGAGACAACCACCAGCCTCTGCTGGAACTGCTGCACCCAGCATTACAACACCCAGACATAATCAGTGTGCACAGTTTCAAAAAGCAGCTCTGGAAAAATCAGCAACTTCTCTCCCTGCTCCTTTGTTTCACCTCGCCCTGGCAGAATTGCACTCTGACAGAGAGGCACTGGAGAGCTGAGATTTGAAAACAACATGCAAGCCAGATGAGTTCTGAAGCTGCAAACACACAGAAAAAAAGCCTTAAGTACTAAATGGAAGGAGTAATTTGCCAATGCACCTTTTAGATCTCAGCTCTGTTAGTAGGAGGCTGAGGAGAAAAGCAGGTAATAGCACATCACATCAAATATTTGTCTGGTTGCAGAAACCATGCTATTTCTTGGGTATGGCTTACTTAGGATGAATGTATTCTTGAGAGGTACATTTGTGGAATACAAAACACACAGGTACCCAAAAGAATCTCCATGTTATAAACTGGATCTTTAAGACACAAAAATTTAGTGAAGTTCTCTACTTGCAGTTGCAGACGTAGGCTAATAACACAGCTTAAGACCAACACTAGTGGCAAGAATGGTAAAATAAGCCAAAAAAAAGCCAAAAAATCCAATCAAAGCATCAAAAATAAAACAACCAAAAAATCCCCAAAACATCACTAAATCATCCCCAAGAAAATGAGTATTACATGGATGTTTCTAAGTAGTAACTGCCTACATCTGGTAGTAGTGGAGTCAGTTGGTGATACAAATACACAAACTTTTGTCAATGTTACATTTTTAAACTCTGTTCTTTTCAACAATGGATTTGAGTTTTGTAATGGTCTCACTAAAATCACGCCAGGTGAGTCTGCAGCCAGCCATTTCTATTTTTCCTTTTAACAGAAAGGCCCTCTGAACATTTGCATCAACCTCCAGACTCACAGCTATCTGTAAAAGCCAAACTGTCTGGCCAGATTCTGGGCTGGCTGATAAAGTTCTATTGATTTTGAGTGAGCTTGCTGATTTAGCCTACTGAAGAACCAGAATCATCTGATTAGGTTGAGTAAATTGATTTTTGAGTCCTGACTATTTGCAAAAAAACCCATGAACAACCGAGAGACCACCCAAGAAAGTGTAAAAATTACTTGGTCAAGAGTTTTATTAATAGTTTGGGTTTAGTTTTTTTTTTTGTTTGTTTGTTTTTTCAAAAAATCAATTTTCTCATGAACAACTCTGGAAAAGAAAAGCAACAAAATTTGCTCACTAAATTATTCATTATAAATTACCAGGTTCCTTGGTACTGTAAAAAAACAATCTTAAGACAGCAGAAAGAACTACAGCTGCTAAGAAACAGAACAGAACACAAGTGTAGGTGCTGTAGGAGTTCATCTCTGGTTTTACAAAGCTTTTTTTTGAGACCATTTAGAGGAAGGTGGGAAGTAGAAGGGGAACTGGTGCTGGAAGCTTTCTCCTGACTGTAAAAATCACCAGGACACCTCCACCACACACCCTGAAAGCTCAAGGGAGCTGTGCCTGCCCGAGCCTTTGCCAACAGACCCTGAATTCAACAATAACTCAGGATTCCCCCTTTTCTGTCCCATCCTAGATCTCCTTACAAACACTAATAAAGGAATTAGATTGTATCAGGTGGATTCCTGAGGAAATTAGTTGATACAGGCATATCATGTGTGCTTGTGCAGCCAAAGAACTTTCAGGTTCTATTGCAGCACTTGGTTAAAATGGTTAAAATGCCACCAGGAGATTGCTCACAAACATATTTAGTTCCTCTAGGTTTTCTGTAAATAGATGCTTGAGCAATGAGACTAATAAGACTTCTCATATTCTCACCATGGGGAAAACTGCAGCTTGAGAATTTCTCTCCTTTTCTACACTTTGAAATCCCCACAGGAGAGAAGTTAAGAACTTCCACTTGCAGGAAAAGCTTTGATCAATGCTTGCACATTATTAGAACCCAGAAAACCCTATTACTAGGCACAAATCCACAGAAAATCAATCAAAATCCATTTGTTTACAGCTATAGGAACAACTAGCAATATCTGTCAGGCTGCACCAAATAATTCATCATATGTAAGTCAAAAAAGAGCTGACAAATTCATCTAAAACAAACAGACACATGACTCAGTACACAAAAAACTGAATGTGCTGCATCCCTGGCATTAGCACCAGGGATCAAATACATCGTAAGAATATTTTTAATGTAATTTATAAGTTCCTACAGACACCGTGGTGCAAAGTATCAGCAGAAAAATTCAGGAGCATCATATTCATTTTTAATGAGAAACAACTTACCTGATGAAGCTAGAGTAGGCACACATATTTCAACAATTTGACAGCAAATTGTGCTGACTGAAAAAATACAGAACCATCCAGTGGAAAACAAAATTGTGAGCAATTATGCAATAAAGTGTCACCCAGTGCCCCAGCACTGTGACTTGTTTCTCACTCAGTCCTGGGCTGAGTTGAACTGAGAGGGTGAGAGAGGGCAGCAGACCTAAGGCAATTATTATTATCTCAGCCCACACTCACAGCTGTGGCCCAGGCACTCATTAACCAGCAGCAAGGGCCATGGAAGCTGGAAAAGAATAAGGATTCCAACACCTTCCTTCTGTATAACCAGAAAATCCACAGTGCTGACCCTTACCTTTGGTTTAGGACAGCCTAAGGAAAGCATCTGACACATTTGCAGAGGGGAAGGGGGTTCTGAGAGGAGCATGCTGGTTGAGGTAAGAAAAGTGTAGACTCTCTTTCCCACTCCCTCCCCTTTTCTTCAACACATCAATAAACTCCAAATGCCACGTTTTTAATATGCCACAACTTTAAATGGCATTGCTGAACACAGATCTTACAAACCTGCAATAAGTTCCCAAGAGGAAAATACCTGGGCATCCAGCAAGCTGTTGCATTTGGAACTACATGGTGGCAAGTTAAAAACTCTGTGTGTGACCATTTGTGTGCTCCTATCTCCACATTCATTAATCAGACAAAAAAACTTTTACCTGCACATATTAACTCTGTTCTTGAAAACACATCAGAGAGGGGATAATCCATGAGCAGTGCAGTAACAAAATCCCAGCTGTACCCACTGCAGGGTGATGTTGCTGGGAGCCCCAAAATGTGCTGAAGGTGGTTAATCAGAACACCCATGCCACAGCCCCAAGGCAATTTTCTGACCAGTTGCAGAGCAGGAAGGCTGCAATCAGCACTGGTGTTTGCCCAGACAGGAATGGCTCCCAGACATCTTGAGCTCCTGTCCCTCATTTTAAAGATTAGACTCCTAAATACTGTCTGATGTTTGATATTTTCTTTTCTTTGAGCAGCAAACCCCATTTCCAGCCTTCCTGATTGTCAGTATTGCTTTGATACAAAATACATGGTTCTTCTCTTACATTAAGTGATTATCCTGGGGATAAAATCAGGAAATTCCCTCATTTTCCTCAGAACACAGGAAACAAGGGAACATTAAGATTTAATAACACCTCATCAGTAGTCTACAAGGCTGATAAGAAAAAAGTCTGTAAGGTTGCTACTCTGGTGTTCAAAAGCTCTTAGCCACATTTAGAAAAACCAACAAGGTCTTCACTATAATTAAATATGTTTTATTAAAGCTTTCCATCATCTTCCTTTCTTTGCTTCCCCCTCATAGCTCTCACATCGTCTTTCATTCCTCCCTTTGATGTTTGTACGCTTTTCATATTTGTATTGAAGATATTTTGCACTCTTCCCTTCCACCCCTCGTCCCCCTAAATGTATTTAGAGCAGCACATTTCCCTGAGCCCATCCACAGCTCAGGGAGAGCAGAGGGCACTCATGCTCCAGTGACAGTGCTCATTTCAGAGTGCCACAAGAACAAAACACCTTCCACCTCATCCATTTCTTCTGCCTCCCACCTCCACGAAGAATGTAACCTGCTTCCCTGGGCAGGAAGGCTCACACACACGATTTACAAACCAAAAAAGAAAAAAAATGGAACCTGCCCTTTCAGCTGTGCAATCAGTGTGAATGGAAATGTTTTACAGTTTAAAGGGAGGTAAAAATCAAAGAGCAGCTCCTGCTTTACTTACAGGTGTGTAAGGACTCATCAGAATCATCGGGACAGTCGGGCTCCCCGTCACACAGCCAGTGCCAGGACACACAAGTGACACCATCGTGGCACAGGAACTCCCCTACGTCACACAAGGGATGCTCTGCTGCAAATGAGAATGGGTTACAGTGAAATGGTTAAAGGTGAAGGGAAAACAAAAATAAAGAAAAAAAAAAAAGGTACAATGAAAATCAAAAGTGAAAATGAAAAATGATTCAAAGAGCAGAAATCAAAGCAAATGATAGGAACAATATGAAGCAATAATTTAGTGGTATCTGATTCCCCAAGTTCTCTCAGGGAACTCTAACATCCAGCTGAAGGGTTCAGTGGGACCTGCCCACCACCCTTCCAACCTGACAGGAACAACACCACCGTGAGCTACTTTTATGGAATAAAATTTTAAGAAAATCTGCATTTTTCTAAATATTTCACCATGAACTAGCTTTGCTCACTAGATAGAAACCAACAAGCTTTAATGTCATGTTGCCAGCAGGGAGGTTCCCCATTCACCTCTCCTGCCACAGAAAATATTTTAAAATTGTTTCAAATAATCAAAATTTCAAGGATGTATTTTTGTAAGCAGTCAAAGTTCTATTTAAATACACATATTCATTTTCAGCTATTTCCTTAGACACATTTAATGACCAAATCCTTCCTCCATTTTATATAAAAAATATTTCATAGTTCATGTGATGAATTTGCAAACAAAGAATTTAAAGTCAACAGTGGGGCACCTTGAAAACAATGGCTTTTAAAAGAGGGCAATTCTACAAGTTTGACACACCCACACTATCTGCTGCATTCAACCACCACAGACTGATGTCCTTGAGATCTAGAGTTAATTAACTCAAGACTATTCCATCATTATTCAATGTAAAACTATTCTAATATTAATTAAAGCTCACAAAACCTCTGTGCAATATATTATATTCATTTTATCAATATATAAATTACAATAGTGTCTTCCACAAGGTTACATTGCAGATTGCTGGGAAAAGGTTTCCTCATTATTCTTACACTGGCACAAGAGAGAAGTAACTTCACTGCAGTCAATACTGCCACAAAGAAATAAAACCAAGTTTAAAAAAGGAGACAATCCACTTGCAGATCTCTCCATTGGCTTAGTTCCTCCAAAAGCCATGGGATGTATTATTACTAAAGGAAAAAACAACAAGAAAACCTTATTAAAGTTGTAATTTAATTATTTCCTGTGTGCAGGCCTCATTACTGAGGGCAGGTTCTCAACTACCATTCAATTTTACAACAAGCCAAATTTGCAACTACTAGGTAGACAGATTTCATATTTCTCAAAATAACTATATCACAACTTCTTTTAAGCCTGCAAGACCAAAAGGATTTTTGTTATACCCTAATTCCTTCCCCTCAACAGCAAAAATGAGCAGCTGTATAATTAAGAGTATAAGTTTACATGGAGTGGTTTTGCTTAAAGCTTTCAGGGAGATGATTAAAGGCCCTGCTTTGATAGCACATCTTGAAAAACCATCCTAGAAGTCACAAAGAGGGAGAGAGTTTGGCAAGTTTTAGCATTTCAAAGATGTGGAGTAGTGCAAGAAACACACAGAAGAACTCTATAAATTTGGTTTTAGATTATTCTTGAAATCCATGATACATTTCTGCTTTCAGGATGAACTGTAATTTTCTGTGTACTGCACATCTGCTTCCAACAGACCTGGGAATATTAAAACCAGCACTGCCAAACATGTTCACTTATTTATTCAGCTCTGCAATGATTATTCGTCAGAGCAAAAAAAAGAGTTGAAAATTCTTTCATTAACAAATTTATTTATTTATTTAGAGAGGTTTCTGAACTGACAGCTAAATTAATAAATATAGAAATATAAAGTTGTGAAAACACTTTTACAGTCAAGGTCACACAAGTGTCTGGTTGTACATGAACCTCTCCAAATAACTACAACACCTATGGAATAGAAACCTTGTCTGAAACAAAACCTGGCAGGGTGATTATCCCTTCCCTAGTGCCACAGCTTCTTTCAAACCTGAAGATGCTCACACATGTCCACATAAAAAAAATAAAAAAATAGAAAGATCTTGCATTTGTTCCTCTTTTGGGCAAAGATTATGAAAATAGCCTAAGCAACTGGATATAACGAAGTTCTAAAAAGCAGTTTCACACAGAGCTCAGAGTTGAGTGTGTGTACTTCAAAAAAGGCTTGTTTGGTACTATATTTTAAAAAATGGAAAAAAATAAGCTATTTCCATACTATTAAATTCTTGCTTTCTATTTTATGCAACAATACAGAAATTATGGAGATGTAAGCTTTTTATATTCTCTATCTTGAGAAAAACTAAGCAGAGTGAAAAAAACTAACTTATAAAACACTTTGAAAAATAGATTTTGTTTAGAATAAAGCAGTTTAATATTACCTCAGGGTTTTATTGGCTCTGAAAGTGCTTTCTCAAATGTTTTTATTTTGCATAGCTCTGGAATTATTTTTACTTTCAGCTGTTATCTTTACAGAATGAATTTGACCAGTTAATTATGAACACTCTCTAATTAGTGGGCTTTAAAAATATAAAACAAAAACCACAACAACCCTCTTGCTAAAAAATAGTCATTTATGATGGCCCAGAAGTAAAACAGTTCTTTTCAGTGACACCTTTTTCCTTCTGTAATACGTGAGCTGTGCAAGAAAGCTCCCAGTGGATGGGAAAATTCACGTTTTTAACATCCCAGTTCTTTGAGATACAGAGCAGATGGTGAGAAATCATCCCTCTATGGGTAAATGAAAGCTTTGCTTCCCTAAGGATACTACTCCTATGCTCCTATCCTATGCTGCAAACACCTGGCAGGGTCTCTTAGAAGGAAAGTTTAAAAAAAAGAGAAAGAACCTGGTGCCTTTGTTCTAAAGTCAATGTTCCCACAGCCAAAAACGTGCTCTTGTTTTTTAGTTCTGCTTTTATTTTTATTTTTTTTAAGAGGAACATTTTTTTAAGAGGACAAAGCTCAAAATCTTCATTAGGAAAGCAACTACAATTATAATGCATGAAGTTACACTGAACTTGGAAATACCAAAATTGCATTATGATGATAAAAGAGAAAAAAAGGGAAACCAATCAAGCAAGCAGCACACGAGACTGATGTCTGCCTGGAGCAGGAATACTCCTGGATTTAAAAGCCATTTGCCTCTGTAAACTTGCATTCAGCTCCTAAATAAGTAGGAATAAAGATATCACATGGACTGTTCGGGGTCAAAGGGATCTGGCCCCTTCCTATTTGAGGGAATGCAATGAAGAAAAGCAGGTCAACTGTATGGAAGAGAACATTGATATAATTGAGTGCTCTCCAGCCCTGTCACCAGACTGGAAATGATTTGCTGTGAATCTAATTAAGAACTGCCTTGGTCAAGGAACCAGGTGCCCAGAGAAGCTGCTGAATTCCAGAATTGTGCTTCCCACTTCCAGCAGTCCCTTGCTTGGGCTCTCTGAGGATCTGCCAGGCTCCTGCTGTGCACTTTGGGTGGGAGTTGCTCGGTGCTCTGCTTTCCGAGCACTTCCAGCTCCATCTGCCAAGAGCACCTGAGAGAGCCCCAAAAAAACAAACCTCCCATATGGCAACGTTCTTCAAAGTGAGCACAACTCAGCCTAGAAAAGTCTTGAACCTGCTCATTAGGCTTTCACTAAATATTCTGAAAATCCACACGTGCACGCTGACCCAAAATGCGCATTCCTAGAGAAGCTTCTGAAGGATATGGTGGTACAAGCACGATGGGAATGAATGTTGAAGGATAAGAGATGATCACAACGTAATGTTTTAAAGCTTTTATAGCAACAGCTTAAGATCAATGTGAAGTAAGAATGCCTCACAAATTGATTTCTTTTAATTTTGCACTTAAAAAAATATTTTCACTTTCAAGTGAAAAAAAAAAAAAACACAAAAAAAGCTGAAATTTTCAATTCCCTCTACATTTTCAAGGAAGAGGGCAAGAAAAGATGCACACAGACTAGAGGGGGTGTGTGTGTGAACATGCTTTTTTCTTCCACTTGAGAATGGTTAGATCAAGGAATGAACCATAAAATACACAAATAAAAACAATAAACTGATAGACCACAGCTGGTTTGTCCCCAGCTGCATACCCAGAAAAAAAAAAATTATAGGAGAGAAGGGGAATTTCCTGTTGAAATAATTTTTTTTCCAGAAGCAAAACAGCAGGAAGACTAATAAAGAGCAGAAAGGCCAAAAGGAGTGGTCAGAACACTGCAATCCAGCTGTACATTTCCATTGGGTCCACTGGCATCACCTGTCTGCATGACCAGGAATTCTGCCAATGATCATAAACCCATTCTGCCATGTTTCAGGGATATTATGCAACCCAAAAACTTGCACTTTTAAGTTCTTAATTAGTTTTTCTTTGATTTTAATTAAGTTATCTTCATTACAAGAGTTTAAGAACTTAGAACTATTTTTTCCCCCCTCTCAAAAGCATGTTTTCCATTTGGGATTTTCTTTGATCTCTCACTGAAACATGGGAGGGTTTCCAGATTAATTTCAGCAAAATTTACTCCAAAGTTGAAAAGTATATTCCGGTATTAATTTATGACAGAATTCATCATATGCCAAAACCTAAATTACTGTAACTGAAAGAGAGATGTGAAAAAACAGCATGCACAGCATTTCCTCCTTATGAATTTTAGACTTCATATAATACTTTTCAAACTTTTCATACCTTTGGAGCTAAATCTACATTTTAAGAGCCCAGCACAGAGTAAAATATTAACATTTTGGTGGCACTAAACTACAGACAAAATCCTTGAGATGTCTTGCAAAACAGTAAAACAGAGTTTTAAGATTCAGGCTGTAAAAATATGATTTTGATACCATTTATTTCTGTCCTACCCGGTCCAGTATAATGCTGTGTTCAAAGTCACAAAATTTTATCTATGGAACCTACACAAAATTCTTTTACTAGATCTACCAAATCCTGATTTCTGCTTTCAAAATGCAGAGGGATGTAAAGAGCTGCTGGTACGTTCACATGAAGCATTCCAAACAGAAATATGGATATTTTATGTGTATTTATTCAGCTCTTGGCATAACAATTATCACTTACTCAGCACTTACTTATCAGCTAATTGCTTTATCCATAGGCAAGGCACAGCACAGGTACCTGTCAGTAAAAGCACCATATGCTCAGTTTAAGCCACATATGTTTAAATTCCACCTGTAAACTTACTTCAGTCTGCACATCTCCTACCCAGCAAGGTCACAGGCATCTTGTTTGGAGAGTGTGGAGTGACATCAGACATCCCAGTGCTCAGTTCATAATATTCACGCTCAAATTCCTTATTTACATCACACAATTACAAGAATTCCTCATATTTTTTGGACCTCCTCTGTGCTACTATAATCTATGGATCAGATTCAGCAAATATTGATAGAGGTTGGTACTAACAAGAGGATGAGAAACAGTCACTATTGATGAAAATCCTGGAGTATTTCTGGAAGTGGGCAGGTGATAAGTTTAGGGGGTGTATTGTTCTTGTTCTTTTTGGCTTCTTCTTTGCCAAAAACATATTTACTTTGGGGAGGGGGTGGGAGATGCCCAAGTCCCCTCCTGGATTTGAACAAGAGAAGGTTATTCAGACTCAGCTTGGCACAATCTATGGACAGAGAAATTTTAAGATATACTCAGATAACGAGAAACACCCAAATATTCCTGAGCCAATTTTTATCTAATCAGCCAAGGGTCACAGAATAATACCTATCTCAGCAAACTACAAAATGATATGATAGTTATGTTCCTTAATGGCTCAAAAATACCACACAATAGCCAGGTGCCTGCTCTAACACAATAGGCAGATCCTAATAGAAACATTACCTGCAATCCTGCCATTTGCCAATCCCTGCTCCCAGCAGCCCTACAAAACAACGAGGCCAAAGGCCCAACAAGCACCCTCTGAACCATTTCTTCACAATTATCCTTCACCTCCTTGAAAGCTGGAGGAAACAGGCAAACGCATTCCCCAGGTTGAAACGGTCCTTCTTGGCAAACAGCCTGATGTGGATTAAATGTAAATGTCAGGGTGGAGGGTCAAAGTGACCATCACTTCTCCCCCTGTGTGTGCAGAGTGACAAGCCCTGTGCCCGAGTCAACAAGGTGCCCTTTCAGCTGCTGACAGCCAGTGCCAGGGTGAACATGAGCAAAAATGTTCTCACTTGTGGAAAGCCTCCAAAGGCTTCCACTGAAACAACCCTTCTTTCTTCCCCATGTCAAATAACAGAATGACTTTGAAATGTGGCTTTAGAATGTGAAAACCTCTGAGCCTCTCCACTACCTTAGCCTGTATTATCATAGTGTGTTCACAATATCATAATTTCATTTCCTACTTGACAGGAAGAAATGGTTGCGATGGAAGACTTGAAATTCAAAGTTAATAAATACACAGAAATAAAAAAATAGATTTTTATAAGGAACTGCAAGCACCTTGGCAAGACCCTTCATAGGAGCTCTTCTGTAAGGACACTTGGATAAGCAACACAAACTTTCACATGAAAAAGGAATTCTACGAGCGATGCCTTGAATAACACATTTCTTGTACACAAACACGTCTCCTGCTTCATCAGGAAGCTCAATGGAGAAAAGAGAGGTTTTCAGCTGCTCCCAGGATCAAACCTCCAAAAGGTCTGACAGGCAAACTCCTGAAGAGCACAAGGAAGGAGCAGACGGAAGGGGACTGAGGACAAGTCACCCGGCGCCGTTTCAAACCCCGTTTGCCGCAGAGCGCCGCTCGCTGTGCCTCCAAGCAGGACTTCAAATGAAGCTTTTTCATCTCCTCTCTGTGCTACCTCGTGGAACTAAGAGATTTCCAAGCTCCACTTCTTTCTTCGCTGAGTTGTAAAGCTTCCAAATTCAGTTCTAATGTTTTCACGGCAAAATTGCTTCTTTTTCTTAAAGTGGGAGGGAAATCCCAACTTGAGAAAAATTATTTAAACAAATGACACAGAAAATATTTTCTCTTTTGAAAGATGAAACATTCATTACATAGCTTATTACAATACCTTTGATAAGCCCTCTGCTGAGCAGATGTTCTATCATCGTGAATTTTCACATATGAACGTTTTTAGCAAAAACTAAAAGATAATTAATTTAGATAAATTTCATCTATCAAAGTGTAATCAGTGATGTCATTGCTTTAATTTGGCAGTTTTCTTACTGTGTAAAACATAACAAAGCCATTTCACTTGAATATTTCAAACTCTAATAGAATGACATCTGTCCACACAAGGAAGGAAAAGCACATAAACTGTTGCAATATTTTAAGATACTGAGAACATTATGGGAATAATAAGAAAAAGAATATGCTCTGCTTATCATCACTTTGAATAAAAGTAAAGTTTCCAGG
This sequence comes from Aegithalos caudatus, assembly GCA_013389925.1. NCBI lineage: Eukaryota > Metazoa > Chordata > Aves > Passeriformes > Aegithalidae > Aegithalos > Aegithalos caudatus. Next base: position 86,797 of record WEIU01010503.1, read on the forward strand.
GGTTGCTTTAAGAGCATAGATAACTTTAAGGAAATACACAGATAGATAAGATCTAGGTAACTTAGATGACTACACAACTGAGAAAAAAAAACTATTCTGAGAAAACAGAGACAAGTTATCATAAAGGATTAAAAAAATCAAAAGCAGCATGGAAGGAACTTTAAAGTATCTGGATTGAATGGAACTATGTTCTTCACTTTCTCTTTTGTTTCCATATTGAGGCTATGTTAGCACTGGTGCTCCATTTGCTTGTTTGTTTTAGCAAACTCAAGCACAAATCTTACTCCTTTTGTCATATTCAAAAATTACATCTCGGATAGGATACCAAACAGGTTATTCCTGAAATCATAGAATTGTTTATCAGGTAAATGGTTTGTTCTCAGTCCAGCTCCCTCACAGGTTGTCAATGCAGTTCTTGGATGCAGCAGTGGAGTTCCTGCCCTGCCTGGCTCCCATTCCAGCAGATCCCACATGTGCCCCGGCGGGCTCCAATCCTGCTTGCCCAGCTCCTGCTCCAGCACAGCAGCACGGGAACATCCATCTTCCCTGCCCACTCCTGTGTGACTCCTCTGCCAATCATTTAATGCTGCCTGCTCTGCTAAGCACCATCAGTGTCACCCAGACAGAGGTGGGATTGATGGATGGCAGCGCTGCATTTATCCACAGCAATCAACACAACGGGCTGGGGGAGACACGGGGAGGAGCTTGCCCTGCACACAGCTTAACAGCAAAAATGAAATACACAACCTTGCAGAAAATGGCAAGGCTGGAGAAGGGAGAACCAAATTCTTGGAGAAAATCTTCTCAGAAGGCAACACATTTAATTTTGCAGCTAGAAAAGAAGGAAACCATGTCCTGCCCTGCTCATGCAGCCAGGAGAGCCAAGCCTGTCGTCACTAAGCATTTCTCAGAATGCTCCCACTTAAAATGACACAAAATAATGATGAACAGGTTTCAATAGCAGATGGAAGCCTATTACATAATTCAGCTTTAATAACCAGAGAAATCTTAAATATGACGGGTTTGTTTTGTGCAACAACAGACTTATATTAAATGAAACATCCAAATCTGCTTCCATAAGCAACTGCATATGTTTAACACACATTTGTTTTATATTAGGATAATTAATCTAGAGGGAAATGGGGTTAAATACTAACATAACTTTAAACTATACTCAGTTATTAAAAGGATGAGAGAACTAGTGGAAAACTAAGCTAAAATTCCTTTCTAAGTAGTGTCTACATAAAGAGCTGAAAGGAAAATCTCATTACCAGGGATAACTATTTTATCCAAGTTGGTTATCACCAAATATTAAAAATATATTAGTAATACTAGAAACTTGCAACTAACATAAGCTGTTTCTCATATAAACCTTTAAAATTGACTCTAATCCTACAAATACCTCCACAATTATGCTGGGCTCTACTGAAATCATATCCATTATTTTTAATAACTACAATCAACAGTTCTAAGTTAAATTATAAGAATTAAGTAAAAGGCACACCAAAGGGTTGCTTAATACAGGTTTAATTGCAATTTAACAGTTGGGAAAGTAGTTACAATTGTGCTCTTCTGCAGTTCAGGTCAGACTTTCTTGATAGCATGATCCTAGACCAATAATTTAAGGGTAATTTGGAAATCTATATATTGAATAATAATTTTCACACCACTAGAGAGCAATATATTGTGATATTAGCTGCTGCTGTCAGTAGGTCTTAACATGATTTTTCTGAAAAGGGAAACTTATTATCCACAAGCAGCAAGATGCAATATTTAGCAAAAGGTTTCTGCTAAAAAGTTCAAAAGGGTATTTCACAGGGCAGCTAGCATTTTGCCCAAAAAACCCATGTTACAAAGAAGGACCAAGCTAAAGGAAGATGTGATATCAGCCTGGTGTCACCCAGCTGCCTAAAACAAGTGTGGAACCCTCTCTGCCTGGATTTATTGTCCCATCCCCAGGACAGAGGGATGGCACTGGGAGCAGTGAGTGAGGATGAAGGAGCCCATCTGCCCAATGGCTCCTTGGAAACAAGGAGCAAATGGCCACTGCCCTGACACTAAGGAGAAAAGCTGGATTGATAAAAGGATGAGAAGACTGTTACAGGCTTCAAGTTTGGACTGATAACAAAACCCTTTATTTTTAAAGGGAGCAAAGAGTCACCCTTCTCTGTCAAGGGCTTTACTGCAGGAACAAGTTCTTGTCCTAAGTTGCATTCTACAGTCACCACTGGCTCATCATGCAAGGAAAACCAAGTATTATCACTCAGAATTATTAAATGTTACTTAAAAATCATGAATAAATATTTATTGAATGTTTTAAAACAAACAACTTTTTAAAAAACAATTCTATCTAAATCAAGCATTGAATTATTCAAAGGCAAAGAAAATCCAAGGGACCATCAGTTTAGATAATTATTCCTCTGATTTATTAACATGACATTCTATTATAATTCATAAGTGTTGACTACTGTTAAAATAATCTGCAAAATACAGCTATCAAAACAGATACAAAGAAATAAAGGCAACTTTGGATATAATATTATCAAGCAACTTGGTAGAAATAATTTTTAAAAGTTTCTTGCCAAGACATTTGGACACATGACAAAAACCAAAAGAGCCCCACATATCCTTGTGGAGGAAACATTTAATTCAAAGGCAGCATTCCTGTGGGAAAGCTTTCCTTGGCTATCTTTTTTTTTTTTTTTTTAATTTCTGCCATCCCTGAGGCTATTTGTGTCACATAGGATGGTCAAGAGAAACAGGCAATTAGAAAATTAAATACAGCATCAGGAACAGAACTGATAGGACGGTATGCAGGATTACACACAGAGTAAATGTCTTAGTTGCACAAAATCAAGGAAGATATAATTTAATTTTTTAATGTAACTGCTTTCTTCAATCTTCCCTGGAGTCTGGGGACTGAAGGGTGGCCAAGAAAACTCTTAACTTTTAAGAAATTCCACTGCAGTCATGGAAATGAGGCTCATAACCCCAATGTGCTGAACAAGGAGTTGGTGGACACCTGAACAAATATGACATACCCAGGTTTCACAGGGGAAGGTCTCACCACAGAATGGGCTGGAGGAAATCCATCACAAATACAAACTCAGGCTCCTCTTTGTTCTCTCTCTATCTTTAAGTTAGTTTTGAGACTTTCCATATGTGAGGAAAAGATAATTACAATTTAAATGATGGCTGACAAGGCAGGAGAAGAAATCAAAACCTTCATATTCAGAAACAACTGTTCATCTTTAAACAGAAACCAAAAGGAATGGGACAGGTGATAAACTCAGGATCAAACCTACAGATGGAATAATTTTAGCAGGTCAAAAGGATGATGGATGTTTAACCTTTGTTAGCAATAGCAGATCTCACTTCATCAGCAGGGGTGCTGAGGATTTTATTACCAGCTTTGCGAGCTGCTGAGATTGTGAAAAGAAAATTACGCCCTGATTTTACCACACAAAAAGTGAACAAAGACTCTCTTTGCATTGAGCTGCTTTGCCTCTAAATGCTGATTCCAGCTCACCCTTAAGGGATTTCATGAATACCACAGGTGAGCCAATGCTTTATACTGCAAAATAGGTAAAATCTTGTCAACTGTCTTGTCACTAAAATCTTGTCACTTCAGTGACAGCGGAGCCAGTTGTTCCCAGCTACATCCAGGTGATGCAAAAACATATGCTCTGTGTCTGCTGGGATTATTAAACAAACAGAGTGCTCTGTAGACTAAACCATAATTAGGTACAGTGTTAGTATTGTAAAAGCACAGTAATTATGGCCCTGCTTGTTCTACTAGTTTCCTTAGTACTAAGGATGTAAATTCTCACAGCTAACATGAAAGTGGCAGTTTTCAGTTCAGAAGTCTCCTCTCTTCTGATGGGGAAAAAAACCCCCACACTTCTGTAAAGCTAACAAAGCCAGCAAACTCTACTGTACATATATATGTGTATATGTATATATAGATATATATATAATTTAAAAACTTCCTGGGACTTAGATCAGGCCACAAATAAGGAGCCCTTTTTTATATCCCTGTGCAATATGCACCACTTAATAGAGTTAAGTGACATTCATCTTTATACCATCTCCTCCCCTGAGAACAGAGTAACAGCAGCCGCCTACACAGAAAAAACAATATTAGAAAGCATGTATTTTTAGCAACTTTAATTATATTCTAGCAGCAGGAAAGAAAGAGATGCAGAAGCGTACGAGCAGGCAATTCTCTCCAGAAGACAGACACAGCTTTGGAGCTCTGCAGCAGAATAATTTCACTTGTGAGGGGGCTGGAGTCAGACAATTACTGAGGGGACTGCTCTGGTGATGCTGTGCTGGGTATTCCTTGCAGCTGCTCCACACTCTCGCAGTAACTGAGCTAAATCACTGGAGCAGACACAATCCTTAACAATTCCTGCAGCATGTATGTACATGCACTCCAGAGAGAGAGGGGTTGGCCTGATCCACGACCACAGTGAAAACAATACCTCTTACTTTTTTTTGGGGTTGTTTTTTTATTTTTTTTTTACTGGCATCCCATTTCTAAGTTTCTCCCAGCTGGGGATTTCTTACAAACAGTTCTCTGTACTTGAGGACACCAGCAAAAAAGCAGTTTTACCTCTCAAATCTGCTGTTGTTAAGAAGCTGTGGACCTGAATGCCAGCCTTGGTTGTGCAATATTGTTAATATTTTTAATGAGTATCCAAAGTAACTGATATTCCAGCCTTGTAATTGTCAAAAAAGCCAAGGGAATTCCAGAGAAATGGTGTTCTGAACTAACCCAGTTGATGAACTTAAGTAACTCCTTTCAATACTCCAAAGCAGTAGCTTTTCTGGGCAGTAGGCTGAGGAAAGATACAGGACAAAACATTCAAATCACTACTGCTGATTACATGTAATCAGACTTGCATCAGACCTATTGCTTTTGCTGTGTGCAGGGCATGATGGATCATTTAGATTGCATTTAAGACTCAAGTGAAGAAAAGAGCTTCATCCCATTCATAAAGAACACATTTTCCTGCTGCAGAGTCCCTGCCTCTCACTGAGCAGCCCAAATAACTGCAGGATTTGAAAGAAGCTGAGCCTGGGAAATATTTACATCACAAAGGTAAATGTTTAGTTTGATGGCTTTGTGCCATGTTATTTGGGGGAAATAAAGCCTCATTTTTTGGCTGTGAAGGGAGGCAGTTGTGCAGGTGCTGAAGGGCACCTGCATTGCTCAGCTCTGTTGCTCCTTGTGTCCAGCCCAACCTGAGGCAGCTCCACGTTTTTAGGATATCAGAGATTTAAAATCTGTAATAGAAAATTACTGTTGTAGCAAGCAACAGAGCAACCCATGCATGTTACGTTCTCAGGGTGGATGTTATCAGTGCAGACAAAATTATACCCACACCAGAGACTTTCTATTGTAGAAATAAATAACCAGTGAAAGAAACCCTCGCTCAAAATGCCATCGCTTTAAAGAACTGCATTTAACTGCTGAGTTTTACAACCACTATTAAAATAAGTGTTAATAAAAACCACACACTTAGAAGCATACGAATATACATTCTTGTGGGGGTGTCTATTACAGCTTCAAGAACCAGGCCCAGAAGTAAATATTCCCCAGGTGGCTCAGCCCACTTGCAGCTGAGACAGGGGAAGGATCTGTGAAGATTCCTTCCCACTCTTATTTAAGCAAAGCTGAAAGAATTTCAAGCCTGGCAATCAATAACCCAGACAGAAGCCTCCTGCACGACGGGTATAAACATTTTGCAGTGCCATTAACACATCCCTGTGCACTTCAAAACTGAACCTTGATGTATTCTTTAATAATCCAGAAGGATTATAATGCTGACTGCAAGTTCTTAGCAAATGAAGTTGTGCTCACTCAGGAATACTTTTTGTCTAAAACACTGCCATGAACATGTGCTCTGCAATATCCAATATGATCCCCTTTGCACACTACTTCTGGGGCCAGCTCTTACAAACCAAGGAAAAAAAAAATTATTACTCATTTTATGCTAAGAAAACATACCTAATATCAACTGTTAAAGTTCTCACTGGAAGATAAATAATAAATATTTTAAATACTTTATTTCTCAAAAAATCATTGCAATAGCTCACATTATGGTGTGACAGTCAAAAAATATTAGCTTTAGTTTCACTTCCTGTATTTGCAGAACAAATACAAGCCTGAATTAGGGCTCAGGGAATGGAATATTTAGTTTGTACAATCTAAATATATCTCCCAGGGAAAAACAATTAATTATCTTTGTTACTGCCATTGCTGCTGAGAACAGCTGCAATTTCTGGCTTGCCAAGTTCACGTCATTGAGGGTTATTCCTATTAATATCAATTAAGATCTAAACTGTTTGAATCTCTACAATAATGACATTCAAGTAGATTTAAAGTGTCATCTCACAGAAAGCACACCTGTGGCAGAACAGTGACACCCATTCTTTTTCAATCTAAAAAGAATCAATTGAAAATATTTTTTTTTAAATCAAGAATTTTAGCTATGACCCACTGAAATGTGTTTGAACATCAGTAAGTGAGGCACATGAATTCCTCAAATGTCCCCAAAGACTTGTGTATTACTTTCACTTGAGAAGTGTGGTAAAAATTTAATTCCTGAATTGAATCAGAGACATTATTGCACCTTCACTTAGGACACCTGGGCACTAAAATAGCCCCAGAGCCACTTCACACTGGTGACAGTGAGTGACTCCACTGCTGGGTGTCCCTGGAGACCACCAGGGATGCAGGGAGCTCCCCCAGCCTTGAGCCCACCCAAACTCCAGGATTAGCAGAGAAACGAATCCTCCCAACCTGAGAGAAGCCCAGGTGTTCCCTCACAGTCTTGGACTTTTGCAGGATATTAAATGTATTCCTCATTAATTCACTGTGGGCTGATAAGTTAAAAAAAAAAACAAAAAAAAAACCAAAAAAAAAAAAAAAACCAAAACAACTCTCTCAGTGCAACAAGTTTCTTTAAACTCTAAGTGAACAAGTTCACATAGCACAACACTGACACTGAACCAAGTCTAACTAAACTGAGCTCTAGGAATTAACTGACTAATCATTTACCTTTAACTGACTGAGAAAAACACAAGCTTTTTAATTTCTTTCCCTCTCTTAGACCCATTAAAGTTGGGGGAAAATGACCAAAACATCCCCCCCCAAAACAAAACAAAACAAAAAAAAACTAAAAAAAAAAAAAAAAAAAAAACTCAAGAAAACCACAGGAAAGATTTTGAAGATATTCTCAAAGATTGCATTGTGCAACTAAATTTATGGTAGCTTGGTAGGGAATTTTAGGTAAGATCCAGCAAAAATCCAGGGCTGTTTGAAAGCTGTTTTGTGTATCTGCACAAATAAAGTTTTTTTTTTCCTGTCATTTGCTTCTTAGTCATGAACACTATCATAAATATTGAGATAGTTTAGTAAAAAATAAGTCTTCCAATCCTAGCAGATATAAATACCAGAAAAATAAAAAAAAACCAAAAAACCCAAGAGATTTTAAGGGCAATTTGACAAGAAAAATAAACCATATGCTTCATTTTGAAGAAAATCACATGCTATCACTGAGGACAAAGCCACCATTCCAGGCAGAAGACATGAATATTGAAGATGACCTAAGGTGGTGAATGCAGATGGATACACAAGGGAAGACTTTTTAAACTCACACCACCTGTTTAAAGATATTTCAATGATCCCTGGAGGTATTCATTAAAATGGCTGGATATCTAAAAGCATTTTGGAAGCGTGCCTTTTGTGGAAGCAGAAAGATGACACTGTAGTATTGTAAACAGGCTTCAAAATTGTGAAACTTTTCATCAGTGAAAATAAGAATAAAACCAGGAAAAGATGCTCAAGTTAAATGGTATTTTATTAATTGCTCTGCTCAATGGAGTGAGGAATATTTTTTATCATTATGACTAGAATTTGCCAGAAAAGATGGTAAATCAAACACAGGTGATGATGAATTTCCCAAGATGTCCAGCTGGGAGCACTGATGTGTTTCCAGCAGCCCCTGGGAGGGCACAGGGAGGCCTCCTGAGGACACAGCAGGAGAGCTCTGTCCCAGAGCCCAGCAGGATCCAAGGCTCTGCTGAGATCTCTGCACTCCATTCCCATCACACCAACAGGCAAACTACCCACACTGTGCCTCACTAAACAGAGAACCTGGAAACTGGCTCAGCCACTGGCTCACTTGTTCTGTTTCCATCTCCTGCTGTGCTGATGGAGATCCACATCAGAAGAGTGTTTTACCCCAGCCCAGTCTGGGGCAGCACTTTGCCTTGCTTTTGTTCCATCAGAAACATCCCACTGGGAATGATTTGAACTTAAAAGGGACACGACACAATGCAGTATGAAGGGTGAGGAGGCAGAGCTGGATACATAATTTCCCTCTTTAGGTGGACATGTGAGCAGTTTAACCTCCCACAGAGATTAATCTGCCAGGACAAACAAATTCTACCTTCTGCAGCAGAAAGATTTGTGGATTTGTGAGCACTAAGGGGGAACTCTAAAAGCTTCTCACAGTGTACAAAGATGAACGAGTTACAAATCCATGCTTCCAGAGCTCTTCTAAACTCCACTGATTTTACCACTGGAAAGTCTTTAAGGTTTTCATTGGACACTTGCAAGAAAACCACTTTTCATGCTTGCACTCCCTGACTGTGCCTGGCCTCAACAAGGACATTGTTTGGTCCTCATGGTTTTCTGTGCTGGCCCAAAGGTCACTGGACACCATCTCCCTTCTCATTTCCACCAAGTAACATTATATGTGATTCAGATGTGCTCCAGAGGAGACCACAAAGGTGATCAGCAATTGGAGCACCTCTGCTAAGACAGAAAGGCTTGGAAAGGTTGGAGTTGTTCAGCCTGGAGAGAAGAGCTAAATTAGAGGGATTTCTGACAAGGGTGTGGAGTGGCAGAACAAGGGAGAAAGGCTTCACAGTGACAGAGAGCAGGGTTCAATGAGATATCAACAAGAAATCCTTCTCTGTGAGGGTGCTGAGGCACCAGCACAGGCTGCCCAGAGATGCTGTGGATGCTCCATCCCTCCAAACTTTCAGGGTCAGGTTGGAAAGGGCTCTGAGCAACCTGATGCAGCTGAAGATGTCTCTGCCCTGCCCATGGCAGTGGGGTTGGACTAGATGGCCTTTAAAGGTCTCTTCCCCAACCTATTATGGGATTTCAGGATTTAAGAATGTCCTGGACAAATTGATGGGAAGAAAGAACTCTCCCTCATTTGACAAGGGAAAAAGGACTGCAGTAACAGGGCTGCTCTTAAGGAAACTAAAACTAGATGAAATTATGTTAAGATAGACAAGAAAGATGAAAATAGAGACAGCTAGAAATATTAAAAATTAACAGCATGGTAGCAAAAAAAAAAAAAGCAGATGAAGGAGTTACTACCTTGTGTGAATCAGCTTTCATACTCTTAGAAGCTGGACCTCCAAATCCATAGCAGCAGCAGGTGAGTCAAAGGGAACCTTTTATCAGTGGTATATTGAGTTTGCATCAAGTAGACAGAGAAAATCACCTCTGAAAGTGAAGCCTTATTCATCATTCAAACCCAAATGCAAGATTGTTCCTGTTTAACTCAATGCTGCTTCTAATAAAGTGGGGAAGACTCCCTTTATTGGCTTGCAAGCTCATTTTTATTCTGATTAGATTTAGTGATCGACACTGTCGTGCTTCTCCATTTTGTCAAAGGAACACAGGACCAAGACACTCTCAAGGCTGACATTTCAGTACATAACAGGACATTTATCACTCAAAAGCAAACTTTTTACTTGAAAAATATCCCAATAGCATCCTGTGGCAAGGTAAAATCCATTCCAAGTTTTTCTAGTCATGGTCTTGTTGAAAAACACCAACATAAAAGAGACCACTTCATGAAGAATTCTGATTTTTTTCCCCCCAACCCTGAAGGTAACTGCCTTAAGTACTGCAAAAATTAAAATTCAATAACACCAAATTTAATATAGTTACTTTACATAACTTAAAAGTGACGAATAGCAGAAATCTGCAAAACTACAGAAACTATAAGAAGTTTATGAGTTACCTAGAAGTAATGACCTCTTTGAAAAGTTGTCTTTTCTTTTTCTTTACCAAATCCAAGCCAACATTTCCCATCCTCTCCATTTTCTGTTATTTTTTCAAATAGCTCATAAGAAGTCCTGTTATCATTTTTCATAACTCCTGGCCAGACTTTTCCTGCTCTAGGCATGGAAATACATCATTAACTCAGGCAGGCTGTCTTCCCTGAGTTTTCTGGTGTGTAGAGAAGGAATTCTATTCCTACTCCACCTCTATTTCTGCTTGCAGTAATGCTGCACTGGTATCACACAACTGCATTTGTATAAATAAAACTCATCCATGCACTAACATGCAGCACCCTTTTCTTCCTTGAGTATTATCACAGCCACATAAATAATTTAGAATTCCAGCCTGCTGAGACATTATCTGGGGAATAAAGATCATCAAGAGAAGAGATCAAGTGAAAGTTATTTATTTAGCAAAATGAAACAGAGGTTGATGGGAAGATCTTCATCAGCTCTGAAGAAGGTAGAAGAGACTCAAGAAAAAGGAATGTTTATACAGGTGTCCTTGTCCTTAATATCTAGGCCATGATTTAATGTAGAGAAAGTTAGAAAAGAAAGCCTAAATTTTGAGGATTTTTCCCTAATGACCAATAAAGGCATAAAATAATAATAATAAAATCCAGTGGAGCCTAAAGAAAGTGTTGATTAGGATATAAAGCTGGTGTGTACAATGCATTCTCAACATTCCTCACTCATAAAGCACAGACACCATGAACACAACTTTCCTAATGACCATGTTTATACTTTATTTCCATGTGTTTACTCAGACCCACCATCAAAAGCATTTTTTCACTGCAATGCCAAGACCAGGAGCTGGTACCTGCCAACTTGAATTTAAAGACAGCTGTCAAAAGGGAAATGTAATGGTACCCCCTTGAAAAATCTGTCCTGCACTTAATTGCAATGACCCCAAGGTAATGAGCATTTCCTGGAACATACAAAGTATTCTTTTCTGACGAGGACAGAATATATTTGTTTCCAAAATTAGGTAGAACGCTACAGATGTTGGCATTAAGTGTACTGATGGGAATCATGATCATCTGTCAGAAAAATGTATAAATCCTCTGGGCTCTGTAACAAGTTGACAGCGTTCCCGTGAAATATTAACAAGGCACAATGCAGACATTGACATTTAACTCTGTTTCCACTGGATTTTTCCTTCTGACTCATCATTGCTCTCTGCAGTTTCCTCAAGCTCTGTATTTTATAGAAATGGCCATATGTTTAGGTTTGTATTTGATGACACAATTGTAAAACCACAGCGAGAGAGCAGCTCGAGCCCTGCAAAGCTGCAGAAACATTCTGCAATGTGGGGAAAGCCACGTTAACAGCTCCAAATCTCAGCAATGAAATGGATACTTACACTGTCAGTTATAGCAGAAGCAGGAGACCAGGCTGCCCTTAACACAAACTAGGTCACATTTACAAAAGTACCAGAGGAAATGATAAATTTGAGCCTGTCTTGGTTTTTGGGCTCTGTGGAAAAGAGGGGTTGGCCTTTCTGTAGATCCATCATCAGTTACAAAACAGCAATACAGTAAGAGGGAAACTTTATGAATGTTTTATGAAGTTGTAGGTGGTAGAAAACAGCTTCTTGCTCAAAAGAGAAAAACTGGAGTTTGACTCTTTCTCCTCAAGAATTCCTGAACTTATGGAGTCATGAACTTCAGGAAAAAGTTTCACTGGAAGGGGAAAGGCTTTCCAGATAAGGGCAAGATTAATCACTTCCTAAAAGGTCTGGTTTTTTTTTTTTATTGATTAATTTACTTAATCAAAAAGCATTTCCAACCAGCAACTTCTGAAACAGCCAAAAGAGAACACACCCAAGGGACAGCAGCACAGGATGGGCAGGGGGGGTTTAACCACAACTCCATCTCTCCTGATGTCTCATTCTTCCCTGTGCAGGTGGTGAGGCCCTGGCACAGGGTGCCCAGACAAGCTGTGGCTTCCCCATCCCTGGAAGAGTCCAAGGACGGAGCCTGGAGCAATCTGGGGTAGTGGAAGGTGTCCCTGCCCAAGGCAGGGGGTGGAACTGGATAAACTTTCAGGTGCTTTCCAACACTGCCATCCCTCCATAGCTGGGGACCCTTGGGTATCTCCCATCAGGTCATGCACTTTGGGCTCTCCCAAGCAGGAGATCTCCATGCACTACTTGGAACACTTGAAAACTTCTGTTTGAATTGCTTTGCTTTCTCTATATTTTTACTTTCTATAATTAACAGACTTAGAGATTACAACTGAAACCAAAGTAAGCATTTAACTTTATGTGGTTGTAAAATATCTTTATATGTTATGCTAGGAAATGGCTGATTGTATTGCAATGCTACAGAAAGCCAAACTCCAAAATCTGACATGGGACAGAAGTTGTGTCTTATTCATTCTTCTAATCAGAATATTAAAGTAAACAAAAGTCATCCAACTGAGCTAATTATTTCAGCAGAAGCAGAGCTTAGATTTAAAGAGGGAAGACTATTAAAAAAAATACATTCAACAAAATCTTGCACTCTCTAGAAAAACATAATTGTTCTAACTTGATATAGATGTACATTATTTCTTGGATGCAAAAAGCAAAGCTTGATTACAGCACGGGAGAAAGCTACTGTGATTATCCTAATTAGAAATTTGCCAAGTTATTTATAGTATAATACAAGGAAATGGCATTCATTATCCTATAAACTATTCAACAAACCATTAAGCACTGTAATAAAATCAATTGGCAAAAAAGAGGTGCAATTATATATATACTCATGTAAACTCCTTAGCAAACTAGAACCAAATCATCCCTCAGTCTCTGCATTCCTTCTGCAAGCAGTGCAAAGGTGTTTGACAGATTTGGAAATACAAAAGGAGCTCCTGATTAATATGTGAACAGTTAAATAACTTCTCATTCAGTAGCCAACTGGAATTACACAACAGGTTTGCAGAGCACAGCTCAGAAGAAGAAAAAAATGTCAAAAAGCAGGTACAGCTCAAGAACCATAAATACAAGTCAAAAACTATTTTACCACCTTTTAAAATGTGTTGATTTACTCTTAATTAACTGATGAAGCAACATTCTGAAGTCTTTCTTTCACTACACACACGATTAACTCATAAGCAATCAGGGAAATTAGAGGAAAATTAGAAACAGGATTGTCATAAAGTGTTGATCATCATCACCTGCAATACACACCTGCTGGAATTTAACTTTTATCAAGCAACAACTGGCATGTAAAGCTCCACTTTATCAATTTTATTTTTTTAATATATATTTAAGCACAACACTGTCCACAACCTGGACTGTTTATACAGAAAATGATTGCCCTATGGGCCATCCTTTCTAATTTGTGGTAACAATAAGAATTGATTGCAATGAACATTTCACAAAGGTAGAACCGAACACGCCATAATTTGCCAACACCTCTGCAGTGCCAATCCTATTTAGGCCCATTCAGAAAGACATTACACTGCATTCCTATCAGTTCTGCTGCCCTATCAATTCCCCTAGCTAGAAAATAGGAGTTCATCACCCTTATCTCCATCAGCCTGTCCTATATCAGCCCTGACACCCAGCCTGGGACTGACCTTTGGCAGTGCTCACAGAGAGCTGCTACCTGCCAGGCTCTGCTCTCCTGTCAGCTCAGCTGCAGAGGAATCCCTCATCCATTCATTTGGCATAAACTGCAATCAAATAAATTTTTTTTTTTTTTTTTTTTAAGCTCATTGGTTGGTTAAGCACCTGCAATAACACAAGGAAACTCTGTGGCTTTGCAATATATAATATATATATATATTTTGGAGAAGAAATTAATGCCTTTGAGGGAGTGTGTTAGTGGAAGGGGAACTCTGTGCTTTGATCTCATTAGTGAGAATGAATCATGACTGGAATTCACCAGGGTGAATAAAACCAGGAGACTAAGCTTACATCTATCTCTCCTGCTGAGGAAAAACATGAGAATAACTAGAACTTCCTCACAATAGCATAGATTATTCTGCACAGTCATCCTTCCACCTCTTAAAATGACATAAAATAGGAGCTTTGCAATATATATGAAGTAGCCAATCTTTAGTTCCTTTGATCTAAGAGGTGTTTGACAATTCCCATGTATAGGAAATGTTTGTACCATTTCTCACACATGCTTATTTCTCTGAATAGGAACAACCCCAACTTACTTACACATATTTACTAAAGACTTTGAAATGAGCATTACCTGCAGCGTAACTTCCATTTACAAAAGCCATTAGTTACACAAACAAATCCAATACCCTGCACTGAGGTATAATTTACCCACAAAGGCCAGCTCTCCCCACCCCTCTGCACAAACCCCTGGCATTTGCAGGCAGCAAGAGCCTCAACACAGGGCTAAGCAGAAAGATTACTGGAAATCTGGAGTTGGAGCTCACGGAAACAGCTGTTTTCTCCCTGGTAATGCACAAACCAAGTTTCACATCACTCACTCTCTCACAAGAAAAACAAGCAATGCAAAATCCAGTTTGTCCCTCTGCAGTAGGACTCTGGTTGAGAACAGGAACATCTGTCTGGGCTGAGCAACCCCTGCCAGCTGACAACCTGAACTGAAAAACACTCCAAGGAACAAACACCAAATAGCAAATTTTGATGTTTCCTTTCTCTAGAATTAATATTTCTTCCCTTGCAATAAGGCTTTTGTTTGTTTTTGTTTTGTTTTTTTAATACTCAGCATCAGTTGAGAGTCAACATGAGGAATACTGGAAGGGAAAAAAGTGCCAAACTCTAAGAGCAGCACATCTCACTTATTTGTGTGCCCTTCAGGTTTCTACCATAAGCAGTGATGCATATTCATGCTAGCAGAACAACAATTAGAGGGGGGAAGCATTCAGCATAAGAAATTGAGGCATCAGATTTAGAAGCAGGGCTACAAATAAATCCAGGGGAGAGCTTCACAGCCCCTGACACCCCCTCAGTGATGTACCTGCTCATCAGCTCCAACAGCAGCTCCCTCCTTCCTCCATGCCCTGGCAAATGACTCACGTGCAGAGATTCAGTTAAAAATGTTTTCCTGACAGAAAAGTTAAGGATTTTCCAGTAGGAATTACTGATCAAATTCCTATATTGATACACACACACTTTAATGCTGCAGCTGGGGCAGGTGACATGGAACAGTTCACTTGGAAGGGACTGCAGCCCCCACCATGTGCAGCAGAGCAGAGCCACCACCAGCTGCCCTTAAACCCCACAGTGCACAGGACTCAGGGCAGCAGCATTTGGCCCTTCAGAGCCAGCAGTGAAGTTTGTATTTCTTGTTGTGCATCCTCCTGTATGTATTTCAGCTTCATGCCCTCTCCTGCACTGACAGCACTATTAATTTCCTGGAGAAATACAAGGCAATTAAAATATTACCTTCTTCCTTTAGCCTTCTGGGACTCCTGAGCAGTGCCATTTCAGAAAGAAGAGGAGAAAAGTTCAACCATGCTTGTTTCTCCTCTCACCAGCTTCAAACTTACATGTTTAATACCCACAGTGAATATAAGTGAATTTAATGGCTCAACTGGACTGCACTTTACAGGGCAGACACAAAGCAACGTGGCAAAATAGCAAAGACACAAATGAAACTCAAACAAGCTATTAAATCTGTTTATGATCCCTCCTGTCTGAATTTACACAGCCTGAGACTTGCAGATGCATCCAACCAGTGCCCTGGCTGGAAGGGAGCCAGGGTTGGCAGCACCCAGGGGTGCCATCAGAACAAAGCTGAGAGAAGATGAATTTGGGAGCAGAGAGTGATGAGAAGTCAAGCTACCTTAATTTTTAATAGTTTTTTTTTTTAATATACAAGAATATTTAAGGAGTCATAAGCATGGAAACAAGCCCCTCATCTACAGAATCTAAACTATTTTTTAAGTAAAATGCTGGAATAGCAGCAACTATTTTCATTCTAAAAAAATGTTGATTTTGCTAATTTAGTATTACTAAGAGAAAATATGAAGTGGAGAATGAAGAGGAGGAACGTGCTATGTGATAAATTTATTATGAGAAAACACTGGACTGAAAAACCTCACATTCCTCCAAATCCAACTTTCACAGTTCTGTAGACCCCTGCTATTCTTGCCCCACACAAACTTCATGTCTGGTTTCTGGAAAACTGATGACCTGTTTGCAATTGTAGCTAATTGTCATAAGCCACCAAAGGGATCTTATAATGTTTTCTGAAATGAGACTCTGGAAAGGACTTCCATGAACTTTAAATGTAGGATTCAGTACACACACACACTCCTGTTTTCAAACCCAAGACTGCAACCTCTTTTGAATTACTTTGTGCTGGACAAGGGCAAAGCCAGGCAGGAATGTGTTCTTCTCCCTTGAAGTAGTCCCTCTGGCAGGGTTATACCTTTTCATATATATTCTCTGTTGGTTATTATTCCCTTTTTGCTTTTTAGTTATTTCAGTTTTTATTTAAATAGAAGATAAAGACTAACAGCTTTTTTTTCCTCAAAAGAAGGCAGTTCTTGTCAGACATCCTTATGAAGTGACCACGTATTTCTGAAATCTTAGTTTGGTAATGGGAACAGCTAAAGGCTGATGTTCTTCAAAAATGTACACCCCAAATTACCTGCTGCTGTCTCTAAGCCTTCTAAAGAGATAAAGGAAATGAAGACAGGGAAAATATTTGATCTTTCATGCTATCTCCTGGTAGAAATTCCTTCCTATCTTTTAAACACATTTAAGGCAAGTCCTGGAAGTAAAAGCATATAAGCAGTTGAAAGTAATTGTATGATACTGCAGAAGATCTGGCTTTGAAGAAAATTGGAGTTCTTCAATGTATAAATAGTACATGTGCTGCATTTTGCCTGGGTTTAGTGTTCTGCAAAACTTGCATGCATGTACTGAGGTTTAGTTAAAGTCCCAGGAAAATCTTTTTGTGCATGGTCTGGTTGATACACACAAGGTTAAAGGCTGAACCAGTCAATGGCGTTTTACCACTGACTTCAAAAGGGTTGGGATCTTCCCCTTAGCAAAATTACATTCAGAAGAGCCACAGAGTTGTTACTTTTATATAACTTTCATTGCATTAGCATAAAATAAGCAAAGAGCTTTGCTCAAAATGACATTAACCTTTGCAAGCTTTCAGTGCAAGACCAGCAGTGTCTTGTTTCCAAAGAAAAGAAAAAGATATCTTGTGTTTGTTGCATGCTTTGTGAAACCAAGGATGTGAGCAGGGCACACTCACTGATACTCAGTGCAGCAGGTTCTGAGTCCCACTGCCAGCCCTGCCCATGCTCTGGCAGAGAAACAAAACCCAGCTGAACCTGTAACAACTCTGAGCCAGCAGAGGCTGCATCTGCTCACTCATTCCTGGTGGATCAGGGATGTCACAGGAAGAGGAGACTGAAATCCCAAGCAAATGGAGCAGCTCTCTGTTCAGGGACACCTGTAAAATCCCAGCACTCATGCTCCAGAGCACACCCACTGGAGGAAGACTGGCCTAGGATTGAAGTTTCTGGAATGCTGCCCGAATGGGTTTGAAGTCCTGCTCCTTGCAGGTCCCTCTGAGTGGATCCATTGGTGTGTACCTCCATCCAAACTGCAATTTCACACCAGAGCCCTCTCCTCGAGGCTGCTATCAACATCCACCAGACAAATAACAAGAATTACCTCACTGTTTCCCTTTCAAATCACCATTTTCTTAGGAGCCTAATGGCTAAGGGCAGGTACATCAAAGCATTTGGCCAACTTCTCAAAATCCTCAGCCAAAGCAGATGTTCACCCAAAGTTCTCCCAGGAGAGCAAAGGAAGGCTTTTACCTATGGACTCCACACCCCCCTGTAAAACTTTATCCCAAATCAGCTGTGAACTCCTCTTTCTCAAGATGAGAGAGCTTTTGCACCAATGAGCCCATCAGACAGCTCAGGGTGGGCTCCAATATCTCTTTCCAGCAGAGTTTTTCACTGAACAATTACTGAACAACAATAAAAACAACCCAACAGTCACCTTGAAAAATCTAACTTCTTTTCCAATTATACCTCTTCATCATCTCTCCAGGAGGATGCTCAAACCTCCCTGAAAAAAGTTAATGGAAAAGTTTAATAAACCTGTGAAATCTATCTTGAGAAATCAACCAGAATTAATTGCCAACAAAAATCATCTTCTCTTCAAGATGGAAGGGAACAAACCACCTGGGCATGGCATTATGGACTGCTTGCAATAAAAGATACTTGATTAATCCTTTCAGAAATTAAAATGAGCGAAACACTAGCAATAGCTGATGGCAAATAGCTGATGTAAAACTCAACAAATACAGCACACATGCTTGGGGGGGTTTTGGTGGGATTTTGATTTTTCTGTTTTCAGATCTTTCAATTATATCACATCCTTCTAAAGAAAACCTAAGTTTAGGTTTTCTTCTTAAACTTATAATATTAGCTAGCAGTAAGAAACCATCAAGCCCATGATTCTATAGAGTGAGACTCTGTGCCCTACCCTGTCCTTTTCATACCTGCCTTCTAGAAATGTAAAAAAAAACCCCACCAAAACAAAACAACAAACCAGGAGAAAACCCTAAATAAATAAATAGTTTTAACAGTTTAGCCATGTGACAACTGTTGGTTAAAAAAAAAAAAAAGAAATCAGGTAAGGTGTTGTAGAATAACTGAACTACACTACAGAATGATGTTATCAGCTTGCCTGGAATTGCCACTGGATATAGGCCAGATATCAAGATTTTAATTAACAGCTAATTAGTGACACAGCCTTATCTTGCAGGTTCCCAGTAATCTCTAGATCTCTCACTGGTGGTTATCACATCCTTTACAACTGTTTAGAGCAAATTGGAGGGATCCTTTGTCACATGTGATGTCCCACCTTGGCTTTTATGAGCACACCAGTGCATTAATGCCAACAGGAAAGTAAGGCCAGAAATGGCCTAGAAAAAATATAAATTTACTTCAAATTAAAATCTATCCAAAAGGCTGTTGCTTTATTTAAAATATTAAACAATATTTGTGCTTCCATTTACTGTAAAGAGGGTTTTGAAAGTTGGGTAAGCTTCCATTTTTCAAACAAATAAAGATACAACTGTATTTGAGGGATGTTTCTCTGCAGCCACGTACAAAACAGGAACTTCTTACAGATTTCAGATATTTCAGAGAAGGAAAGCTCCCATCACTATTTATATAAAATTTTTAACAGAAGCAATCAGTCAAGCTTCTTTAAAAGGAAGGAAGTACTTGATACAAAACTCACCCTTCTCTCCCTTGGGCAGACACATTTTCCATTAGCCCTGGCCTACAAAGCTCAGTGCTGAATGGCACAGGTAGCAAAAGAGAAGAGCAATTTAGATTGTTCTGGGACTTGAGGGAACACTACAACATCCCCAGATGTAACCCTGGCATTTCAAATTGCACAGCAGCTCTGGGGCTGCCACTCAGCCTCCAGCTCCAGAGAGAGCTCCTCAATTCAGATTAAGCAGGGATCCACTGTGTGACACTGATTACAAGGATGCATTTTGCTGACATTGCCAGGAACATTCATTTTAATACAATGGGGGAAGTGGCTGAAGCAAGTTTATGTTTGACCTTGAAATAAGATATTATGCAACAGAGAGAATGCTATACAAGAGAAGTATGGGAAAAGTAAGGCAGGTAAATCAAAATGTTCAGCTATGGAAGTCAATGTGATTTACTTTATCTAACCAAATTTGGGGCCAGGCCCCATCCATGTTCCAGATTCACTAAATTATATCATTTCAGCAGTTTCTTTGCCTCTTCTCCAAAATACAGGGAAATACAAACAAGATTTTTGCTGAACAGTGCACAGAACCAAAGAATATCCCAAACTGGAAAAGCAGTAGTTACTATCTAGGCATGTGGGTACAGCACACTGTGCCTGAAGAGAAGAAATGCTCTGTCTTTGCTTTCCAAAGTGGTTGCATCAAGCTTCAGGAAATACAATTGATAAAACCCAGACACACAAATCACTTTCAAATTACCAGTCAAACCCATTTCTCCATCCATTTCTATCCAAGAACTTCTATGAGTCTCCCTTGCTTTCACCCTTTCACCAAGGTCTGGCTTGGCAAAAGCTCTTTGACATGGCACAGTAACACATGCAGGCATTTTTCAATCCAAGTTGCTCTAACAGTTACATACCTTGGATATGGTTTATTCCAACTGATAGACAGCATTGCTTATCACAAGGAGCTTTATCAATACACAAATAAACCTCTGAGCTGGTTCAAGCCATGAACCACTGTGCTTTCACAGCCAAATTCCAGGAAATTATGCAGAAGCAGTTCAGAGGCTGCAAAATCTCACCAGCTCTGCCAGGGTCAACACCAGCTCCCATCCAGGTTTCCCCTGTGGCATCAGGGCAGGTTTTTCTTTTTCCTTTTGCCCTCCTGTGTCTCTCAGTCATTGCAGCACTGCTTTGCTCCCATTTCTGTAGAGCAATTAGCTGTCCCAGTTCAACCATGGCTAGTAATACACTTGGGTGTTCCTCTGGTTTGAATTTTAACTTGGTTGAATGGATCTTCCATAAAAATAAACCAACTCCTTTCACCCCTACCCCATCTTACCCCCTAAATATTCTCTTCCACAGACTCCAAGCAAGCAAATAGCAAATTTCTCTTATCAACAGACACAAACACTTGAACACTTTTCTGTTTCTCAACACTGAAAAAAATCTTTGCTCTTCTGCCAAGTGCAACCTGAGACCCAACAGCAAGAATAATTCATAATATGGGCAGAATCAGTGCACTAAATATCAGTGCATTAAATTCTGAGCAGAACAGCTCTCACACCTGAGAGCCCTGGAGCCCCCAAGGGCAGGAATGCTGGAGACCAACCCCAGAGACAACATCCCCTGCCTCACTTTCCTTTTCTTCACTCAACTGGTTATTTTTTCAGTGTCATCACAGCCTCAAGGTTTCTGTAGTGTCCTTTCCCATTTTCCTTCTCTGCTCCTTACCAGCCTCACCCTCATGAAGCATAAAAGGCAACACTTTGTTCCAGACTCAAAGCCACTCTAAATTAAGAGCATTTTCCCCTTTCATCCCCAAACCGTGTATTTTCTCTAAATACAATTATCACTCACCCTCTTTATTCT
Organism: Aegithalos caudatus; assembly: GCA_013389925.1. Lineage (NCBI taxonomy): Eukaryota > Metazoa > Chordata > Aves > Passeriformes > Aegithalidae > Aegithalos > Aegithalos caudatus. Next base: position 107,951 of record WEIU01010503.1, read on the forward strand.
CCACTGCTCTATATTCCTGATTATTCCTTTTTCTCAGACTAAATCCCAGAAGCTGCTTTCTCTCAAGAGCACCAGGAAGATGCTGCTGCTCCTGCTGCTGCTTTTCTTTGTCCATCCATGCCTCCTAAATCCTTATTGGCTTCAGGTGTTTTCCATCAAGTCCAAGGAGGAGGCAAATGATTCACAGCTGATCTGAATTCTTCTCTTTAATTACACCTGACCTGAACTTTTATGAACCTAAAAAAAAAAAATCTGAAATCCTCCTGTATACTCTAACTTTATGTATGGTCTTGGGAAAAAACAAAAATGTATAATAGAACATAAATAAAATTAAAAATGTGTAACTATAGCTTGCTCCATTGCAATGGTGTGTTTCTAGACATGGGGATCTTAGGGGAAATCACTACTTTTTCTCAGAATATGCAGTGTCCCCTCACTCCAGCAGCACAGCCAGGTCTTGAGGATTTCTGGCAGGAGAAGGGGCAAATAAACCAGTTTGTGGCAAGATCCCAGTACATTTTAGAATGGTGTGGGGTCCCAGCAGCTGCATGCTTTATGAAGCTGGGGAAGGTTTCCATCCACTCAGAGCCTGGAACCTCTCTCAAAAATAGCAAGGGGTTTCTGCAGAATGCAGATGTCTGGGTAACCTGTAGCCAAAAAAATCAGCAGCTGCAGGGTGGTTGTTGGATCTCAGTTCTAGAGCAAGTACTTAAATACTTCATAAATCTCCCATTAGTGTCTGGGTCTCTCAGGGAGGATCCAGTGATGGAGTTTATAAAGTTATAATTGCTGCCATCAGACGATGCTTAGAAGGAAATGATAGATATGTGCAGGCTCACCTGCCAGGGGGGCTATTAAAGATCAAAACAAACTGGACAGGAAATTATATTAATATATGGTGTTAAAATAAAACTGATTTCACCCAGCTTTCCAGTAATATTACCTAATGCACTGCCTTTCTTGTTTTGTTTCTCTTATCCCCCAAAAATCCCTTTTAAGTGATGTGTCAGTCACACATCACCAGGATGGGCTTTTGTGGGTCTGCACATTTGAAAAGCAGCAGGTTGCCAGAACCCTGGTTAATGCCTGGTTTTCCACTCCTGTTTTTGACATCACTTTTTATAACTGCCTATTGATATTTCCAACAAATTACTTTTACACCACAGCCTGTGGATTCATAGAGCCCAGGGATGGACAACTCAAATTAGCAGTTAGAAACACTGTTTTTCTCCTTCTCATATATTTTTTTTTTTCAGAGGGTTTTTTGCACATGTTAATTCTGTGCCATCTGCACTCATTCTGTGCATACACCCTGTCCAGTTTCCTTGAAATTTCTTTTCACTGATTAAAAATGGATACTAAGTTAGCATTTATCTGAATACTTCAAAAGTTTCATGTGTATCGAGAAGTTAAAATTTACAAATATTGTAACAGACTATGTGTTACTGCCCTAGTCAAACAGGAGTATTATTTTAAAAACTATCTTACTTAAATATGTTTAAAAATTGTCTAGAGAAAATCAGACAAAAATCACAAATCTGAGGTCAATATGATGTTCTGATTCAACAGAAAACAAATACTCCACAAACTATTGCTTTCAAGGATCTTACTGATATGTTTTTGCTGTCTGAAAAGGAGACTTGCCAGTGGCTGACACAGAGGACTAATCCTTTTTTCCAATATTGATTTTTCCTTTTCTCCTGTCTTTTGTCATTGTTTTGTGGAACAACAATTAGGCTCAACATTTTTTTTTTCATATATTTTGCATTTTTTCCAGAATAATAGCAAATATCATATGCAAAGTAGAATATACTGATTAGGTCTATGATTTGACATCATAATTTTGTATTGTATTTGCATATTAATGGTGCTGATGGGAAGAACAAATTGAAAGCAGTTATTAGAACATGTAAGGTGAATTTTCTTGCATAAGCCATTTTCATATCATGTCGCCATTAAAAAAAAAAAATTGTGATGAATGTTCCCCCTGAAGCTGACAAGTTACAAGGGCTTGTACTAAGGGAATAATAACTCCAAGATTCATAAAAACGGTAATTACTTTATCAACCTTCTAGTCACATTGCAGACACACACACTGAATCACTCCAAAATAACACTGACAGAAAAATTAGACTTTATGTTGATATTACACTCCTTACCTGAGGTTTCCTTCTAAAACCATCCAGGCCCAATATATTGCTAATTACCCTGAAACCAAGAAAATCAGGTTTATGTCATGTATCTTCAAACAGCCAGGTAATGCTGGATGGGACAGGGAGAAGAAGGAGTAGATATCAGGAGGAAATATTCAGGTTCAAGGATGACACTGCCAAGGTGTAAATTACCATATATTTCCTTTAGGAATAGCAAGGCTTAGCTTGACAGCTCCTTGTAAGACAACACCTTCTTGAACACTGTCCCAGGAGGGTCAGCAGAGATAAAAGCACACCATAAACCCAATTAGCTTCAAATGGTGTTTAATTAATTAATAAGAAAAGAGATTATATGGTCATGCCACTACCAAGGAACATTCACATCTCTCTCAGCTTCGTCCATTATCACCCCACTTGTGAATGAGATCCAAAAATGGGCCCCAAAAATCCTAACCCTACATCTTACTTCTACTATGAACTGCCTAAAATATCTACAGCTGTGCAGGCTCTGCAAGGATGAGGAATAGCTCCATGGATCCAAGCAGATATTCTGGTGTCCAGAGGCAAAATTTCTCCTAGCACAGCTGATCCCCCAGAGCAGACAGCTGAGAGAAGCTCTGCTCTCTGCAATAAAGACAAAATGCTAATTGTGATCCCAGAGCTCATTCCTGAGTCAGATGGTTTTGTCAGTAAAAGTGGCAGGGTCCTGCTGACCCTCTGCCTCCACATCCCAATTTAACCCTGAGCCCTGGAGCAGCACAGCCCCTCTGACTCCATTTCCAGCTCTGATCTGTCCCCAGGCAATGGATAAGGACAGGGAGCACTTCCCTGGGGATGTGGATAAAGGATGGTGGGGTGCTGGGCTGTGCAGCACTGGGGTCCTCTCCAAAGCCCCAGCAGTTAATGCTTTGCAGTGTTCAATGTCTGTATCAAAGTCTGTATCGGCATCCCTGTGAGATAAATAACATTACCATTGGGGTTTGGAGGTAGAAACGTTTAATTTACTTCTCAGAGATGAGTGGATAAGCAGCATTTGTTCTGTGTTCCAGTAAAAGGGTGCAACTGGACAAATAAATGTTCATTATTTCTTAACTCATTAATCACTATGTGCTCCTGAAGCAACCTGAAAGGATGATAGTATCATTAGGGTGGAAATGAAAACAATAGTGTCTCCATTTTTTTTTTTTTTCCCCCCAAAAATCTTAACATAGAATTTGTCTCATCCAGCAAATCAGAATTTAGAGGCTGGAAGATTCAAGGTGGTTCTCCCTTTAAAAGGTGTCAGTCAGTTCTCCATCAGGGAACTACTGGGTCACGAAGCACAGATTCTGTTTTAGGAGGAATGAGATTGAATATATTTCAGTGCATAATGTCCATGCAAATGCACGAGATTAGAAATGTATGGGATTAGAAATGTGCAAAATTAGAAATGTAAATACTATTGCTATTTTTTAAAGAATGCTTTCAGGCTGAGGCAGAACACTGTCCTCAAAAAATGCTGCAGTTTTTCTCTTAGGTATACACTGCTTGTTCTCTCTGTAAGAGCCTGAACTATTCATTTTGAACCTCTTAATCACATTATTTTAATTTCTAATGAGTTCTAATGTGTGGCTGGACATTTGAGTCCTTTAAGAAAAGTGCCTTGCAGATGGAAATCTCTTTACAGAGGGACTGCATCCTCCCTGTGAGCTCCCAGCTCAGTGTAGCCTGAAAGGAGGCAATAGCTCAGCCTTTGTTCCAGCTGGGTCCTTGACCTCCTTGTTTACAGTGCTAATGGGGACAGCAGTTAGTCAGAGTCAAGATGGCATTTCTGAGATGTGAATAATCCCACAAGAAAACAGGCTGGAACAGTCGGCACATTCACAGCGCTGGCCTAATCCAGCCACGGGCTCCTTGTGATGTTCAGCCTCCACCACTGATCCCAGCAGGAACAGGGACAGTGACCTATAGGAAATATAATCTCTGTCCCATTACCAACTCCCTGAGACATTTTTCTCCTTCCAAAGCCCAAGACTGTCAATGCCATCCTTCTCTAAAGACCCTCTTTCATGTCGCTTTTATCATCCTGACCTTGTTCTAGTGGGAATTTCCATTCTGCCTTTTGAGACATGCAAACGATGCAAAGATTTCCCTCCTCTTTTGCTGCACAAAGATCCAAAAGAGTGAAAACCCAGCTTGGGATGGGGCCTGTGTGGCCAGCACAGTGTATGCTCCTGGTCACACTGCACAGGCTCCTCATTCCCACCACAGAGTCACAGCTGGCCCATCCCTGGAGCACCAGCTGTGCTGCCAACAACATGAAGTCTAGGGAGATTTGATATATTAAATAGTTATTATATACAAACTCCATTTACAGAACTTGTTTTTGCAGAAGAGTGAATTACCCTGTTTAACAATACCGCCTTTGCAAGTGGAAAAATGTGACATCCAAGACATCAAATATCCGTCTCAGTGTTTTGCTTGGCAATCAAAGTCCCAGATTACAATCCTCGAGAATTTAATACACCTCTTCAGCAATTCCCTGTAATGCTACTTGAGTGAGCATAAAACACTCTGTGTTGAACCACTGCAGCCTGGATTTCCTTAATTATATTGGAATGAGATGAAGATTTCCCCAAAGAGGAGCTGTGACTCAGATGCACTCAGCTCTGCCCAGCTAATGGGGTCACACCCTGTGCAGACACCAGGTTCGTAGGTACCACAGCTCAGGAGCTGTGGCCTCAAGCCCAATGCACTCAGCAGAGTTGTAATTATGACATTAAAGCTATTCCAAAGGCTGAACCCACATATTAAATAAAAACAGTATGTATAAAACTCTGTATGGAGGGTATTGTTTGCACGAGGCTCATGATTTTAAGCTACCAATTCAAAATCTTCAGCTCATCATTTTGCATCAGAGTTTTTTATTTAAAAGCTGTGTTTTGTATCTTGGGGCCAGTAACACACAGGAAAAATGAGAAGAGTATCTGAGGAGATGATCAAGGCTGTGTTAATCTGCATTTTTCATAACACATTCCTTACTATTCTTTAATTGGCTGTGAGAAATGAAGACTCTGAGGAGAATTTAAGAGACCCTTCCAGGATTTAAAAGGGCTCCAAGAGAGCTGGAGAGGGACTTTGGACAAGGGCCTGGAGGGACAGGATGGCTCCAGAATTGCTCCAAACACACAGAGCAGGGGATTAGGTATTAAAAAAAATTCTTTCCAGTGAGGGAGCTGAGGCCTGGCACAGTTGCCCAGAGAAGCTGTGGCTGCCCCTGGATCTCTGGGAGTGTCCAAGGCCAGGTTGGATGGGGCTTGGAACAATCTGGGAGAGTGGAAGGTGTCCCAGCCCTTGGTAGCACATGGAATCTGATGAGCTTCAAGGACCCTTCCAACCCAAACTGTTCCAGGGTTCTGGGATCCTTGGTAAGTGGAGGAATTTAACCACCAGTATTTGGGTCATGTAGGAAGAATAACTTTAGAATAAAGAGTCCCAACCATTACATTAAAAAAGACATTATTTTTTCTACTTTGCTTTTTGAACTTTGATCAACAAAGAAATCTTATCCAGAACCCTCAGAAGCCACTTCTCTGTATGTTGGTGGAATCACAGCCCCTTCTAACTCAATTCACAGCCTTAATAAGTTCTGTCATCTGTTCTTCCGAGTCTCACTCCAATGTGCAGAAGAGCCATATTCTAATTTATCTGTGTAGGAAATGCCAGAGTGTAACTTGTACAGTGCATACAGCAATCGATTCCCTACAACAGAACTAAGATTACACAAATAAGAGCTATCATTTCCTGAATTTCACAGATGAAGAGAGGAACATCATTCTGTCTACTGCACCTTTTAACTTGGGAGCTGTATAGAAAAACCAAAGATAATTTCTATAGGAAGAAAAGAGCCATTGCTTCACCCTCAATTTTCCTGTAGCTTCAATGCATGCAATTTTCAAATTAGTTTAATATAAAGAAAAGGGACATCAATGAAATGCTATTATCCATCTGACTTTCTAAGTAGAGCTGCAGCCATGAAAGATTACTGGAAATGATGTGGTTAAAGCATTGCAGTACGTGTAGAAAATGTAGCAAGTAAGGTCAAACTTGCAAGCAAATTCACATGATAAGAAAGAATTGCTTTGATGATTTTTAAAACATCATAGTCATACTATATTGGGTCATCCACACTAGCTTGAATCTTTTTAAAAGTTATAATAAATTGAAAAATCCAATTTCTTGGATGAAATATTTTTATTTTTAAGTCAAATTCAAGCTTGATTGAAATGTACTTGCAGGATTTGCAAAGTAAGCCAAGTCTGTAAAGCAATCAAGAAATTTTGATGTAGGTAGCTGGAATAGTGTCATCCGTGATCTCCAAGTTCCCAGCACAAAGTTTCTCAGCAATGTCTGAGGGAGGGGAGCTCCAGGGTTCAGAGTGTCTGGTAGATATATTCTGTTCTGGTGGAACTAATGCAGTTAGTTGCTAAAACTAAATAGGAAAGTTTTAAAGGTTTATTTGAAAATGCATTAACAAATATCCTAGAAGCTGTTTCTGATCTGAGGAAGTTGAAATAAAATAATATTGAAAATTCTCAAGTAATTTTGGGGGGTTCATCTACTTCTCCTGCCAATTAATATTATGTTTTCTGCTATGGAAACTCTCACTTAAGCAGAAAACAATGATTACATCAGTAATTTGGAATGGGTCTGATCAAACAAAATTCTTGCATCTATTTTTCTGAGCCAGGTCCAGGAGTGGATCTGCATCCATGATCCCACAACTTGTTCTGTCTATGACACTGAGATAATACACACAAAGTATTTTCTGCAGAATACACTTTGGGAAGCCTGTCAGTACATTGCACTGTGTACATAATTTCATACCACTATTTGTTTTAAATCCAGCTATCTGTAAACTAAATGGGTAATCCCACATTTTACCCTCTAGTGTCTACTTGCTGCTCCTTGAGGATTTCTGGATGTCAGCATATAACCAGCATAGTCAGACTTTTTTTCCTGAAAAATAAAAAGTATTTTTCCTCTGTTACCTTCTGCTTGAAATATGATTATCAGGCCAGGGACCCATTGTTATTTTATTGTCTGACAGCTTCAGAATAGAATTGAGATATTACATATCTGCTGCCCTGAAAGCCTTTGCAAGATTTTGCCTTGTGTGAAGCTGCATTTCCCTTGGATCTCTGGCCACAAAGGCTCTGACCTCTCTCTGCAGCAGCCTCAGTGCCCTGTGCCTTGAAAGGAGGACGTGGCACAGCATCCTGCAGCCCAGCCTGCAGGAAAAAAATACCTGGCAGATTTAGGATCTTCCCCACAGAACTGGGGCAGGACATTAAAACAGAGAGCACAGAGCAGGGCTAGGAAGGACTTTGGACAGCAGGCTATTTCTGGCTGATGTGAACTGGAAAAAGCTTTTGTTTCTCTAACAGTTGGTGGAGTCTCAGCTCGCTGGCAGAGAAACCCCAGAGCAGGAGAGGAAAGTCTGGACAGAGGAAAAGCTTGTGCAGAATTCCTGTTTTCCACAAGGTTGTAGAAAGAGGGGTGGAGAGAATCATCCTCCAAGGAGACCCCAGCTCTCTCACTCTTGCATGTGCTGTTACTCTTAAATAATCTTGCCCTGATTTCTGTATAATTTTAGGAAGGTGTAAAAGAGTTGTTGGCTTCACTCACACACTCTGCAATGGCACTTCAGGAAGCAAAACCACACAACTTCAAATGCAACCCACAAATATCAATGTTGTTTTCCTTGGATGGGCTACCAAAGCATAAAGCAGTATTAAATAAATCTTTCATGTCATCAAAGACATCCTCATACCATTAGGCATTTGCTGGGATAAAAGTATGTATATATTGCTGGAGGGGATTTTTTTCTGCTCTTTCTGTATAAAAAATTACTGCCAGAAATTCAGAGAAATGAAAACTTAGTGGAGCTCATGGCAGGTATGACGTACACACCTTTTACAACAGGATCAACACAGGCTCTTCACTGGTTTTTACTCTTAAAACTATTCTAAATTGTCTTGGGTCTAAATTGATTTCCCTCACACCGTGTCTCCAGTTCTGTCGTAGCTTTGAAAACGAGACAGTTGGCAAACAGCAGGAAAATCCCTGCTGTGTCCAAGGCTTTCTGGAAGGCTGGGAGCCAACTCCACTGCTAGAAACCCACCTGGAAAAGGCTTCCTGAGGGATCCTGTTTGGCTTAGGGCACAGAAAAAGAAGGTTATTACACTTCCCTACTCCTCCCCACACCTTCCTGTGCCTAATTACTCCTAAGAGGGAGAGTCCCTGGGGAAGAGGCTGGGATGTTTCTCACATCCCAATGTACCCAGGGCAGGGAACTCACCTGCAAAGACCATCAATATGTGGGCTCAGCTTTAAATTGCCTGTCACTGGCACAGGGAATGGGACAATTACTGGCATCCCTTGACATTAAACTCTGTTTTATACTGATACACATTGCTGTAGAAGGATTTCCTCGAGTTCTCTTTAAGGCAGAACATTACACTTTTCCCTTTAAATATCCTGATCCTAGATGCAATTCATGCCAACATGATTACTTTTTGATTTTTTTTTAATCTACCTGCAGTTTCTCTTTTCTATTCCACAACCACTCCCAACTCCTGTCCTCTTTTGCTCTTGGACACTTGTACCAAGAACAAATGAGGACTGTACTGGTCTGAATTTGCTGAGAAGCCTCAAAGGCAGATTATTTTACTAAACAGAAGCTCATTTGACTTGATGGCAGGGGATTGGAATGAGATGATCTTTAAGGTCACTCCCAACCCAAACCATTCTATAATAGCTAGAGAGCTACAGAATCAAGAAGTATGAGATTAATTAATGTGGAAAAGTTGATAATGTGACTTTTTTTTGTTGCTGTAAAACAACAAAACAAACTTTAGTATTGAACAGCCTACTAAAGACATTGAAGTGAATAATTAAATGTGAGATTCCAGGGAGCATTTATGCTGCTATTACATTTTGCACATAAGAAAGAAAAGGCTACTGAAAAAAGTGACTGATGCATATAGCCCTGAAAAAACTAACTTGGCAACAAGTAAAAAAGAGAAATAATACTTAAAAAAACGAATCAGATGCTGGATCAGTCTTTTAAGTTTTGGCTCAAGGTGTAAAAATTTTACTCTCATAAACATAATTAAATAAAAGAGTGAAACTTTTTTTTTCTTTAAGACAAACTTTTAAAGATATGACCTCAATACACTTTTATAACATTGGCAGTAAATAATTAAAAAACCCTCTAAACTTGTTTTCCCACCAGTATTATGGGAAAGGCTTAAGGAGAATTTCTGATTTAGATGTTCTCTTTGTTGTTATTTCCAAGTAAGACCATCACCTGAGAAACTGACCCTTGTCAGAAGCACAGGGTACCTGAACAAATCCTCCCAGTTTAGGGATGGCTTCTGACAAAAATAACTTAGTTTTTGTATCTCTTGATTATTGGAATCTTCCACCATGATCCCACCTAGCACTGAGGTATCTTGTGAAGGACTAGAAAGCTCCTACACGAAACAAGAGGCAACACTTTTAGATATTATTTGTAAAAAATTGGCCAAACGAAAGCTCTATTATCACCTGTAGTGCAAAACCCTATCCTATGATGAGGTAATCTCTGTCCAGATAAAGAGTAAGTCAGCTAGGATTCATCAGGCCAGTAAAAGACACTTCAGCTGTTGATTCCTCAAGCAAACTCTGTAAAAATATTGGGGAGACATTTCAAGGAGAGGGACTCCATCTGAGAAAGCTGCTCCGGTATTTTGTGGAACCGAACGCGTCAGACTTTGGGATGCAGGGCAGGTACGTCTGTTCTGGCAGCCTTTTAATTGAATCTCCTCTCTGGCAGAGAGGCAGTTCTTGTGTGAGACAGTAATGTAGATTTATGGAAAATAATAAGGTGATCAGCTGCCCTGCAGAGTTATTATTTTGTTTCATGCAAAACAAGAAGAAGGCACTGGGCCCAGACTGAAGGGTTGATGCAGGCGGTGACGTGCGGTGCAGGTAATGGAAAAACTCCCATTGCCTTCACTTAGGAATCAACCTGGTATGAACAAGGCAAAACAGAAACTGAGAGAGAAAAAACCCTAATGTTAGGTAACTGCCAAAGCAGGGGCTGTTTTATAAATATACACAGAGTTTTAAAAATGTCTTTTGTCTCCATTCTTGTCCCTTTGTGCTCCCTGGGTTTCGTGTTTTGGCAGATTTATTTAAGGCAAGATTAATCACCAAAGCACTGAATTTAAAATTAATATCGCAGAATGTGAAAAGAATATAATTAGAACATTAATTTTAAATTTATAATCATGTTTATGCATAAATAATTATTAATTTTTTCACATATCTACCTCATCACAATTATCTCATCCTAATAATAACTCTGTCAGATCAATGGAAGTTCTTTCTTTGACTTTGCTGGGCACAGGAAAGTGCCCTAACAGACTCCTAACCAGAGATAAAATACCCTACATGATCCAGTGCACTCAAGTAAAGCTGCTTGGGTCTCAAATTTCAATCTACAAAACCACTCAACACTTGTATTTTGTCCTCGGGAAAACGCTTTAGTGTGGTGAATACTAACAAGAAATTGCCTAGGGCAGAAATTACTTACATGTACATACCCCCTTCTTTCCTGTTAAAATTACAACTAGACACAGCACTTTGAATCCTTCCTCTTTTTGATCATCAGGCCAGAGACATTTTCAGGAAACCAGACCATTTTCAGTTTTTCAATTAATATTTCCAAAACTTCTTTTCAGAGATGGAAAATTATGCTGAAACAGCAGGAAGTACCAGAAGAATCCAGCTGGTTTCACAAGAAATGTAACTGTGGTTTTCACCACATTCAGTATCAGCTAAAAAATATCCTTTGCTTAACCACAAGGAAAATATTATGGTCACAGGCAGGTGGAGTTGAGATGGATGCACTTCCCCCAGGATACAGAAGGCAAGATGCATGCCAGTGTGTAATTATCACTACCCAAAAACCCCCTCAGCTGAGCTCTTCTCCACCCAGAGGAAACATTTCCATTGCTCCTTTTCAAGTGCAGTAGTGTTTGAAATGCTGATATCACCTTTTAACCAAGAAGTCCAAATTCTGCACCATCCTTTGAGCCTTTTCATGGGTAAGGAAGATTCTAACTGGGGAAAGAGCAACCTTAATGGTTCTCCATCTGTTACTTCAGCTTGCTTGCAAAGGTTTTCCTCTTTTTCCCCTTAGAACACACACAGCAAATTTACTGGATTTGGTTAATCTTTGCATACTTAATTGGGGTAGATAAGACAAAGTAAAGAGAGCAAAGTAAATGAGGCAGAAGGGTGGTGGGGAGAGGAATGGTGCTCATGATCCCACGGGCAGAATTGTACCAATTTAGCCCTTGACATTTTGTCCCCTGTCTCACCCAACAGCCCTGGGAACACCAGGCCAGGGCCTCATGAAACAGACAGAATCTAAAACTGTTCCCTGCTCTTTTCTAAGGGATTGTTCATCTGAAACTTCTATGATGAAGAAAGTCAGGGATGAGCAGCTCCCCAGAGCGCACTGTGACGTGAAATATTTTCCCCCTCTCCCCTGCCTGTGTAAATGGCAGTAACTACTTGGGATTGACATATTTGTTATTAACTTATTCCTGTAACTTACACACAGCCAAGCACCAGCAAAACTTGGAGGCTGACACTCGAATACTTCACTTGGTGCATCAAGTCCTACGACACAATGAAATTTCTCATATTCCTGGTGGCAGTGCTACTTGTGGGAGAGGAATCATTTCTCTCCTTTCTCACTTGGCTTTCGAGTCCAACCCTGCCATTGATCAGCTCACCAAACTCCAAGTGACTCCTACATGAGTTCATATACAGCTTGTGGAAAAGTGGGATTTATTAACACTCTGCTGGAGCTCCCAGGCTGCTGCTGCTGCTGCCTCATTGATCGGATCCTGGGAAATGGCACGTCCACCCACGGAGATTATGGAGAGAATCAACTAAGGGCTATCAGGCTGACTGAGATTTTTAACAAATTTCTTATTGCTTGTTATTTTCCTGGTGCTGAATGGAGGGAAACAAAGGTGCTAACTACTTAGTAGGAGGGAAATAATCTCCAAAAAGGGAATATCAAATGAATTTACTAATTTAAGCAGCATTTACTCTAGGCATGAAAAGATTTTATCTGTATCTTATCAACAGTGCTTTTCAAAGTATGAATTCCTACAACAGATATTCCTGGGTTTGGAATTTTTGGTTGTTTTTTCTTTCTCTCCAAGTTTTAACCCTTCCAGCTAATCTAGCCCCAAATTATGTTTTTTTCTTATAAAAAAATTCCCAGCTGATCCATGCCCAGGGTCTACCTAAGACTTCTGGGATTTAAAAACCACATTTGCTTTCCCATTCAATTCTCCCAGGCTCAAAACTTTGGGTGGACTTTAATCAACTGCACGCATTGCCCTTTGCTTGATCTGAACAATCAGCTCAGAAAATTTCTCATTATGGCTTTTGTAAGAAGAAATAATAGCCTGTCTTCTCGCAAGCAAACACAATTTGAATGAGCAAAATTAATGGCAGCTTCTCTTATTTTTTTCCTCCTACTGATGTGATAGGTTATATATGAGGTGTAATTACAATAATGTCAGAGTCGCTGCAGAAAGAGTTAATCTGCAAGGAAAAATTCCCACCAGGAAAAATAAAATAATCTCTGGTATGCAGATGAACTGTTTACTTGGTAGCTCTTGTGTGATCAAAATGAAGCTAAGCTGAACTGCTGAAACAATAAAAGTAAATTGTTACTGGGGCTTTGCAAAGCTCAATTAAATAAATATTTTGCATTAAACAACATTCTGGATTTTAATTAGGATAAAACAACTGAAAAAGGAGTTACCAACCAGTTGTGTTATCTCACAGTAACCTTCAAGTCTTCTTGCAGGAGACTTTTTTATTATAAAGAGGTTTAGATTAAAAAAAAAAATTAAAAACTCACTCCCACTGTACTTTTATAAACATCAAAAGTAATCTCATTATATATTTTCCCTCCTAAAAAAGTTTCTTTAAAACTTTAAATTAGATAAATATAGGTATTGATGGTGGTTTTCTCGCCCCAGCTTTTCAATTACTTTTAAGAAAGCAAAGCATTTTGAAAATAATGTGATCAATTTGTTGCACTTACTTTAACAAAATGAAATCACCATCTAATTATCCAGTCAAACAAAAAACGAGTGCTAACTGGGGAGTAACTAATTTTAAATGGCAGGTACCAGAATGGAAATCATGCCTCATTTTGCATTTTTTTTCTGGTAGGTATAATGCAGTGCAATATAGTATTTCCATTATTGATTTGCCTTTTTTTGTTTGTTTGTTTTGGGTTTTTGTTTGTTTGTTTGTTTGTTTTAATGCTGTAACAGAGATGGATTCCTTGCTGAGCTACCAGATCCCGGGATGCCTTTGGCAGTGGTAAAGCAGATTTCTACAGAAATTGAAGCACAATCCACACTTTCACTCCCCACCAGTCTGTCCCAGCCCTGAAACTGGGCTCCTACAGCAAACCATGAATTTTTCATCCTAGAGCACAGCATACAGCACGTGTCAGAATGGCTAAAAGGGGAATGAAATGTCCTGTTCTTCTAAAACAAACTTCACCCCTGTCTCCAGCAGCCTGGGGAATGTCACCTTCACAAACGTATTTATGTATGCAGACTGTTTAAAGTGTCAATTACTGTCAATTAAGCTGTCTTCAAAATGCTAAAATTGCAGCCTTCTTATAAACATTGTTCCATTAATCAGCAGTGATTCAGCCCATTCTCAGTGGAGACAAAATTATTGGGCTAAAAAGGAGAAGTTGAGCTTGTAAAGAAATAGCAATGACATTTGTAGGGGCTGACATTTCTGCACAACGTGGTGAGCTATTAATTTGCTAATTACTGATGTAACACTATTTCAGTGCATACTTTAAGTCTAAATTGAACCTGAAGATTAAAAATCTCGCCCTAAAGGATGGGATTTCTCCCCTAATTTTACACCCCAATCTCTGAACTAAATTAACAGGCTGCATTTTTTGTGGCTCTCTCAGGAGGGAAAGTGAGAAGCTCAAGGGTCAGACTCTGCAATGCCCTGGGGGAGCAGTCACCACTGCCCTGTCATCTCTGTACCTGCAGAATTTGTACATTTGATTAACCTTCCTGCTCCTGAGAGCTCCAGCAGTGCCCAGACACACAGCTGGGCTTTGCCACCTCTCCTTTTTACCACACTGTTGGCACAGCTGCATTCACACCTGGAGTGTGGCTCAGGTGCCCTCAGACCTCCTCTGGGCAGGAGCTTGGGAAGGGATCACAGGTGGAGGTGAAAAATCCTTCTACTGCTGCTTCTTTAGGTGATGATTCCCAATTCTCAATTCCACCTCATTGAAGAGACAATGCCTTACAAAATGTCATCATCCCAGACCTTTGCTGCCAGGTAATTTTCACCCACCCAACATCCTGACAAGGGAGTGTTCATGTAGAAAAATCTTTTTTTTTTTTTCCCCAAGAAAACGACAGAATGGCCTGTACACAGCAGGCCAAAGAAAAATCAGATTGCCAGTGCCATCTCCAGCTGCTCCTCAGCCAAAACTCAGAGGCCATCTGTGCCAAGATGGGTAAAGTCTCACCCAAAAACAATCCTCCTGCCTCTCCTTTCACTCCCAAAGTCTAATTTGCTCCCCTTAACCTCCCAGTCTCCTTGGTAGCTTTTTGCCCATGCTTAGAGAAAGATAATTTCCTTAAATACAGTTCTTGACCCCATTTTAGAGATCTCACCTTGGTCACTCACAAGACCTCAGCACTTTTGTTCTGTGTTACTCAAAGGACAACTGTTGAAGGTCAAGATAAAAATTTTCCACCACCCTCACACACATATGGCCTTCACTTCCACATGACCAACAGCTTCCAGGTTCACAGAAGGAAGACTGACAGTTCTGGGATGTGGAACATCAAGCAAAATCCAACCTAATTAATTTGAAAGAAAATCCATCTCTTAACGCTTCAGTTGGTTGATTTTTCTACCAGCAGAACACTAAGCTCAGATCTTAGTCAAAGTCACAAGTGACATTGGGCCTGCTCCTTTCTCTTTTTGTCCCCACCTTTTCAATATCCAAACAAGGATAAAGTGTGTAAAAAAGAACTGAAAAAGCATCAAGGGAAATCAGCTCTTCCAAAGTTCCTGTTATACCTCTGTCCTAGTTTCCCTGATGACAGTAAACATTTGAAGAAGAAAACCCAAGTTTATAGGATTCAGAGCCTTTTTTTTTTTTCTTTTTAATTTTTATTTTTAATTTCTGTCTCTCATTTGAGGAATGCTGTTTCCTGTGTAAATTATTTCCTCCCCCAGCAGCCACCTCCCACAGCTCAGGCAGCTCCAGCCCAGCACTCAGACAGCCACAGGCTCCTCCAAGCTCCTGAGAACAGGCACTCAGTGTCCCTGTGAGGACACACAGGCTGAAATCATTCACTCATCTACAATGGGAGGTTATTTAAAGCCTTTACTGGCCAATCTCCCCAGCTACATTCCCTAATGCTGATCCAAGTGTATACAGATGTGTATATATATGTACGTGTGTAGTCTCTGGTTACAGAATGTCCATGTGTAGAACTTGAACAAGTTTTCAGACTCATCCCCAGCCTCATCACCTGTACTTTCTCTCTGTAGATACATGTTTGGGTTCCATCAGAGAATGGGATGAGTCTGACCAAAACCTCCTCTATCCAAGCTTTATTCAGCTGCTCTAGGACACCTCCACTGCTGTAAATTCTGCTCTAAGAGAATTCTTTCATAATGCTCCTCCAAGAGAATTCTATCATAATGTACCAGAAAGCTGGGATGTAGCCAAGCTGTGACCAGCTGGCTGATTATTCTTTTTCTCCAGATTCCTTGTAGCCAACCAGAAGCTCAACCAAAACCTCCCTGTCGAGAGTCCCAGAATGCTGAGATTAACAGACTGCAGAGCAGAAGGCACAGACCTCGTTTATGAAGACAAAGAAGAAAGTAGGTGGGTTTCACATCAAATTCACATCTAAACAGCATAGCAGGGGGAAAAAAAAAGTTGTTTACAAACTCTAGCCTATGAAAAATTATTGTTTAAACAATCAGAGTGACCTCACATGTGGAACAGAAAGGTTGGGTGACTGTGGGTATGGAGAAGCAGGAAAGACAAGAGTGTGATTTTCAGAAAAGGAAGTACAAATTTATAGGAAAACACTGGGAGCTCACAAAACTTCACTTTAAAGTTGACTTTTCTCCTAATGTCTCTCAGTAGATGTTGCTGTGACATCTCATTGCTGCTAAGTGAACGAAGAAGCCCTGAATATTTGGTTAAATCACACACCACAGCAAACATTAATTAATTGATATTTGAATAGTGTATGGAGAATTTGTATAACTGGGACATGGGAAGCATTCACTCAGATGTGACATCTCTGCTATTCCCAGTTCTCTCTGCAGCTCCCTGGTATGGCAAGAGCTGTGACTTTGGTGACACACAATTCCTGGTGTCCTCATTCCTGTGGCTGGGAGGTTACAGAGGGGATGGTGGTGGCTTTGTTTTCCATGTCACTGCTGGAGGTGATCTTTTACTTTTGAAAGTCTCAAAGCTTGTGTATTTTTATTTAATTTTTCTCAAAGGTCAATATACTACAGATCACTTATCAGTGATCCTTCCTTGCCTAGGTATCATTTGTACACTGTGGCATCAGTTTTCCTGGTTCAACAGTCAGCTCCTAATAAAAGAGGATGACATGTATTAGAAGTAAAGAAAAATAGCTGTAATAATAGCACTCCAATCCTACTTACTTGTCTCTTAACCTCTTTCTTTCAAAGGCTCCCACGCTGCAGTGCTCAGAAGAAAGTTGCCATTGAATTATCCACCGGAAATCCATCGGCATCTATTGCTGCTCTGGTGCAGCAGAGTACAGGGCAACAATAACTGATAACACTTCTCACTTCCCTGCCCCTCCTCTGGCTCAAACTATGGCTCTAGAAATAAAACCTGGTGCAGGGAAGGAGTATTTTTTAAATTAAGCTCACAGTTGCAGATAGAAATCAGCTCCATCTGACAGCTCGGCCCCCCAGGACCCTGGCGCTCGCCCACTGCCCCCTGCTCCTCACAGCATTGTTCTGGGGAAGCACTTCCACAGCAATTCTCACTGATCATGAAAGGCAAATAAACCAAATCCCAGAAGCAAAAGCAAAAAGCATCAATACAGTTTCCTCCAGCAGCCTACTGCTATTTATACAGGTGACTGTGAACATTCACACATCAAAAGCAGTGGTATTTTGGCATCTCTTCCAGGAGCAATCATCTCCCTAATGGATAGCACGGTAAATATGCTGTCCCTGATGAGGAGAAGATGCTTGAATCATTACAGCAGCAGTCTGAAATGAAAAGGATGCAGATTCAGTTCCCTGTCAGATTTCCTGATAGGAGATTTTTTTTAAAATCTCACAGGTACCTTTGGATTTCAGTACAAGAATCTAGGTGGCTTTTAATGCCACAATTAAAATTTCTGTGCTTTTCCTAACTTCACAGAGGAATTATCAAGATTGATACATTAAAGAACAAGGGATTCATTAGGGAGCTGGCAGCACACAGCTTTGGTATCTGAAGTGGATGGAAATTTGGACTGGGTGAACAAACCCTCCAGCCTAAAACTCTAGTGGTTCCACCAATGACTGGTTCAAGGGGGCAGAGCAACAGCCAGGATCTGCTCCCTTTTTAGGGCACAGTAGCCACAAAACTGCTGAGTTGCACCTCTGTCCTCCACATACCCTCTTGAGAGGGGCCCAGAAAACTTCCCAGCAGATGATGAGATTTGCTGTGTCTGCATGGCACAATCCCAGAGTGGTTTGGGGTGGAAGAGACCTTAAACACCATCCAGTGCCATGGGCAGAGACACCTTCCACTCTCCCAGGTTACTCCAATCCCATCCAGCCTGACCTTGGACACTTCCAGGGATCCAGGGGCATCTTGCAGTTTTCACTCTAAAAGTGACACAAATACATTCATCCAGTGTTTTTTCATGGACAGGCAAGACAATGTCACACACATATATTTTTTAAAGCACCTCTTGTGCTGATCTTGCAACCAGGCGTTCACACTGCAATCTGTGCTATCTCATTTCTAAGATTAAGCAGTTAAATAGTCTTGGCCTGGGTCTTCTTAATCACACTAATACCACTTTTGCAGTGATCTGGGCTGAAAGGTTTAGTATGAAGGACAATCACCCTTCTTTATCAACAGCCAAGGCTGAGCCAGTGCATTTAATGGCAAAGTCACTGTGGACTTCAGAAAGAATAGGATCAGAGCTAGACTCCTGTTGACATGGAAATACTTTGAAAAGTCTCTTAAGAAGTGTCCCAAGCACTGAAGTTCCCTGTATTCCTTATGCCCTAATGAAGTTGCTGCCACAAGTCTGAATTTGGAGCTTTTCTTCCTGTTGAATGTTAGTGTAAAGAATAAATAAGATCAATTAGAGTCATTTTGGCACTAAAAAAAGCCAGTGTACTCCATGTCCTTGCCAGTGCTCCCCTGTGTATCTGACAGGAATAGCTACAAGAACTGGAGAAGCAGTAACTTTTGGGAAGGGCTATATCTCCTACAGAAGCACTACATTAAGTAGATCATTTCCAATGAATCCCAAATGCTCACGTTCATTAGCTTTTTGTGAAAGCAGAATACCATGTAAAATGTGCATTGCACAGCATGACTTGTACTGGTGCCCTAAACGGAGAAAGAAGTCAGATGTCATCCCCAGATTAAACATTTAAAGGGAAAAAATATTACCTGAGCAGAAGAAACATTACTCTGTAAAACTGCAGTCAAATAGAACTGGGAAGAATACAATTTCTTTACACCAGAGCATGAAGTACATGTATCTTAAAATCAGCTAATATCTACTTACTAGACCTTTAAACCAGAAAAAAAAAAAAGTATTTTGCTATTTAGATAAGCAGCACAATATTAGTTTGGGGACTCCGTTCAGCACGGAATGAGATATTAAACTTCAATTGAGTCAGTTTTATTATTAAATCAAAATCCCAACATTTATATATTAGTGCCTTTTTTTTTTTTCCTTTTTTTTAAACCTGAGATAAACCTTAGATAAGCAGTATTGTCCATGCACAAAGGGAGCTCTAAGGCTTTTCTCAGACATGGGATCTGCTGGCAATTCCCAGTTCCTGGGGATGTGGATGTGGCAGGATGAAGCCTCCCCTATCCCCCTCCATGCATCCTCTGGTTTGCAGCTAAAGAAACTCTCACCACATGGCCCTGAAGGACCTGCAGCTTGAACACCTGCTGGGAAACTTTGTTCTGTGCCAAGTGTCAGGTTTTTCTGCTTTTTACACAGACAAATCAATGTGTCAGACATCAAGGATTTCACAAACACCACTGTGAACGAGTAAAGAGATTGAGTTCACTAAATGGGATATGACAAATGTCATCGTTGACTGCAACAATTACTGGTTTTCCTCATACCTTTATAAAAGGTGACATCTATCTCTAGCTACAAGAAATATTGTTTGCCATGTAGGTGAGCCAGATCAAAGTAGAAGTGTGGATTTAAACTGGAATATTCCCTTGTTTTTACTACTGCAATCACTGTATAAATTCTGCACGTGATGTGCATCAGGATGCTCTTGCCTACCGTGTGCTTATTGCCAGTTCCTTTGGTTCATTTATATGAAAGTAAAAAATGAACAAAAGTATTATCTAAATCACTGGGGAGTTATGAACTGTCACTGCTATTGATAACAACAGGAAATGAGATCTGTGCCTGTTCCCCTTGCTCAGCATCAACATGGTAAAATCATAAAACAACTGAAAAACCAGTGTTTGGCTGTGTTTGCGAGGCAAGGCGAGGGAGCAGCTTCAGCACTGTGACATCTCTGTGGCTCCAGTCACTCCAGCTGATTCATAATGGAGCACTCAATCACACCCCTGAGGCAACTCCTGCTCCTTCCTCATTTTCAGCTCACCAAAGGACTGTGTCTAAGGCAGTCCAGCAATACATTTTTGCATGTCCTGACTCCAATAAAACACCTCAGTGTCTGCTGAGCTGGTGTCCAGATCAGACTATCACTACACAGTAAAGAAGATGTAAGTCATCTACTTAATCAAATCCAGGCAGCCAGGATGCTGCACTGGATGGACCATGGCCAAGGACAAATGCTTCAGACAAAGGCAGACTTTGCAAAAGCAGATTAAGATATGATTATAGATAAGAAGTCATGCTTTAAGTGTGGCAAATTTACCTACAAGAATATTTTTTATTAATGTTTTTGAAGGAGCTATAAATCTTTCCTAGCAGAAGTCCAGCAGTGGGATTCTCTGTGGAGAGGAGACAGTGCTGGCTACCAGCATGGCCCATTGGCTTCTCCCACCTGGACACCTCGAGGTGCAGGATGGACCCTGCCCTCCCAACAGCCACCAGCACCATAGATCTGGAGCACATCCTGCACATTCCTGCTAGGATTCTCCAGGCATCTGTTGGAAACACCCTCTCAGCCCCTAGACAGCACTGCAGATCCATCATGAATTGCAGAGGGCAAGGAAAAACACAGGGAAAGGACAGTGAGAAAGAGAGGTGTGATTCTGAGAACAGAAGGAAGGCAGCACAGATGAAGGGAGAAAATCCCTCTGGCGTCATCAGGTGATACAACTGCCAACATGAAGAGCAAAAATCAGTGGCTGCTGCCAAGGACTAAACACTCTACACACACAGGATATTGGCCAGAGAAAAGTCCTCAAAACAGCCTTTAAAATCACCCATTCCAGGGCCTCGATGACCTCTTCTTCTCCAGAAGTCACTCTGTTTACTTGCCCTGGACTACTGAAAATACCCCACAAAGAGCAAATCAAGCTCAAGACAAAATTTAATGTTTGGTCCCTTTAGGTTATCCAGGCTCTTGTCCCTAAAAAGATCAGAGAAAAGCATCTTCCCTTGGTTCTAAGGGGCTGATCACCTAAGCAAGATTTATGTCAGCCATGGAGTCAGAGTGACAGAACTATCCAGTTGGACAACCTGTGGCAACCCAGGGCAAAAGTCTAAAGATGAAGACGTGCACAAACTTTCCCTAAAATGCTTGTTCTTTTTCTCATTATTTCCTTTACTCCCTTTCCTTATGATCCTCCATCAAGCTGAAAGCCTGCAATGTGAACAGGATGCTTTGCTTGCAGGCAGAGCTACAACTGTTCCTATCAAGTTTACATCTCGATCAGAGAAAAAAAAAAATCACATTTTATCCCAAATCCTGCCTGAGGACTACAGTTCTCAGCTTCCATTTGAGAAAGTTGTGGATCTCTCAAACTGCTCCAATGCCCACAGCCTGGGTGTCTCCACAAGGATGATACAGGAATGGCAGGAGTGTGGGTGTGAGAGGATGCTGCCATTCTGCTCCAGAGGCAGAATGACGTTCAGCTCTGCACGGCAGAAAGGGAAGCACTTTGCTTCAAGTAACATTAAAAAAACCCCCAAGCTTGGAAAGCTGTGCTGCCAGACAGCTCTAGGAACACAGCTTTTACCCTTGTGTAAGTACAGCTTAAGACAAGAATCCAGAAACACAGAGAAAATGGAGCAAGCAGTAGATCCTGAAGATGTTCTCAGCTGCTGCCTGGTTCTCAGCACAGCCACTCCAGCAGGCACACAGGTACAGAGCTGGGATAGCTCTAATTAGCAGGGTCCTTGCAGTAAAACTACCAGTGTCAGCTTGACCTAAGTGCTGGAAACATGTGAGAGGTGGACTAAATGCAGCAATTTCACCTTCTCCAAAACCATCCAACACTTTGCATTCACAGGAGGGGAAAGCTGCAGATGCAGGGCGTGCTGGTGCTGCCCCAGTGCTGGAGCTGCAGCACTTCCCTGGCAGCCCTGGCCTCACAGAGGGTTTTGGGACCTCACTGCTGTGTCCTCACTTGGAGGATGATGTGCTGGTATTTAGCAGCTTGTTTGCCTGTTCTGCTTTTATCTGTACTTCAGCCTTTTGAAATCAAATATTGTCTTTTTTCCTATCAAATCCAAGTCCCCTCAGAGCACCCTGAGTTTTCTATTTCCCATCAAAACCACAAGGCGCCCAGCGACTCATGCATAGAAATTGGTCACAATCTCATGCAGTGTTTGTGTAGTTACACTTGATGAATGAGGGAAGAGATTTCTAATTTGTAAAGTTATTATTCCATATGCACAGTTTGCCAGGTAGCAACTGTAAAATTCAGAAATATTTATTCAGATAAGATCTGATATTGATCTTCACTGCATTTCCATTCTGGCAGGGATTTTTAAGGATTCAACCAGTTATCTTCTCCCAGTGATAGCACCAAGGCTGCACCTATAATGAAACAAATCCCCACCATTTTTGCAAAAGCACATGTGAATGTGAATTCCACAATAATCCTGGAAAAATGAATACAGTCTATGCAGTGTTAATAAGGCAATTATCACACAAGTGGCACAGTTTTTTCCTGTGATTTCCTAATTAACATGATTATCAACTGCTTGTTATTAAAGCAGTTTCCTATGCTTTGACTTACAGCATACTGTAAACAAATTTAAGATGCCATTTCCTGCTCCATCATTTACATCACACTGTTCATTCAGACTTGGATTTGTTTTTCCTATTTGTTAGTGCATTTCGGAGAAAACCCTACATTGTGATGGGGATATGCAGTATTAGAAACAAAGCCACAAAAAGCAGACTGGTGGATTTATTTCCAAATAAATCAGGTGCCATGGGAATTTTTTTCACAAATTTGTGAAACTACATATCAATAATCTGGAAAAACTACCTCTTTGTGCCTCAGTATTTTATTTGCCTTTTCTCCAACAGATGCCACTGACAGTTTACTAAATGGTGCACTGCTTAATAGATTTAGTGGAGGAAAAAGAACACTTATTTTCATACAAATTAAATCCTGCACGAACCTAACTGGAGCATTTAGAGGAAAAAGACTTTGGTCCAGTACAGTGGAGAAACATAGTGGGAGAGCAGAATTCCTTCTCTCTCTGAGGTCAACATCAAGAAATTTCCAACACGACGCATTCTTCTGGTTTGCTGTTTCCTGTAAATGCCATCCCGTGGATAAATTTTTTCCAGAACCAGCAATTTAAATATCCAGGTCTTTGAAATGACATCTCTGTGGCGGTGCAGCTGTCAGAGAGTGCTGAAACCCTCAGGTCCCATAAACATCCACTAATGAGATGAAACAAGATCTAAAGTGCTCAAATGTTGATAAGTACAGAATGTAGCTCACGATGTACTCTTCACAAATTAGTGAGGGGTTGCTATGACTCCTTAATGAAATGTTATTATGTTTTAAAACTGAAACCAGACATCTGGGGACGGGGGGGAGGAAATGGGAGTGAGTGTTTGAACACCGTTGTCTAGGCTTCCTTTCATCAGCCAGCTGAATTTGCTTACTTGTCCTGAATGAGTGGATCCATTTCTTCAGCTGGTGCAGTGCTTTGCAATAAAGCCGAGCAGTGTGTGCCGTCTTCCGCTCCCTGGGAAGTAGAAATCACTGCTATGGGAGGGAGAGGAGGCTGCTGCAGGAAAAGCTACAGGAGCTCTAAAAGTCTCCTGTCTCCCTGCAGCATCCAAAGGATTTGACAGATGCAAACATGTCAATGTATGTGGCACGTTCTCATAACGACCCCTCAGATCCTCAAAAAAATTAAGCACTGAAGGGGTGGGAATTGCTTGTTTCATGCTAGACTCCGAAAAATGTTTATTTGAAAGTTCTTTATGTGAGACTATGGCAACTTCTTTCCCTTACTAACCTTGATATACACGCACAGAAAAAGAGAGAGGGGAGTACAGATACCCATACACACATACCTGAACACAAAACATAGATATGCAAAATTTAAGTGACAGACAAGGACGGATCTGGCTCCAGCTACTGATTTCTGACCTCATGGTAAACACTGACTTTTTCAACAGTGCCCAGCACTCACAGAGCTATTCCCCTCCTGAGTTACAGAGCAATCAGTGTATTACCAGCCACAATAAGAACTAAAATGCTCCATCCCTGGCACTGCAGGTGACTCTAAATCACTTGCCTGGAGAGCCACGGGTTAAACTAGAGCTGGTAGACACCCAGGAACACACTTTCTCCAGTGAATCCTGGAAACATTTTTTTAAACAAAACCTTTAAAACTTTCTTTTGAGTGGATGAAGTGAGGGAGGGCCACGCTGACAGAGATTAAGGGAGCTGACATTGACTCTGTGGCTCTCCAGGACGCTCAGCCTGCTGCTGGCACTGCATATCAACAGCGCACGTGGGCGGCCGGCGCAGCCCCCACCGCTGGCTCTGCCAACTGATCCCATCTTTCCTGACAAACAAGCACACAAATGCACATCCATTTTAAATCAGATCCAACTTAAATCTGATCCATTGAACCACTTTAACTCTCCTGCTTGTCTTGTCCGCCTCACATGTGGCAACACTTCCAGGCTGAGTCCCCCTCGCCCCACGATGGGGCTGAGGCTTGAGATCCTGCACCACCAGGGTCCCCATTTTCCAAACTGAGTTTTAATATTGGCAATTCTGGTAGCAGCTCCTGTGGGGAAAATGTTTAAAATGGAGACTAGAGCCATGCAGTTCAGATGCCTGACAGCTACTCCTGGCCTTGGCAGGCCTACAAATGGCACTGGGGCCCATGCCACAGCCAACAGCGTCAGCACAGCCTGTAGGGATGAGTTTACACACCTCCTTATCCATCACTCTGCCTGCTGGATCAATTGAACCCATACATCAGAGCAGAGGCCTGATCTGCTTCTTAGTACAGTCACAGAGATATTTCCTATGTTAATTACTGAACACAGAATCATAGAATCATTTAGGCTGGAAAAGTCATCTAAGATCGAGGCCAACCATTCCTCCAACACTGCCAAGCCCAGCACTGAACCAATGTCCCCAAGTGCCACATCTACACATCCTTTATAGACCTCCAGGGATGGTGACTCTGCCACTTCCCTGGGAAGCCTGTTCCAGTGTCTGAAAACCTTACAGAGAATGAATTTCCCCTCATATCCAACCTGAACCTCCCCCAGCACAACTTGAGGCCATTTCCTCCTGTCCTAGTGCTAGTTACCTGGGAGGAGAGACCAACCTCACCTCACTACAGTCTCTTTTTTGGGAGCTATAGAGACTGATAAGGTCCCCCTGGGCCTCCTTTTCTCTTGGCTGAGCCCTTTCAGCTCCTCCAGCTGTTCCTGACCCTTCCCCAGCTCTGTTCCCTTCTCTGGATACACTCCAGCCCTTCAATGTTTTTTCCTGTAGTGAGGGGACACAACTGCCCCAGGACTCAAAGGGTGGCCTCACCACTGCCCAGTGCAGGGGGTGGTCATTGCCCTGGTCCTGCTGGCCACACTACTGCTGATATATCAGCCCTTTTGGCCACAGCTGGCTCATGTTCAGCCTCTGCCAACAAGAACTTCCCCTGCATGTCCTTGAGCTGGACACACAACAAGCAGATGACTTTTGCTGGACCCTAAGAACTTGAGGATGACTTTGTTATTTGAATAGAAATGTGAAATTGTTAAACACTGCTCAACCTACTGAACAGGACCCAGCCCTCAGTGCCTGGGCAGGAGCCCTCAGCCCCAGCACTGGTGACAACACAACATTTGCAGGAGGAATGGCACATCAGCATCACAGAGATTTCATCTGATGAGGCTTGAACACAGACCTTCCCGGAGGAAAAGCTCTGTGTGAAGACAACCACCTCAGCAGGTGGAGGAATAAAATATTGCCACTTAAAATTCATGGTAAAAATAATAGATTGGATTAAAATCAGCTTTAGTGCTTATTAATTATATTATTTCCTTCCCCTAATTGCTATGTTCACATCATAAAGTGCCACACACACATTTTAAAAGAAGAATAAAGAAAGTGAAGGAAAATTAATTTATGTACACATATATATGTATTTATACATAGCCTAATTACCTTCAAGTCATTCAAATACTGATTTCAACAACCTAGTACTGGAAATCCCAGGCTGGTACTACAGTTCTGTAATCAATAGTCCCAGAGTAAGTACTTTACATTTCCACAAGAAAAAAAAATAAATTAAAAGACTCAAAGTGATTTAAAGAGAGTGATTCAGATGATACATTACGTGATTTCTGTTTATTACTACCTACTCTTTCTGATTTTTAATACCAACACAGAGGTTTCAGGACAAGATTTCCAAACAATCTGGTCTTCTTCCATTTGGCAAACACTGTGTCTAATGGAGCTTGAAATTAAACCAGCTTTTTTTGGTAATTCCCTCTTTGCAAAATCCCAGCAGTGATGAGGGACTCTCCTGTTCACGGGCTGCAGCAGAGGATGCTCAGAAGAAAAGAGCATCTCTCACACAAACAGCTGAACTACTCCATGAGGCTCCAGTCTGTGAACGAGGTCTGAACGAGGTCAGTAGGAGCTAACACCTTAAAAATGGATACAAGGTAATAGCACACTGTATTTTGATTTTTGCTGCAAGTACAGAAGAGTGTGATTTATGTCTTTGACCGCCTATGCTGGGACAAATGCAAGTGATAAACAGCTGCTATAAATGACAAAGCAGTGGATGCTGTTACCACCTCACTGGGAACCTGACAATATCCCCTTGGAAATCCCTGTCTCACTAGATTAGGAGTGCATGCAACTTAATTAAAGAGACTTCTTCAACTCTTATTGAACATTTCAGTGACTCAAATAAATGCACTCACAGGTCTGTTTGTCTTTTTCCTCTTAAGGGTACTTGATCTTTTCCTGTAGCTCAGGTCCATTTGGACAATCTGCTCTAAGAGATGCATAGTTATGATAGCCATATTTTGAAATGTCTAGGAGAGACCTAACAGCCACAACCTGGATTTTTCCTTGTCCATTTGGGAAATTAAATATGTATTTAAGTTGAAAGTTTCTCCTGCTGAGCCTTTAACACATTACTTTTCATCCAGACTTTTAGTTTCCACCTTTGAAGTAACAGTCACATTTCCATATCCATGCCACCTACAGCTACTCGGGATATTTCAATTTGATTTATAGTCTGGCACTAGGGAAAGTATTTTGCTAATTTTTCCATTTGTTTACTCTGGGCCATCTGTTAATCTTCATGAGTGCTTCATTCCACTCCTTCCTACACTGCAAATGTCTCCCCCTTTTTCCAGTGCACCCTGTGTGTCATCGTTGAAAAGGGGCTGGGTTTTGCCAGAGCCATTCCTCATGGAACACAATCAGTGTCCTGAACTGATCAGCTGGGCTCTCTCAAACCACACAAATCTGCTGTAGGGCAGTGACAGATTGACATTGCCCAAGATTTATGCTCTATTTTCCAAACAATTTCTGGGAGATTGTGACCTTGTTGTGGATTTTCTTTGAGGAAAAACTTAGAATTATTAACCTCAGATGATATGTAAATATATGGATCAATGCTCCTCTCAGCAGGTGATTACCAGGGTATTCACTGACTGCTTTTTTTGGTACAAAAGACACCTTCAGCTCTCTCCTTCCCTGAAAATCTCCTCGTAAATGTCTCTGATGGCAGATCGTTAAATGCTGAGCTGTGGCATTTCCCTGAAGATATAATTATAAAGCTGTGGGAGGAAAAGAGACAACTCTTTAGACCACACTCTTCATTCTTTTATGGCTGTGTAGTTCAGTGGCTAATGTGTATATTGAATTTAATTTAATCACTTGTGTTATTCTACCAGTTAGATAGCAGCCATTTCATCCAGACACATTATTAAATTATTTATATGGGACTTTCTACTAGCTCAACTTCATTAAGATGGAGTTAAAAGTTTATAAGCTCCAAAATAGCATGGCTGGCTGAGGTCATGGCCAGAAAGCCACAGTACAAGAACATTACATTTCCATGTTGGAATTCATAAGCCTGTCTGTGAGCCAGATGCCTGAAATCCATCGCCACTGGAGATCCAGCATGTGGAGACACAGGAATTTGCAGAGTAACTCCATGGGCCAGCCACTCCCCAGGGCTCTATGGCTTCATCCATCACATCTCCTCTGGGCATGGCAGATGAGACACAGTGACTGCACGTAGATGCTGATATTTAGGTTAGTCTCATATTGATTCCCACCCAGAGAGCATCCCTGGAGGTGCAGCATCACTTAAGAAGTTTTGAAAAGTTTGTTAGCTTTGTTGGGTTTGTTTGTTTTTGTGTTTGTTTGGGGGGTTCTTTTGTTGGTTTTTTTTTTTTTTGTTGTTTTGTTTTGTTTTGTTTTTTTGTTTTTTCTTCCAGAAAAAGAGTTACATTTTTCACAGATTTTTTTTTGAACTTGTTTTTTCTCAGTATTTGCTTGAACAGTATTTGACTCCTTGGAGGATAGTTTGGGTATTATTGTGCTCATTTTTGCTAAGGGCATCAGAGCCTGGTTTTAGACTCTCAAAAAAAAGCCAAGGATGCTAAGCCAGGGATGCTAATCCATCCTACTCCCTGGTACCACACAATTAATGTAATGCCAGATGCCCAATTTTACCTGTTCATCCCTCCCCCTTTCCCTACACAATCCTTACTATTGCCTGCTTCCAACCCCCTGTTCCCACAGACTGCACAGTACCTCAAACTCACAAAGCACCTCTCAGGTATTCCCTGCAGGGTGAACTCAGCTGCTGGGATTTAGGAGGCAGAGCCTGTCCTCAGCACTTCTGTCTGAGCTAAATGAAAATCTCCTTCCTGAACATGCTTTAATCCAAAGATGCCTCTTATATAAAATGTGAGGCCACCCTTGGCCTTCTGCACCTTGTTCTCCAGAGGTGGGACAGCAGCAGGATTAAAGGCCAAAGAAGCAGAATCTTCTGGAAGCTGGTGCAGTTGGCTCTCTTCAGCACAGACATCACTATATACAACTATTTGAAGGTAAGATTCCTTCCTTATTTCCTTTTACTAAGCTTAACTAGATTTGGCTATGCTCAATTGATTGATCCCATAGCCCTCTCTTTATTTCCATTATAGGAGCTGTTCAATAATTTCCTGTCCCACAACCACATTTTTCCCATCACACGTGCACCAAGTAGGCAAACTCCATGTGCAAATATCCCTAGGAGTGTGAACTTTGAATATGAAATTTCCACCCACAGGTCACGGGACTCGAGCAGCAATATTATAGAGCCAACCTATTTCCCTTCCCAAGTGTTGTATTGCTGAAGTCAGTTAGGTTTCAGCAGGTTATCAAAACATGAATATAAATTAAATCACTGTGTTCTGGATTTCAAAGACTGAGACATTTCCTAGACATTTGGCTGACTGGGCATGTGGGCAGTTTCCATGAGCTTTAGGTACTACAAGTGCTATTTTTGCAACAGCAAGCTGCAACTATCTTCTTTCAAAAATCTGGCCATTTCCTGCAGCTTCCAGGGAAAAAAAGCTCAGAAGTTCTTGTTGTTAAATTATACCAAAATATGTCATGCAATATACATAGTCATAAGAGATTATAAGAACAAGGGACATGTGAAAGAGAAAGATAGGGAAAGAATAAGGCCTTATCTACCAAAAATTGTTATTTGACTTAGTGTGATTTTAAATTAATCTTGCTAAACTAGTGGAAAGACTTTGTAAACCTTATAAATCATTTATACCGTGGTTTAAATCCATTTTTTTAAAAAAAACAGATTAAAGTTGTGGACACAGGAACTCGTTACTACGAGTAACAGATTTGTGCACCACAGGCAATCTGCGGTAAAGTGGAATATGTCACATGAACTGAAATAACACTGTCTGTGGAGATGCTTGTTTTAATTTATCTGAATCACCTAAGCCTGTAGGAAATGGAGACCTCCTGTAAAAAAACACCAAGACTGTGAGAGGCAAAGAAACAAATTTGTGAGAAAAGAGCATGGACTGTGTTTCAAATTATACATGACATGCATAGAGGTGGGGAGATAAACATTCATGTAACACAAATTTATAGCACTGCTGAGGGCTTTCCATCACATCATAACACCAAAGAACAAAGCTGGAGTGTTTCCTTGCCAAAATGGGATTTTCTAGCACTTTACTGATTGCTTGTTTTTACAGCACAATTGGGGTTTTTGACTTGTTTCAGTCTTCCTGCATTGCTGCTTCTGAGCCTGACATGCAGGAACAACAGCATTGGAAATCTTGGTTAAATATTGCCAAGGACATCAAAGATCACTGCAGTCAGCTGAAAGGTGACTGCTGACCTCCATGACCTTTGGTGTATGTGCTCACCATGCTCCAGTGTCCAGCATGGAAAGATGCTGCTTAAAAAAACATTCTGGAAGCTTGGAAAAAAGAGGCAGGAAAATTGAGCTGCTCTCCATCCTAAAGACAGTGTCACAATAAAGATAATCACATTTACCATTAGAAATGTACAAAAGTAATCAAAGTGAGGTACTTAAGGATCCAAAAGGCTTCTGTAGCTCTGTGTCACCAATACTGTGTTAAAGTCACACTACCAATGTACTAATGGTCCTAAGAACTGAGCAATTCACTCCAGAAGAACAACCTGCTCAAGTGTCATTGACTGCTGGATGCTTGCCATTCATTTCCTCTGCTATTTATATTCTTAATTTATAAATAATATGGATTTACAAATTCTTTTAGCACCAGTTGCTGGTGCTCTTCCTGCTTTCCACTTGCACTACAAGCTGGAAGAATAAGAAACAATTTCCATGACAGTGTGGGGCAGTGTCAGCATGTGCCACTGCAAGGTTTTCTAAGGAACCTCTTCCACTCTTTTGCCACAAAACTGCATTAAAAAAAAAAAAAAAAAAA